>JAQMRL010000008.1:6995498-7595498 GCA_035578175.1 Catonia carolina
CACATATCAGAGTGCGTGTCTAATCCATGACAGAAAGGAGGAGGAGGAGGAGGAGGAGGAAGAGGAAAAGGGTAAGAAAACGAAGAAGAAAAGTAAAAAGAGGAGGAGGAAGAAGAAGGAGAAATTGAATGTGAAATTAACTTATTTAAAAATTTAAACTATGTAGTAATTTACCTTCTGTTCTGATACCACGTTTTGACTTGTGTCTCAGAGAGGTTGAGAGCATCCGCCACGTCACTTCTGTCAGCAACCGACAAATATTTCTGGCAACGAAATTTCCGTTCCAAGTAAGCTAACTGCGCATGAGTAAATGCAGTGCGACGTCTTCGGGGTTTTCTCCCTTTTGATGGCATTTCACTGGTGGTTTGGTGACCAATAATGCTGCAGCATGTTGATGAAGTATCATCGGTAACGTTGCCGCTGAATTATGGTCTACGGTTGCATCTTCATTATCATCTTCATCTACGTCATCATCAATATCGTCATCATCATTTTCAACTCCTCCTCCGGTAGGTGAATCGCTTCTTGCCCGTGATAAAATCTGTCTTTCATTGGATCCAAGACGATCGTTTATCCTTGGTCTTCGTTTGTCTGATTCGAAATCTTCACCCAAGTATCCTGAAAAATATAATAAATTAGTAAATTTTTTTACTAATAAAACTAGGAAAACAAGCAGAGATGGCTGGCACATTTGGAAAGAATGCCTGATGGGCGTATACCTAAAGTGTGAAGGTATAGGCCGGTTGGCCGAAGAGATACTGGAAGATCCAGAAAAAGATGTAGGCCTGGCTGTCCTTAAAAAAAAAAAAAAAATTTTTTTGAGACCGGAATAGGCGATTCGCCTAAACTCTGTAGTGAAGAATAATAATAATTTTTTTTAAATTTATTAATTTTTATTTGTAACTCATTTTCATCAAAATCGATCAACCGGAAGTAGTAGTTTATTCGTGTCAATTTTCACTTTCTTGCGATTTTCTCAAAACGGCTCCTACGTTTTTTTTAAAAATCGTCTCATTTACTAAATATTTTATGCTCTACAAGATAGCATAGGCGCCATGTCTGCTAAAATTCTTGGTGAGGCTGTTTTTTACGTAAAAAACTTTTTTTTAAGATTAAGACTTTAATATGCATTTTAGCGCAAAAATGTATCTAGTAAAAGTTGTAAAGAATTTTAAATTCTACAACTTTTATTTCAAACATTTTTTTTGTATAACGCTTAGTTCAGCAATAATTAGCGATTTTCTGTTTTTTTTTTCACTAAAACGTGTAAAAAATCGATTTTGTTAAAGATTTCAGCCTTAGTATGCATTTTACGACAAAAGTGTATAATAAAATTTATAGAAAATTGAAAGATCTACAACTTTTATTTAGAGCGTTTTTCTCTAGCCTACAGAGCCTAGTTTAGCGTGAAAGATTGATTCCCGTATTTTTAAGCTAAACTGAGGTTGATTTTCATTTGCGTCTTTCACTCATGAAATTAGGTTATGTTTATTGAGGTTAGTTTTTTGTTTATTTGTAATGTTTTTATTACTAATGTTAGGTTTATTGTTAATTTTTTGGATTGGCAAGAGAAAGTTGTGTGAGTGTTTCACACCAGATTTAACTAGCAGATCGAGTGCAAATAATTTAACCTGTCTGTTATGGGAATAAAATAATAAAATACGGTTTTCGACACCGTTCATTTGTTGTGTTTGTTGTTAAAAAAATCTGGTGTAAAACACTCACACAACTTTCTCTTGCCAATGCTTATAATTAACAATAAACCTGACATTAGTAATAAAACATTAGAAATAAACAAAAAAAATAACCTCTATAATCATAACCTAACTTTCATCATGTGTGAAAGACGCTAAAGGAAAATCAACCTCAGTTTGGCTTAAAAATACGGAAAATCACTCTTTCACGCTAAACTAGGCTCTGTAGAGAAAAATGCTATAAATAAAAGTTGTAGATCTTTTAATTTTCTATAAATTTGATTATACACACTTTTGTCGTAAAATGCATACTAAGGCTGAAATCTTTTAAAAAAATCGATTTAAAAACTAACTTCTATAATCATAACCCAACTTTCATCATGAGTGAACAACGCAAAAAGAAAATCAACCTCAGTTTGTCATAAAAATACGGAAAATCACTCTTTCACGCTAAACTAGGCTCTGTAGTGAAAAACGCTCTAAGTAAAAGTTGTAGATCTTTTAATTTTCTATAAATTTGATTAGGCTATACACTTTAGTCGTAAAATGCATACTAAGGCTGAAATCTTAAAAAAAATCGATTTTTTACACTTTTTCGTGAAAAAATAGAAAATCCCTAATTACCGCTGAACTAAGCGTTATACAAAAAAATATTTGAAATAAAAGTTGTAGGATTTTAAATTTTCTACAAATTCTTAATAAACAATCTAATCATACAAAACAAAACAATCTATACAAAACAAAATCTTAAAAAACAATTTTTTTCGTGAAAACAGCCTCTTCAAGAATTTCAATAGACGTGGCGCCTACCCTATCTTGTAAAGCATAAAAAACTTAGTTATTAAGGCGATTTAAAAAACAATGGTAGTAGCCGTTTTTTAGAACATCGCTAAAAAGTGAAAAATGACACGAATAAACTACTATTTCCGGTTTTGTTGACCGATTTTGACGAAAATATTCATGTCGGGTCCGGTAGTAATATCTAACTTACGTTTCAAGTTTCAAGTCAGTACGATGTTCCGTTCTTGAAATATTCTGTTCACACACACACACACTCACACACAGACCAATCGGTAAAAATATGTTTTTTGGGTTCAGGGGGTCTTAAAACGTGTAGATCCGGTGAAAACTCGATTTCTTAAAATCGACATGAAAACAATATACTTTCCTTCCTATATATTCATATAGGCAAGAGAAAGTAAAAAATAAAATAAAGTTAACGAGAAATTTACTGCGGTTTTCCACACCGTTCATTTGTTGTGTTTGTTGTTAAAAAAAAACCAGAAATCTTTTACAAAAAGAAACGGTTAATAGAGTTGAATAGGGAGGAGATACTTATCCGCACGCCGATTGTATAATAGGCCAGAAAACACACAAGAAGTAAAATGGGAAAAATGAAATAAAGAAATAAAATAAAGGCGAGTTGATGATGTGAAGTAGGATGTATATTTTGAAAAGGGGAATCGAGCGTGTCTGGGGGGGCGGGGGGAAGATGAGTGTAGTGGAAAAAAAACGAGGAGAGGCAGACGCCACATCTTTTGTTTTATTCCATTATTTTATTTTTAACAAATCTCTTAGGATGTAAAGCACTGGAACGCGAACGGGGATCCGAAGAAAGGGAACAGAATGGAAAGAAGAGTTGTTGTGCTTAATAAAAGGCCCAGTTATCCTTAATGACGTCACATGCTGTGAGCAAGAAGCAGACCGAGGGCTTTCGGCTTTCTGACCGAGCGTTCTCACCCATCAAACTACTACTGGGTTTTTCAAACTGATACTTGAGCACGTTTCGCTAGTGGTTGGAAACGTGCGCCGCGCGGAGGGTCATTTCTTTCTTTATTACTTTTCCCTCTCCCTCTTATCCTTTCTCTGTCTAGTATTGAGTATATTTGCACTACCTACTCATTACCCGTGAAGCCAAAAAATGGTTTTTACTATAGTCTATCTGTTGTTTGTTGTTTAGGTCATCAGCCGAAAAGCTGGTTTGAACCTTCAGAGGTTTTACTAAGTAAAACGAGGAGTGACGTGGTTTACCATTGCCCCTTACTCACTGAATGAAAAAGTACGCTAATCAACATGCCGGGCCCTCTGAAAAGGACATATTTTCCACTCTGCCAATTACACCTTCACTTCATTCACCACAGGGTCTGGCTGTATATATAAATTCATTACTTTCAGAGAAGATAACTCTGATTAGTGTCTTTAACACCTCTACCTCTTCTGTTGTTAAATGATTCAGTCATTTAATTGGCTGACCATGTGATAAAAAAAAATAGTCTATCTATCGTAAGAGTACTCGTCGCGAGGCAAGCGCCTGCCTATAGGTTAGGGTGACCAGATAGTTACCAAGCAAAAACGGGACACTAATATAACACGCACTACCGGGGCTGTGGGGGTATGGAATAGGGCCTACACAATCCTACGTTAATGTTCGTCTCTTAAAAATATTATAAAATAAAAAAAATCAAGTGTCTAAACTTGTTTTTAAACTTAAAACGTAAATTTTCTTCTCTTTTAAGCCGATCAAAGCACACAATTTTCTAGTTTTTCAAGGAATAAAAATAAATAAATACGTATTTAAGTGAATTAATGTTTTTGTTCTGTATAAATTACTCCTATGCGCGGACAGAACTCTTTGTGAAGAAGAGTTTTTGCGTATAAGTATATTTAGTTTAAAATATTGTCCATAGTTTAATGTAACTATATTTTACTAAATAAAAAAAATAAATAAAAAAAAGAGCTAATTTAATTTAAAGTATTACTACATGTATTATCTATCATGTATTGTATACGTAATATCTCCTGTACTTTACAAAGAAAAATGTAGAAAATCCATTTGTAGGCCTATGGGGTAAGCTTCCAAAAATTTATTATTATTAAACTAGAGTACCGACCGTGTTGGTCCAAGGCAGTGTTCTTCAACCTTATCTTAATAAAGGGCCAAATTTTTATTATGGGTGGGCTTTTGAGGTCGCATTGATCTACGTATGTATGTATATTGTATTTATTCATATTATCAATACATTTTATTTCAATTTATTGTTATTATTATTATTCAATTTATTATTTCAATATATTTATCAATATTTATATTCACCCTCAATATATTCATATTAACTTATCAATATATACGAGTATATAGTATAAAAATCTGGTGTGAAACACTCACACAACTTTCTCTTGCCAATATAAATAATTAACAATAAACCTAACATTAGTAATAAAATATTAGAAATAAACAAAAAACTAACCTCAAAAAACATTAGCGAAATACGCAAAATTAAAATCGACCTCAGTTTGGCTTAAAAATACGGAAAATCGCTCCTACACGCTAAACTAGGCACTGTACAAAAAACAGCTTGAAATAAAAGTTTTAGATCTTTTAATTTTCTACAAATTTTATTATACACACTTTTGTCGTAAAATGCATTCTAAGGCCGAAATCTTAAAAAAATCGATTTTTCACACGTTTTCGTGAAAAAA
The DNA here is from genome assembly GCA_035578175.1 of Catonia carolina. NCBI lineage: Eukaryota > Metazoa > Arthropoda > Insecta > Hemiptera > Achilidae > Catonia > Catonia carolina. Next base: position 7,000,673 of record JAQMRL010000008.1, read on the forward strand.
AAAAACAGAAAATCGCTTATTACCGCTAAACTAAGCGTTATACAAAAAAATGTTTGAAATAAAAATTGTAGAATTTTACATTCTTTACAACTTTTATTATATAACATTTTGCGCTAAAATGCATATTAAAGCCGCAATCTTAAAAAGAAAATGTTTTTACGTGAAAACGGCCTCACCCAGAATTTCAGCAAACATGGCGCCTACCCTATCTTGTAGAGAATAAAAAATTGAGTAAATGAGGCGATTTTAAAAAAAATCGTAGGACCAGTTTTTGAGAAAATCACACAAAAAAGTGAAAAATTACACGAATAAACTACTACTTCCGGTTGACCGATTTTGATGAAAATGTTCGTGTCGGGTCCGGTAGTGGTATGTAACTTAAGTTTCAAGTTTCAAGTTCGTACGATGTTCCGTTCTTGAGATATTCTGTTCACACACAGACACACACAGAGACCAATCGCTAAAAACATGTTTTTTGGGTTCAGGGGGTCTGAAAACGTATAGATCCGGTAAAAACTCGATTTCGAAAAATCGACATGAAAACAATACTTTCCTTCCTATATATTCATATAGGCAAGAGAAAGTAAAAATGTATGAACATTTTGTGTCAGGTTAAAAGAAATAACATGATTTTTTTTAAAGCTTATATAGGTTGAAAATGACAGTAAATATCAATATTGAAACATATACTTATACTTAAACATGATACAAAACTCAAAACCAAATTAAAAACATCAAAATAGTAATTTTTCAGTTCAATAGGAAACTTGACATTCTTTCTCTTTCACTAGGTAGTTTAAAAATCAACAAAATGATGCAATGTTCTAAGCTCTTTGTTCAAAAACTGAAATCGTTTTGCGGGCCGCGGGTTGAAGATCATTGGCCTAAGGGTAAAGTTGTCGCTGTGAGTCAGCTGTTTAACAGCTGATTTTCGGAGACGAAGGTTCCTGGTTCAAATCCTGGTAGAGGTAGTTACTTTTATACGGATTTGAATACTAGACAGTGGTTACCGGTGTACTTTAATGGTTGGAGTTAAATTAACCATACTCTCTCACTCTGTAGAAGACTACACCTCATTTACACGTTATACACATCATCCTCATCTGATTGGGTCATGGGGTTGCTTATTTTCTGGATTGAACAGATTGCAACGTACACACATAAATAATTAAAAAATTAAATACTAGTGTAGTTTTACTTTCTCTTGCCCAATACGAATATACACTAAAACCTCTCTTAACCGAAATGGCGTTTACCCGAAACGGCCTCGAAAAAAAAATGTACAGTACTAACCGACCGGTTAGGTCTAGAGATAAAGTCGTCGCCGCGAGTCAGCTGTTAAACAGCTAATTTTCGGAGAAGAAGGTTCCATGGTTCAAATCCCAGTGAAGGTAGTTAGCTACTTATGCAGGTAGAAAATACATCAGTAAATTGCCTCAAGGTTTAAAAAGTTGTGACAATTTAAGTCATTTAATAAAAAAAGCTAAAACAATATTTGATTGATGAAACATTTTTACAGTGTGCTCGAATTCCTTTCTAAATAGTTTTGGTATTTAACTTTAATTAAACAAATATTGTGTACAATTTGATACAAAGGGGTTCATGACAAGCCTGCTGAGTTAAGCAGTGGTAGGGGGAAATTATTGGTAAGTGATGAATTTATCATTGTGTTTGATTTATTTTTATTATTTATTGTGTGTGATATTTAATTCAATAGGGTTCATGACAAGCCTACTGAAGTAGGCTTGTCATGATATATAATAGGTCCCGCGTGGCTTCGCCCACGCAAACAAAGATCAGCTGTTTAAATATACTCTCTGTATTTCTTATGGGAGGGTATTTTTGCGAATTCTACCATTTAAAATAAAATGTTTGCAAAATCCTTTCTTAGCGATAGCTGAGAAAACTTAAGTTGATCTATAAATCAGGACATCTCTTTTTATATAATAGATAGCGCCCTGTCGTGGCTTCGCCCATGCAATTTTAAGGCTATGATTCTGTATTTTAATTTGCTAATAACTTAAGTCACAAATATAATTTTTTTGTAATTACGTATAAAGAACAATTCACACACATCAGTCACGTCACTGTTCCGAAACGGAACCGGCACGGCCACTCGAAGTCAAAAATGATGACAGTATTCACACTATGTACGTCAGTTTTCCTTCCGTCAAACTCCATTCAGTCATTTTACGTAGGGACAAACTCGTCCGTAAAAAACAAAATATCGTCGAGAAAAAATATCGTTTTGGTGGTTCGGTGACGGCGACAAGACTGACGCGCCGGATTCGGGACGGTGCCGGTGCTCAGTGTAGATAATGTCATTAATTTTTCAAGGAAGAATATTTTTCTGTGACTGACACTTCTCGGAATGACGGAACTGAAACGTGACGTGACGGATGTGTGTGATTCGACCCTTATGGTGAAAAAATGAAAAAAGAGGATTATAATAGCATACTGCCTCAATTTACATAAATAACTGTTGTTTTATTTTAATTTAAGTTAGATTTAAGAAAATAACTTAAAACTTAAAATGCTTAAAATAAAATGTGTAGTTTTTTAAATTTTCTATAACTCTTGATTCACATTTGCCCTAAAACGCATATTAAGACCGCAATCTTTAAAAAAACTTTTTTTCTCCGATAACACAGTCTCCCAAACAATTTCAGCGACGTGGGGTTTACCCTATCTTGTAGAGCATAACATATTTAGTTAATGTCGTGATTTTAAAAAAAAAACGTAGGAGGTGTTTTTAAGGAAATTGCAAAAAGTAAAAAATTGCACGAATAAGTTTACTAGTACTTCCGGTGGACCGATTTTAATGAAAATGTTCGTGTTGGGTCCTCTTATAAAAGAGGACCCAACACATTTCATATGAAACTGATATGTATCAACGCGAATTGAAATCAGCTAAATTTTGGTATAGTCCGTTAAAATTGAACAGCGGTTTTGAAAAAACAAGCCTCTAAACTCGGATATCTATAATAAATAAATCGACAGTAATTTTAAAAACATTTATGTAACAGCGATTGACCAATTGTTTTTTTAATCTGTCGTGCGGTGTTATAAGTCTCTAAATGCACTCGATCTGTTGCAGCAACAAAAAAAACCGGTTTTTTTTCTTTTATCCGGATATCGCGATATTAGAAACTGCTAAAAATATGAAACTGATATGTATCAACGCGAATTGAAATCAGCTAAATTCTGGTGTAATAATAATATAAAGTATTCAGATGAACTGCAGTCCCCTAGCCGTGGGAGTGAGAGAATGCATAATTAAGTATATAAATACTTAAGTTCGAAGTTTCAACTTTTTACACGATAACGATACGATATTCCTTCTTCCTTCTTATTCCTTCTTAATACTCCTATTCCTTCTTTTCCTTCTTTTTATACGATATTCCTTCTTGAGGTAATTTGTTGAAACACACACACACACACACACACACACCAGTCGCAAAAAACATTTTTTTAGATTCAGGGAGTCTGAAAACGTGTATGTCCGGTGAAAACTCGATTTCGAAAAATCGATATGAAAACAATAGTCTACTTTCCTTCCCTGTATATAACATAGGGCAAGGAGAGTAAAAAATCTGGTGTGAAACACCAAACAACTTTCTCTTGCCAAAGCAAATAATAAACAATAAACCTAACATTAGAAATAAAACATTAGAAATAACAAAAAACTAACCTCAATAAACATAACCTAATTTTAATCATAGTATATGAAAGACGCAAAATAAAAATCAACCTCAGTTTGGCTTAAAAATACGGAAAATCACTCTTTCACGCTAAACTAGGCTCTGTAGAGAAAAATGATCTAAACAAAAATTGTAGATCTTTTAATTTCCTATAAATTTGATTATATACGAGTACACTGTTTTTGTAAAATGCAAACTAAGGCCGAAATCTTAAAAAATCGATTTTTCACACGTTTTCGTGAGAAAAAAAGATAATCGCTAATTACCGCTAAACTAAGCGTTATACAAAAAAATGTTTGAATAAAAGTTGTAGAATTTTAAATTCTCTACAACCTTTATTATATAACTTTTTGCGCTAAAATGCATATTAAAGCCGTAATCTTAAAAAAACAATTATTTTACGTGAAAACAGCCTCACCAAGAATTTTAGCAAACATTGCGCCTACCCTACCTTGTAGAGAATAAAAAATTAAGTAAATGCGGCAATTTAAAAAAAAAATCGTAGGACCAGTTTTTGAGAAAATCGCAAAAAAGTGAAAAATTACACGAATAAACTATTACTTCCGGTTGACCGATTTTGATGAAAATGTTCGTGTCGGGTCATTTGGAGGAGTCTGAAAACGTGTATGTTAGGTGAAAACTCGATTTCGAAAAATCGACATGAAAACAATACTTTCCTTCCCTGTTTATTAACATAAGGCAAGGGAAGTAAAACTATATGAACATCGGAATGGAAATGATCATCGCAAGGAATAAAATAGAGAGGGTCCCTTAACTGGAGGGGAAGATGCGGAATAATTTACCAGTTGTATTATTTATGAACACCCCTACCCAGTTGCTGACATTCAACTTGAAAAGACAATACACTAGTAGGTGCTGTACAGAAACAAAATAACTTAATAATAATAATAATAAATAATAAAATAAAAAAAAATAATAAAATAAAAAATAAATAAATAAAATAAAAATAAATAATAATAATAAATGATTGTTGTTGTTTAGGTCATCAGCCGAAAGGCTGGTTTGAACCTGTAGAGGTTTTACTAAGTAAATCGAGGAGTGAGGTGGTTTACCAATGCCTCACTGAGTGGGAAAGTACGCTTATCAGCATGCCAGGCCCTCTGAAAAGCACTTATTTTCCACTCTGCAAATGACACCTTCACTTCATTCACCACAGGGTCTCGCTGTATAATGAAATTCATTACTTTCGGAGAAGATAACTCTGATTAGTGTCTTTTACACCTCTACCTCTTCTGTTGTTAAATGATTCAGTCATTTAATTGGCTGACCATGTGATAAGAAACAGAACTATTTATTTTAGTCCTGCAACTAACAAATTGAGTGTAAATAATTTGACACTCCACCTGTCTGTTATGGGCAGAATAAATAATAATAAAAATATAGGCTAATAAATAATAACAAAATAACAGTTGCAAATAACTTAGTAGCCTTACAACAAATCCGTAAGCTGACTTTCTCTCAAATTTACCTGAAAACTATTTCATTGTTTTCTGTACCACCAGACTTAAACGTTGTTACTTATTCAAATTATAAAAAAAACTGGAGTTGAACACTCACACGACTTTTTCTTGCCAATGTGAATAATGAATAATATACCTAAAGTCCAGCCTTTCTTAATTTGCTCCTAATGTAAATAAATAATGACGTCACTGAGCATGCGCATTATATAAAAACGAGTACACGTTGATTAAAAAGTAACAACAAAATACTTTCAAAAGTATTTAAATACAAAATACTTTTAAAAGTATTTTCATAAATGAAATTGTTAGGCCTACATCATATTATGACTGATGTTTTAAGTACTTATAATTTACACATCGTTTGTACTTTCTCTTGCCTATATGAATATATAGGAAGGAAAGTATTGTTTTCATGTCGATTTTTTGAAATCGAGTTTTCACAGGATCTATACGTTTTCAGACCCCCTGAACCCAAAAAAACATGTTTTTAGCGATTGGTCTGTGTGTGTGTGTGTGTGGCTCTCTTTCTCTCTCTCTCTCTCTTTGTGTGTGTGTGTGTGTGCGCGCGAGCGAGCACGTGCGTGCGTGCGTATGTGTGTGTGTGTGAACAGAATATCGCAAGAACGGAACATCGTACGAACTTGAAACTTGAAACTTAAGTTACATACCACTACCGGACCCGACACGAACATTTTCATGAAAATCGGTGAACCGGAAGTAGTAGTTTATTCGTATAATTTTTCACTTTTTTGCGATTTTCTCAAAAACTGGTCCTACGATTTTTTTTTAAATCGTCTGGTTTACTACATTTTTTATGCTCTACAAGATAGGGTAGGCGCCATGTTTGCTGAAATTCTGCGTGAGGCTATTTTTACGTAAAAACATTTTCTTTTTAAGATTGCGGCTTTAATATGCATTTTAGCGCAAAATGTTATATAATAAAAGTTGTAGTGAATGTAAAATTCTACAACTTTTATTTCAAACATTTTTTTGTATAACGCTTAGTTTAGCGGTAATTAGCAATTTTCTGTTTTTTTTCTCACGAAAACGTGTGAAAAATTTATTTTTTTAAGATTTCAGCCTTAGAATGCATTTTACGACAAAAGTGTATATAATCAAATTTATATAAAATTAAGAGATCTACAACTGTTATTCAAAGCATTTTTTTGTACAGTGCCTAGTTTAGCGTGAATGAGCGATTTTTCGTATTTTAAGCCAAACTGAGGTCGATTTTAATTTTGCGTATTTCACTAATGTTTTTTGGGGTTAGTTTTTTGTTTATTTCTAATGTTTTATTACTAATGTTAGGTTTATTGTTTATTATTTGCATTGGCAAGAGAAAGTTGTGTGAGTGTTTCACACCAGATTTTTTACTTTTTTGTAGGGTTTTTAAATTTAATTTTTATTTCATGCTTTTAATCTTTACATTGAATTATTTTTGAGGTTATAGTATTTTAATAGACCTACGCATTTTTTTAACAGAATCTTAGCTAAGAACACCCTCTATCAAGTCAAATTTCAAACAAAATACACTAAATTAAAATTGGTTCATCCGTTCGGGAGGTACGGTGCCACAGACACATTGAACCTTTTTTTTAAACAAGTTAATTAGGTTATTTGTGTCTATAAAGTGAATTCACTCAATCTGTTAGTTGCAGGGCTAAAATAAATAGTTGTGTTTCTTATCGGATGGTCACCCAATTAAATGACTGAATCATTTAAGAAGAGAAGAGGTAGAGGTGTAAAAGACACTAATCAGAGTTATCTCCTATTCTGAAAGTAATGGATTTCATTATACAGGCAGACCCTGTGGTGAATGAAGTAAAGGTGTCATTTGCAGAGTGGAAAATAAGTGCTTTTCAGAGGGCCCGGCATGCTGATAAGCATCGTTTCCACTCAGTGAGGAAGGCAATTGTAAACCACCTCATTCCTCGATTTACTTAGTAAAACCTCTACAGGTTCAAACCAGCCTACTACAGGGTGATCACCTAAACAATACAAAGTGAATTACAATAATTACAAATGTGGTGAAGGTGACACAGATACAATAGATTACATGAACCACATGCAGTGGCGGTTTCAGGGAAGGGGCCATGGGGGCCATGCCCCCCCCCGAAACACTAGGAAAACTTAGTTTAATATTTTCTATAAGCTATTATTTCTAACAAAACTGTATCCCAATACTCGTACCTATCAATTGTTGTTTAGGTCATCAGCCCCTTTAGGCTGGTTTGAACCTGTAGAGGTTTTACTAAGTAAAACGAGGAGTGAGGTGGTTTACCATTGCCCCTTACTCACTGAGTGGAAAAGTACACTTATCAGCATGCCAGGCCCTCTGAAAAGCACATATTTTCCACTCTGCAAATGACACCTTCACTTCATTCACCACAGGGTCTGGCTGTATAATGAAATTCATTACTTTCAGAGGAGATAACTCTGATTAGTGTCTTTTACACCTCTACCTCTTCCGTTCTTAAATGATTCAGTCATTTAATTTGCTGATCATGTGATAAGAAACAGAACTATTTATTTTAGCCCTGCAACTAACAGATGGGGTGTAAATAATTTGACACTCCACCTGTCTGTTATGGGCAGACCTATCAATTAACAATAATTATTTTAGTATAAAAATGAGTCAAACAGAAAGTATCTATTTTTAAATAGTATTAAGATAACAATCAGTGTCAGTAGTGAAAAGCCACTCGCATCCAGTCAGCACCTTGAAAATTTCTCTATGAATTAAAATTGTGGTTACAGCAATACAGCATAAAAGAGGACTTTTCAATGACTCAATTACAAATTATGTAGTAAGAGCTACATAAAAACAAGATAGCCCCCCCCCCCCGAAAATCAGCCCTGGAACCGCCCCTGATCACATGAGCAACCAAACCAACCCGCCCATCCTTGGAGCTTCTTGTTTTTTACTTTCTCTTGCCTATATGAATATATTATAGGAAAGAAAGTATTGTTTTCATGTCGATTTTAAGTAATCGAGTTTTCACCGGATCTACACGTTTTCAGACCTCCTGAACCCACACAAATATGTTTTTTGCGATTGGTCTGTGTGTGTGTGTGTGTGTGTGTATACAAAATATCACAAGAACGGAACATCGTAGACTACGAACTTGAAACTTAAAACTTAAGTTACATACCACTACCGGACCCGACATGAACATTTTCATCAAAATCGGTCAACCGGAAGTAGTAATTTATTCGTGTAATTTTTCACTTTTTTGCGATTTTCTCAAAAACTGGTCCTACGATTTTTTTTTAATAAAATCTCTTCATTTACTTAATTTTTTATGCTCTACAAGATTGGGGTAGGCGCCATGTTTCCTGAAATTTTTGGTGAGGCTGTTTTCACGTAAAAAAATTGTTTTTTTAAGATTGCAGCTTTATTATGCATTTTACCGCAAAAATGTATATAATTAAAGTTGTACAATAAAAAATGTAGAAAATTTAAAATTCTGCAACTTTTATTTATATTATTCTTTTGTATAACGCTTAGTTTGGCGGTAATTAGCGATTTTCTGTTTTTTTTTACTCACGAAAATGTGTGAAAAATCTATTTTTTTAAGATTCTGCCTTAGTATGCATTTTACGATGTATAATTAAATTTATAGGAAATTAAAAGATCTACAACTTTTATTTAAAGTATTTTTTTGTACAGAGCCTAGTTTAGCGTGAAAGAGCGATTTTCCGTATTTTTCAGCCAAACTGAGATTGATTTTCATTTTGCGTCTTTCATATATGATTAAAATTAGGTTATGTTTATTGAGGTTAGTTTTTTTGTTAATTTCTAATGTTTTATTACTAATTTCAGGTTTATTGTTAATTATTTGCATTGGCAAGAGAAAGTTGTGTGTGTTTCACACCAGATTCTTTTTTAAATTTTACTAATGGAATTTTAAATCAGTGTATATTATTGTAGTTATATTACAATCATCTGATTTGGTTTGTTTTATTTATTTATTTTTTTTGATTAGGATAAAACAAAACTGTGTTGCAAGTTTTATCTTTAGCCTTGTGGGAGGGTTTTCCAGTAAAGTAACTGAGCTAATCGTCTTAATTAGTTCGTTTTTATGTCCAGTTAATTTTACTGTATCAAATACGCAAGGAATGTTTCTTTTTTTTTGCGCCCTGGAGACTCCAGGAGGAGTATAGGACATGTCGTCAGATATAACACCTGAAATACATATAAGAAACACACTATGTATCACTGCTATCAAGAAAGAAATTCTTGTACGCTATAAAAAGTTTCACCAATCAAGTAATTTTTTAGATTTTTTTTAAAGGAATTCAAATCCTCACAACACTTTAAAGATTGGGGTAATTTATTTATGAATTTTCTCCCTGCATAAGTAGGTTTTTGTTCAAACAATTTTATGGAGTGATTAGCCACATAATAATCATTCCTGTTTCTCGTGTTATGATTGTGAACATTGAAATTCTGCATAAAATTATTTTGCCTAACATACATAATCACCTCAAAAATGTAGAGACAGGGAACTGTAAGCAATTTAAGCTCCTTAAATAGTGGGCTGCATGAGGTTAGCTGGTTAGCTCCCACCATGCACCTAATAGCTTTCTTTTGAATTTTAAAAACCCTATGTACAGGTGATTGTGAAAAGTCTCGTTTCGTACAGTTATATATGTTTATGTTTTAGTCTAGAAGTAATAAAGTAGATATAGTTAGGGTGTTTTGACATATTATAGACCATAAATTAATATAAGCTAGCGTGTTAAAATTAATATAGTTTTAAGATAAGAGATTTCTTGTAAACGAATGACACCCTTTTTCAACAGTTCTTACTCAAAACTCAACCAGTACGGTTCACCTTTTTTCTTAGCTTCATAACTTGTACGGTGTCATTCGTCCATTTGACTATGTACTGCACAGGCGAAGCCTGAATATATCTTTTTAAAAAAGACTTTCAAAGTTCACTTCATTTAACTGTACGTACCAATGGGAATTCGTAATAACTCAAAGTACTCTGGATTAACAGGACTGTAATCGAGCTGAACTTAAAGGGCCAAAAATAAGGTTTTTTTTTTACAAATTTTTGTATTTTTTTGCGTCGGGAACTTTTAATTTTTATTTCATGCTTTATAAATAATAGGCCTACGCGGTTTTTTTATTTAACCCTAGAGCCGGGAATCGTCGATTTTGAGATGAGACGATGTTACCGCTTCTTGAACCGGTTGCGTCGCAAAATCGGATTTGCTTCATAGCATTGCAATGTTGTCGTTTTAGTTTTAATTTCATCTACAGACAGCGTTACTGTTTTGTACAATAGTTTAGTAATATATATGAAGTAAATTTTTACGTATAATACGAGGGTGGTCTGAAAAGTTTCCGACCTCTACGTGAAGATAACAGCACTCGTAAACAAAAGCTAGTGAATTTCATTGTTCATCTGCTGACAGCTACTCACCAAAGTTTCAGCCATTTTAGATGTGCAGTTGTTATGTAACAGTCGTTTGAGTGAGTTGATGTGAGTGTTTTTGTGAAAATGGACAAAATCGAGTATCGAGCTGTCATTAAATATTTGTTTTTGAAAGGCAATACCCCTACGCAAATCAAAGTTGAGTTGGATTCTGTGTATGGGGACTCTGCATCATCATTTACCACAGTGAAATTTTGGGCAGCTGAATTTAAACGTGGCCGTAAGAGCTTGGGAGACGATGAACGTTCGGGACGTCCAATAACTGCAACTATCAACGAAAACATCGCCAAAGATCACAAAATGGTGCTAGACGATCGCCGAATCAAAGTGAGAGAGACAGCAGAGGTCACGTATCTTTGTTAGGTCGGAAACTTTTCAGACCACCCTCGTACAATAATTTTAGTTGTATATTCTGCTTGTGTTTCTTTGTTGAAACCACGCTAACCTACAGCTGAATTCGGTTACCTCTTGGTTTACATGATGTGTTTTTGTTTATATTTTCTTCAGTTTTGAACATAAGTACGGTTTTTTTGGTTTCATTTTTAAATAAATATTAAATGTTGTTGTTTAGGTCAACAGCCGAAAGGCTGGTTTGAACCTCTATAGGTTTTACTAGGTAAAAACGAGGAGTAAGGTGGTTTACCATTGCCTTCCTCACTGAGTTGAAAGAGTATGCTTATCAGCATGCCGGGACCTCTGAAAAGCACATATTTTCCACTCTGCAAATGACACTTTCACTTCATTCACCACAGAGTCTGGCTGTATAATGAAATCCATTACTTTCAGAGGAGATAACTCTGATTAGTGTCTTTTACACCTCTACCTCTTCTGTTCTTAAATACCGGGTGATTTTTTAGTCCTGTTACCCAATTGTTAATGTCTGGTAATTTTTTTCTAAGAAAGGGATATTTTGTTTTGTGACACAAAGTTGGTAGCCCTACTCAACCGGTATAGATACGACAGTTTGAGTTGATTCTCCTTGAGTTGCGTAAAATTTTGTGCTGTTTCCAGTTGTGTTACGAACAGAATGTCTTTTACCCTAGAACAACGGGTTTTCATTCTTGAACAATATTTTGCTACAAAATCGTATGCGAGTGTAAAAGAATCATTTCAAATTAAATTTTTTGGTGTTCCTCCACTCTATTCTAGTCAATTTCTAGGCTAACTAACTGATTTTTAGAGGCAGGTATTGTTTGCAGCAGAAAACGTAGTGGTCGACCAACTCTCTTGACAGATGACGTTAAGAGAATGTGAAAACAAGATTGCTCAATTCTCCATGGAAAAGTTTACAAAAACTTTCCTCGCATGTTGATTTGTCATGTTCGAGTGCTCAGAAAGCTGCTAAAAAATTTAAATTGTATCCGTATCACATACGATTAGTTCTAGAGCTTCAGCCTACAGATTTAAACAAGAGATTGTTTTAGGATAAAAGACATTCTGTTCGTAGCACGACCGGAAATGGCACAAAATTTTACACAGCTCAAGGAGAATCAACTCACACTGCCATATCCATACTGGTTGAGTAGGGCTACCTACTTAGTGTCACAAAACAGAATTTTTTTTTTAGAAAAATATTACCAGACATTAACAATTGGGTAACAGGACTAAAAAATCACTCTGTAGTTCAGTCATATAAGTGGCTGACTATGTGATAAGAAACAGAACTATTTTTTTTAGCCCTGGACCAAACAGATAGGGTGCAATTAAAATAACACTCCACCTGCCCGTTTTGGGCATATATTAAATGTAACGATTCGTGTAATGAATTTTGAAAGTAGAGCCTAAGAAAGTTTTAAACAATAGTGTCATCTGAAATTTTATAAAAATATTTGCTAAAAATTATTTTCAAATAGTTTTAGCATCCCTTACTATCAGATTAAAATTTTAGTGATGTATTTATTCTATTTTCTTGTTATTTTTATTTCACTAATAAAGTTTGTGATTTATAGTTAATTTTTAACGATTTCTTTACGGTTCGGTGACTAGAAATTCTCTGCCGGTCTAGAAAAATGTTTATTTTTTGATGGATTCATAAAATTAATCTATCTGCTTAGAGCGCTTTTTAATGTTTTAAATAATTAATAGCTAATATATTTACCTACGTGACATCTCCGTTGTCATGGCAACAGGAAGACAATCAGCGACCACCCGTCTAATTCGGCACTTGGACATTTATTACGTATATAAAGGCCATTAAAAGGACTAGTTAATACATTAGAAAGCAGACACAATAATAATTTTATGTAGTGTCACCGGATGGCGACATTAAATGGCAAACCTTGTTAATTTGGTGGCCCTGAGAAGGGCCGTTTAAGCGGTTGTCGTCTGTCGTAGTCGTCGGCTGGGCTCGTCTTCTTCTTTCTTGATTGGAAGTGTATCGTTCGGTGTCTGGATCGGAATTGAATCCCTACGAATCCGAATCCATGTTGAGAGGGCTAAGAAGCCCTATGTTGGCAACGTCGTGTTAAGGAACACCTGGTCGCTCGTTGAATATAATTACAGAACTAATGCAACTCGGGAATTGAGGTGAATTGTATAGATGAAAGTAATATTGGATTCAGGATTTGCTTGGGGAAGGGAGCATGGCGTCTAAGAAGTTATGGAATAAGTGTATGAGGTGGAAGTTTTGAATCCCTACTCAGTGCAGCGCTCTTTATATAGTCGCCGAGAGCGCTGTGGTAGAGAGCGGCGACTGGCTTGGCCTTGATGACAAAGGCCTCTGCGGTGCCCAGCCGATAGGTTTGTCGGTATGCCGTCAAAGGCCGGGAGAACTATTGAAGCCGGCAACACAGTAGAAGGGGTGGCGGTGACAGTAGCTACATTTTTTCACAACACTTCTTCATTTATTGTAAAAACAAGAAATAATTATAACAGAAATTATAATTATTCTGTGAAAGAAATGGAACTCGATACTATTCAGTGCATAGGTGAAGAGGCTCTTCACCTACTTCACCTGAATACCCACCGTGCGGTATTACAGTTCAGCCGTTGTTAGTTTGCTCCTACTGTCAACAAACCAAAGCCAGCTACTACAGGGTGCACGCTAGAGTCCACAACTTTATGGATGTCGTATTCCTATTAAGTTAACTATGTTTTAAAACCCTTTATAAGGTATTGGCAAACATATTGCCACCAAAATTCCAAGTCAGTTATAAAGCAGAAACATTATTCTGCCACTCATAACAATGTTTAGTAAGATGCTGCTGTCTGTTGGTTTTGTTTATAAACCGATTTCCCGCCGTTTTGGCTTGTTATTTTTCAGTACAGTGGTTTGAGGTTATGTGTGTTGGGTGTGTCTCATGTACGTGTTCAATTATTGCCTTATTTAGATTACAGTTGTGAATAAAATGTAAGTATTTTTGAACATTTTTCATTGTTTTTATGTATTTATGTGATAGACATATAATGTTGCCATATTTATTTTTATTCTGCACATAAAAATATTGTTTTTCATAGGTGGCAATATGCTTGCCAATGCCTGTTACCAATCCAAGTTAGTGGCAATATAGTTGCCACTGCCTGTGTGTATTATTTATTTTGTTCTGTGTGTATTGTATTTGTTTGTATGTATCTTATATTTTGTTGAAAAATAGATTATATTTTATTAGAACTACGAATTATCATTGAAATATACCCATTACTTATAATTTTAGTTTTGTAAATAGCATAGTATTGATGGGCAGTGGCCACCTAAGGTTAATGGTAACAGGCAGTGGCAAACATATTGCCATCCCCCAAATTTGGAGAAATGGAAAGATATTGAAAATTTATTTACAATTATGTTTTATTAGTGATAGTATGTAACCAACTAGCTAATAAACAACTTTTACAGTTTTCTAGTTTTCTTTGCCTTGTTGTTGTTTAGGTCATCAGCCAAAAGGCTGGTTTGAACCTGTAGAGGTTTTACTAAGTAAAACGAGGAGTGAGGTGGTTTACCATTGCCACAACTCACTGAGTGGAAAAGTACGCTTATCAGCATGCCGGGCCCTCTGAAAAGCACATATTTTCCACTCTGCAAATGACACCTTCACTTCCTTCACCACAGGGTCTGGCTGTATAATGAAATTCATTACTTTCAAAGAAGATAACTCTGATTAGTGTCTTTTACACCTCTACCTCTTCTGTTCTTAAATGATTCAGTCATTTAATTGGCTGACCATGTGATAAGAAACAGAACTATTTATTTTAGCCCTGCAACGAACAGATTGAGTGTAAATAATTTGACACTCCACCTTTCTGTTAGGGGCAGTTCTTTGCCTTATAAAGGGTTAAATTATAAGTACTTAAAACATCAGTCATGATTTTATGATTTTATGATGTAGGCCTGACAATTTCATTTATAAAGATACTTTTAAAAGTAAGCTATTTTGTATTTAAATACTTTTGAAAGTATTTTGTTGTTACTTTTTAATCAGCGTGTACTCGTTTTTATATAATGCGCATGCTCAGTTACGAGAAAACAGCCTCACCAATAATTTCAACAGAAATTTGGCGCCTACCTTAGCTTATAGAGAATAAACAAATTTAGTAAATGAGGCGATTTTTAAAAAAAATCATGTATAATCGGAGCCGTTTTTGAGAAAATTGCAAAAAAGTGAAAAATTACACGAATAAACTACTACTTCCGGTTGACCGATTTTGATGGAAATGTTTCTGTCGAGTCCTCTAGTGGTATCAAACTTAAGTTTCAAGTTTTAAGTTTGTACGATGTTCCGTTCTTAAGATATTTTGTTCACACACACACACACACACACACAGACCAATCGCTAAAAACATGTTTTTTGGGTTCAGGGGGGCTGAAAACGTGTAGATCCGGTGAAAACTCGATTTCTTAAAATCGACATGAAAACAATACTTTCCTTCCTATATATTCATATAGCCAAGAGAAAGTAAAAAACTAGTGGAATCGATTGTTCTACGTTTATTCCGTAAAAATTTCCTTTTGTTCCTATCAAATAGGCGAGAAATCGAGAAAAACCGTGTGGGCTAACTTCACACTGGCCTCCCCATTCAACTTTTTAAACTTTTTTGCATAGATGGATAGATCTTCGTTTGTTGTAGTTTATTCCGCAAATATTTTCGTTTGTTCCGCTCAAATAAGCGAGAAAATCTTGGTGAAACTGTGGGAGGGCCAACTTCACAGATGTCTCCGCGGCTGAACGGTTAGCGACGTTTAGTCGTCAGCTGTTCTAGCCATAAGAAAGGTGATGGGTTCGATGCCCGTTAGGTCTGGGTTGACACAATCAGGATAATACTGCAATTTACCGATAACTCCCCAACTTACCAATGTAGAGAAAAACACAAAGTATTCACTAATGAGTGCACATGTTGATGCAACGTAAATTGATCTTTTCAGCATGCACACAGTACTTGCCAAAAATCCGTGATGAGGTGATTCCCGAAATTAAACTTAAATCCTCACATGTGATACAGGGCTACTTTATTTAAAAATCTGGTGTGAAACACTCACACAACTTTCTCTTGCCAATGCAAATAATTTACAATATAATTTGACATTAGTGATAAAATATTAGAAATAAACATAAACTAACCTCAATAAACATAACCTTATTTTAATCACGAGTGAATGACGCAAAATGAAAATCAACCTCAGTTTGGCTTAGAAATACGGAAAATCACTCTTTCTCTCTAAACTAGGCTCTGTAGAGAAAAATGCTTTAAATAAAAGTTGTAGATCTTTTAATTTTCTATAAATTTAATTATATACACTTTTGTCGTAAAATGCATACTAAGACCGAAATGTTAAAAAAATCGATTTTTCTCACGTTTTCGTGAGAAAAAAAACAGAAAATCGCAAATTACCGCTAAACTAAGCGTTATACAAAAAAATGTTTGAAACAAAAGTTGTAGGTTTTTAAATTCTCTACAACTTTTATTATATAAGTTTTTGCGCTAAAATTTATATTAAAGCCGTAATCTTAAAAAAACAACGTTTTTACGTGAAAACAGCCTCACCGAGAATTTCAGCAAACATGGCGCCTACCCTATCTTGTAGAGAATAAAAAATTGAGTAAAATAGGCGATTTTTAAAAAAATCGTAGTACCAGTTTTTGAGAAAACCGCAAAAAACTGAAAAATTATACGAATAAACTACTACTTCCGGTTGACCGATTTTGATGAAAATGTTCGTGTCGCGTCCGGTAGTGGTATGTAACTTAAGTTTCAAGTTTCAAGTTCGTACGATGTTCCGTTCTTGAGATATTCTGTTCACACACACACACACACGCACACACACACAGACCAATCGCTAAAAACATGTTTCTTGGGTTCAGGGGGTCTGAAAACGTATAGATCCGGTGAAAACTCGATTTCGAAAAATCGACATGAAAACAATACTTTCCTTCCTATATATTCATATAGGCAAGAGAAAGTAAAAATAGACTGCACAAATAAATTAATTTAGCCTACATACACGTAACGTTAATGAAAAAATTAAAAAACCCAAAATTTAATGCAATTAAAAAACAATTATTGTCTATTGTTGTTGTTGTTTAGGTCATCAGCCAAAAGGCTGGTTTGAACCTGTAGAGGTTTTACTAAGTAAAACGAGGAGTGAGGTGGTTTACCGTTGCCCCTTACTCACTGAGTGGAAAAGTACGCTTATCAGCATGCCGGGCCCTCTGAAAAGCACATATTTTCCACTCTGCAAACGACACCTTCACTGCATTCACCACAGGGTCTGGCTGTATAATGAAATCCATTACTTTCAGACGAGATAACTCTGATTAGTGCCTTTTACATCTCTACCTCTTCTGTTCTTAAATGATTCAGTCATTTAATTGGCTGTATTTATTGTCTATTATATTAACAAAACTGTTAGTTTCTCAATTCCCAGAGAATATATTTTTGTTTATTATTATTTCAAGTAAGGTGATTCGTTTGTAACAACCGGATTACGATTTCGTTATATCAGACTTTACAATGTGTTAATATCATAAATAAATCCTACCAAATTTTCTATTTAGGCTACATACGTTATTACCGGATTTTCGTTATAACCGAATTTTTCTGTAGGCCTATCTTTTTTATGTCGATATAATGTTGCAACAAATAGCTAAAAGCGAAGAACAAGTGATGAATTCATAGTAAGGTGGCAATATAAAAAAAATTCTGCTTTTTACTTTCTCTTGCCTATATGAATATATAGGAAGGAAAGTATTGTTTTCATGTCGATTTTTCAAAATCGAGTTTTCACCGGATCTATACGTTTTCAGACCCCCTGAACCCAAAAAACATGTTTTTAGCGATTGGTCTGTGTGTGTGTCTGTGTGTGTGTGTGTGTGTGTGTGTGTGTGTGTGTGTGTCTGTGTGTCTGTGTGTGAACAGAATATCTCAAGAACGGAACATCGTACGAACTTGAAACTTGAAACTTAAGTTACATACCACTACCGGACGCGACACGAACATTTTCATCAAAATCGGTCAACCGGAAGTAGTAGTTTATTCGTATAATTTTTCAGTTTTTTGCGATTTTCTCAAAAACTGGTCCTACGATTTTTTTTAAAATCGCCTATTTTACTCAATTTTTTATTCTCTACAAGATAGGGTAGGCGCCATGTTTGCTGAAATTCTCGGTGAGGCTGTTTTCACGTAAAAACGTTGTTTTTTTAAGATTACGGCTTTAATATAAATTTTAGCGCAAAAACTTATATAATAAAAGTTGTAGAGAATTTAAAAACCTACAACTTTTGTTTCAAACATTTTTTTGTATAACGCTTAGTTTAGCGGTAATTTGCGATTTTTTGTTTTTTTTCTCACGAAAACGTTAGGAAAATCGATTTTTTTAACATTTCGGTCTTAGTATGCATTTTACGACAAAAGTGTATATAATAAAAGTTATAGAAAATTAAAAGATCTACAACTTTTGTTTAGAGCATTTTTCTTTACAGAGCCTAGTTTAGCGTGAAAGCGTGATTTTCCGTATTTTTAAGCCAAACTGAGTTCGATTGTCATTTTGCGTCATTCACTCATGATTAAAATAAGGTTATGTTTTTGAGGTTAGTTTTTGTTCATTTCTAATGTTTTAATACTAATGTTAGGTTTATTGTTAATTATTTGCATTGGCAAGAGAAAGTTGTGTGAGTGTTTCACACCAGATTTTTTTATAGATTTTGAGAAAAGTACAGAAATCTTACAATCCAAAAAGAAATTGTACACTAAACTAAGCTCTGCCTATAACGTATGTCCACACTCATGCGCTTTCTTTTTCGACCTGCGATATAGCATCCTATATCGTATGCGATAAATGACTGAATCATTTAAGAACAGAAGAGGTAGAGATGTAAAAGGCACTAATCAGAGTTATCTCGTCTGAAAGTAATGGATTTCATTATACAGCCAGACCCTGTGGTGAATAAAGTGAAAGTGTCATTTGCAGAGTGGAAAATATATGCTTTTCATAGGGCCTGGCATGCTGATAAGTGTACTTTTACACTCAGTGAGGAAGGCAATGGTAAACCAACCATCTTACTCCTCGATTTACTTAGTAAAACCTCTACAGGTTCAAACCAGCCTTTTGGCTGATCACCTAAACAACAACAACATCGTATGCGCTTAGAGGCATGCCATCTTCCCACCTTCCTACTCATTTGATGAGCTTTATCTCAAAAAAGAAAAAACATAACGAATATTTTTGAACAATACACTTAATTAAAGCCTGTTTTTTCCTTCATTGATTGGTTTGATTTAGATTGTTTTATTTAGAAAATAATCGGAGATAACTCCAGCAATTTACGCAAAAAAGTACTCAGTTTTTAGCCCGTTTTCCGTTAATGTGGTTTTCAAACGTCCGTTACTCCGTCCAAGCTTTTCATAAAAATCGGCGTTTAAGTAAGTTAAAGATCAGAGTTTTTTTCTTTAATATGAATATTTAAAAAGTTAAATCTCATGTTCCGTTTTAATACGCCGGCCATTTTTTTAAAAAAGTGTTTTTTGGCTCCGCGTAAAGGTAGAGAAATAAATTTTGGACTGAACCATGCATTTTCACAACAGTAATTATATAAAATAACACAACAGTTATGTCAAGCAAAGCGTTTATTTTTTTAATAAAAAAAATCGTTAAATAATTCAAAATGAGCTACAAAATGAGTTGCAGCAGGAAAAACACAGAAATTTGTTTTTCTAAACGACTATTCCCGGAGCGGATACTGCTACAGAGCTAAGTTTCCTCTCAAGAAGTTTAGAGGCTAATAAAATTTTCTATTAACACCACATATCTATTTCTAATTACAAACGCAAAATACGATACATGGCACAATACTGCTGTAAAAATGCATTGTTCAGCCCAGAAATCATTTCTCTATCTTTACGTGAAGCCAAAATACACTTAAAAAAAAATGGCCGGCATTTTAAAATGGAACATCAGACTTCAATTTTAAAATGTTCATATAGAGAAAACTCTGATCTTCAACGCCGTTCTTCTATGAAAAGCCTGGACGGAGTAACGGACATTTAAAAACCACATTTACGGAAAACCGGCTAAAATCTGAGTACTCTTCATGCGTAAATTGTTGCATTTCCGACTAGTTTCGAAATAAAATAATCTAAGTCAAGCCAATCAACGCAGGAAAGTACAGGCGTTAATTTAGTGTAGAGCCTATTGTATTTTTACTTTCTCTTGCCTATATGAATAAAGGCTATAGAAAGGAAAGTATTGTTTTCATGTCTATTTTTCACCGGATCTACACGTTTTCAGACCTCCTGAACCCAAAAAACATGTTTTTAGCGATTGGTCTGTGTGTGTGTGTGTGAGTGAGTGAGTGAGTGTGTGTGTGTGAACACAATATCTCAAGAACGGAACATCGTACGAACTTCAAAACTTAAAACTTAAGTTGCATAGGCTACCACTACCGGACCCGACACGAACATTTTCATCAAAATCGGTCAACCGGAAATAGGAGTTTATTCGTGTAATTTTTCACTTTTTTGCGATTTTCTCTAAAACTGGTCCTACGATTTTTTTAAAAATCACCTGGTTTACTCAATTTTTTATTCTCTACAAGATAGGGTAAGCGCTATGTTTGCTGAAATTCTCGGTGAGGCTGTTTTCACGTAAAAAAATCATTTTTTTTAAATTACAGCTTTATTATGCATTTTAGCGTAAAATATTATAAAATAAAAAATGTAGAGAATTTAAAATTCTACAACTTTTATTTAAAACATTTTTTTGTATAGGTAACACTTAGTTTAGCAGTAATTAGCAATTTTATGTTTTTTCTTACGAAAACGTGTGAAAAATTGATATTTTTAAGATTTCGGCCTTAGTATGCATTTTACGACAAAGTGTATTGGCCTATAGGCCTAATCAAATTTATAGAAAATTATAAGATCTACAAATTTTGTTTCAAGCATTTTTCTCTACAGAGGTTAGTTTAGCGTGAAAAAGCGATTTTCCGTATTTTTAAGCCAAACGGAGGTTGATTTTCATTTTGTATTTTTTTATATGATTAAAATTAGGTTTTGTTTGTTGAGGTTAGTTTTTTGTTTATTTCTAATGTTTTATTACTAATGTTAGGTTTATTGTTAATTATTTTGCATTGGCAAGAGAAAGTCGTGTGAGTGTTTCACACCAAATATTTAAATTCTGTGTAAGAAATGGGAAAAATTACGCGGGGACATAATTCAAACCGAGTTACATCCGAAAGCGCGGTATCTATGTTCAAAACGACGGCCTTGTAACCAGGAACCTGGCATCTGTAGCATGTTTAACGATAAATTAAATAGCAAAATTTTTAGCTGAAAGATAAATTAACTGTAAAATTAGTGTGTTTACCATAAATTAATTGGGTATTTTCTGTTCTCCCCCCGCCAGTAATTTTTACTTTCTCTTGCCTATATGAATATATAGGAAGGAAAGTATTGTTTTCATGTCGATTTTTCGAAATCGAGTTTTCACCGGATCTATACGTTTTCAGACCCCCTGAACCCAAAAAACATGTTTTTAGCGATTGGTGTGTGTGTGTGTGTGTGTGTGTGTGTGTGTGTGTGTGTGTGTGTGTGTGTGTGTGTGTGTATGTGTGTGTGTGTGTGTGTGTGTGTGTGTGTGCGTGCGTGTGTGTGTGTGAACAGGATATCTCAAGAACGGAACATCGTACGAACTTGAAACTTAAGTTACATACCACTACCGGACGCGACACGAACATTTTCTTCAAAATCGGTCAACCGGAAGTAGTAGTTTATTCGTATAATTTTTCAGTTTTTTGCGATTTTCTCAAAAACTGGTCCTACGATTTTTTTAAAAATCGCCTATTTTACTCAATTTTTTATTCTCTACAAGATAGGGTAGGCGCCATGTTTGCTGAAATTCTCGGTGAGGCTGTTTTCACGTAAAAACGTTGTTTTTTTAAGATTACGGCTTTAATATAAATTTTAGCGCAAAACTTTATATAATAAAAGTTGTAGAGAATTTAAAAACCTACAACTTCTGTTTCAAACATTTTTTTGTATAACGCTTAGTTTAGCGGTAATTAGCGATTTTCTGTTTTTTCTCACGAAAACGTGAGAAAAATCGATTTTTTTAACATTTCGGTCTTAGTATGCATTTTACGACAAAAGTGTATATAATTAAATTAAAAGATCTACAACTTTTGTTTAGAGCATTTTTCTCTACAGAGCCTAGTTTAGCGTGAAAGCGTGATTTTCCGTATTTTTAAGCCAAACTGAGTTCGATTGTCATTTTGCGTCATTCAGTCATGATTAAAATAAGGTTATGTTTTTGAGGTTAGTTTTTGTTCATTTCTAATGTTTTAATACTAATGTTAGGTTTATTGTTAATTATTTGCATTGGCAAGAGAAAGTTGTGTGAGTGTTTCACACCATATTTTTAACGATAAAAACGGGAAAAATGTTTAAAAACACTACACCAATATTCTTCAATTTAAGGTTAGATATAGGTAGGGTAAATAGATTGTTTTTTCTCAATATTGTTACTTTAACCTATCTAATAATGAAGTATAAACTCATTGAGTACATTACATCATTTTATCTTTCTTCGATTCGTTACACTAATGTTCAGTACAAAGTGATGTTCAACATAAATTTTGAAAAAGTTAAAATTTACGAGGGTTATCCAGAAAATAACCTCCGTTTTGAAATAAAAAGTAAATGAGTGAAGATACAAAACCTTTATTATATACATATTAAAACTACAGTTTTTCTCTATTTTTAGACATAGTCGCCAAACAGATTCAAGCACTTGTCGTACTTTGGAACTGTCTTTGAAATACCCTCTGCATAAAAATCTGCCGCCTGTGAATGTAGCTAAACATTTACGGCGTTTTGAAGCTCTTCGTCATTGGCGAACCGCTGAGATGCTAACCACTGCTTCATGTTCGGGAACAGGTGAAAGTCACTAGGAGCCAAGTCCGGACTGTATGGGGGGGATGATCGAAAACGTCCCATTTAAACTTGGCCAAAAGTTCATTTGTTCTTCAAGCTGTATGAGGGCGAGCGTTGTCATGCACAAACACAACACCACGTGTCAGAAGGCCACGACGCTTGTTTTGGTTCGCTCTTCTTAGTCTGTTTAAGGTTTCACACTAGACCGCAAAAGTGATGGTCGTTCCACGTTCCATAAAATCAACGAGTAAGATGAGTAAGGTGTTGTGTTTGTGCATGACAACGCTCGCCCTCATACAGCTCGAAGAACAAATGAACTTTTGGCCAAGTTTAAATGGGACGTTTTCGATCATCCCCCCATACAGTCGAGACTTGGTTCCTAGTGACTTTCACCTGTTCCTGAACATGAAGCGGTGGCTTGCATCTCAGCGGTTCGCCAATGACGAAGAGCTTCAAAACGCCGTGAATGGTTGGCTACATTCACAGGTGGCAGATTTTTATGCAGAGGGTATTTCAAAGACTGTTCCAAGGTACAAGTGCTTGAATCTGTTCGGCGACTATGTTGAAAAATAGAGAAAAACTGTAGTTTTAATATGTATATAATAAAGTTTTTGTATCTTCACTAGTTTACTTTTTATTTCAAAACGGAGGTTATTTTCTGGATAACCCTCGTATTATAAACGACTAGGAATATAATAACCTATTCCGGCGGTTTGAATGTCATTAAATTAAATTAATTAATTTGATTTAATAAAATATTATTAAATAATTTAATAACTTTCAATGAATACTTTAACGTTAACTTGAAAAATATTGATCTAGGATTTTTTAAATATTTCTCCAGTTTTAATCGTTAAAAATACTGTATGATTACTGTAAGATTATTTGGAGTCCTTCCGATAAGGCATTTATTTGTTTACAAGATAGGCTACTGTTACAGTTCTATTGAGCTTGTGGTAACCGTGAAGTAATAATTGATCTCAAAAAACAAATTACGGTAGCCTACTAGGAACGCGGGAAAAATTAAGACTAGAAAAAAGAATTGTTCATTTTTCCAAAAATAATTTCTCTCCCTTGAGGGGCAGTTTGTTAAGGGGAGACTGTATGATGGTTTAGACCAGTGGTTCCCAACCTGGGGGCGATCGCCCCCTGGTGGGCGATTTGGGTTCACAGGGGGGCGATGAGTATTCAAAGACAGAAAAATAAAACTGTACGACAGGGTAGAATCTTTACTGTCGCGGATACATGTTTTTTTTTTACAAACAAATAGTTTAGTTTTTACAAACAAATAAACTAAACTCTTTGTTGACATTTTTTATGGTCGAGCTCCTACACATGATATGAAGAATTCTGGACACAACTGCTTTGGTTGATTATTTGTTGTGAACAGTAATAAATCTTTTTTACAGAATAAAATACTTTATTATTTATCAACACATTACTTCAAATTAAATTAGGTATACGATGCTAAGAGAAGGAGGCGATAGGTGTAAGTCATCCTTCACAAAGGGGCGATGCCCCATAAAAGGTTGGGAACCACTGGGGTTTAGACTGAAAATTTTGATTTTCTGTTTTTTATGTTTTTCAATAGTTTAGACCTAGATCTACCACAAAAAACATTAAATTACGACAAAAAATTATTTTAATGAAAAAAAATTAAGTTTATATCAGGTTTATCCTAAGAAATTAACATGTCGCCAAAAACAAATATTTTTCATATTTTTATAAAATTGCTCGTTTTAGTTCAAACAGAATTTTAGTTTTTTTTTAATAGGTCTATCTGTTTCATTATTTTTAATATTCTCCGCTGTTGGTGCAACTTTCTAACCAACTGTTGATGGAAAATTAAACTTGTTTGTGTACATTTTGTTTTTTATTTGTGCCTTTTCCCGTAAATTTAGATTTTTAACACTTTAAGTACGTTTTTCTCAGAAACCATTTAACCTACCAGGCTGAAATTTTTACCAGTTAATTATCATGTAAATGCACAGTCACCGACATTGTTTTTTACTTTCTCAGGTGCTCAAAAAATTTGTAATTTATGTAAAAAACGTACAAAAGAATTGTAAAAATTTTATGTTATTCGTTATTATTCTAAAAACTTTATGGTTCTACAGATTAAATTGAAAAAATATTAGTAGCTAAAACCACCTTTCAACCTACCTTAGACCTAGATCTACCACAAAAACATTAAATTACGAGAAAAAAATTATTTTAATGAAAACAAATTTCATATTTTCCATGTCGCCAAATGCGACATCGCATGTTGGTTGGTAATGTGTGTTTAAGAGTGTAAAGTTTCATTTTTCTATCTTTCACCAATCCTATGAAAAATTTACCTATAAATAACAAATTTGATATTGGCGGGGTACAAAATACAGTCTCCCCTTAACGTACTTCCACCCCATATACACAGTAGACTATTATGTCACCACATCTATTAAAACATAAATTTCAATATCATATCCTATCGATATACGAGAAAGAACTTGAGAAACTTTTCTAGGTTTTAAAATAACTTCTCTGGTTAGTTTTTACTTTTCTCTTTGCGATAGTTTACCTGTTTTTTATGCTCATTTATTGAATTAATTCCCATAAAGTTAAAAAATACCCACATTGTTGGTTGATATAATATTATAAAGTAGTTTGTTATAAAATAAAAGTTTTTTTTTAATATGTTCTCATTATTATAAAAATGTACATAATCTTAAAGTAGGCCTATTATTTTTTTTAATTTGTATGTTTTTTTTTGGTTTAACGTCCGACTGTTTTGTAATTACTGCTATGCAGACGGTGAAGGATGAAATGATTTTTGTAACGTATGAAAATATGCCGTGCCTGAGTGGGATTCGAATCCAAGACCGCATGATGAGAGGCGAGCACTCTCATTGTTATTAAAATTATTATTATTATTAATCATTGACATATGTATGTAAATGTTATTGAATTTATCATTTATTTTCTGTTTATTTTTTTAAAAATCTGTTTTAACGTAATCCTTATATATTAACTGTATAATAACTTGGTAATTTTTACTTTCTCTTGCTTATATGAATATACAGGAAGGAAAGTATTGTTTTCATGTCGATTTTTCGATATCGAGTTTTCACCGGATCTACACGTTTTCAGACCCCCTGAACCCCAAAAAACATGTTTTTAGCGATTGGTCTGTGTGTGTGTGTGTGTGTGTGTGTGTGTGTGTGTGTGTGGGTGTGGGTGTGGGTGTGAAAAGAATATCTCAGGAACGGAACAACGTATGAACTTGAAACTCAAGTTACATACCAATACCGACCCCGCACGAACATTTTCATCAAAATCGGTCAACCGAAATTAGTAGTTTATTCGTGTAATTTACACTTTTTTGCGATTTTCTCAAAAACGGGTCCTACGATTTTTTTTAAAAACCGCCTGATTTACTAAATTTTTTATCCTCTACAAGATAGGGTAGGCGCTATGTCTGCTAAAATTCTTAGAGAGGCTGTTTACACGTAAAAAATTGTTTTTTTACGATTGCGGCTTTAATATGCATTTTAGCGCAAAATTTATATGATAAAAGTTGTAGAGAATTTAAAATCCTACAACTTTTATTTCAAACATTTTTTGTGTAATGCTTAGTTTAGCGGTAATTAGCGTTTTTCTGTTTTTTCTCACGAAATAGTGTAAAAAAATGTCGATTTTTTAAGATTTTAGCTTTAGTAAGCATTTTACGACAAAAGTGTAGCCTAAATAATCAAATTAAAAGATCTACAACTTTTGTTTTGAGCATTTTTCTGTACAGAGCCTAGTTTAGCGTGAAAGAGTGACATTCCGTATTTTTAACCCAAACTGAGATTGATTTTCATTTTGCATCATTCACTCATGATTCAAATTAGGTTATATTTTTTTTGTTTAGGCCTATTTCTAACGTTTTATTACTAGTCTAATGTTAGGTTATATTGGTCATTATTTGCGTTGGCAAGAGAAAGTCGTGTGAGTGTTTCACACCAGATTTTTGTATTAGTTATAAGTATTTGAGTAATTAAATTTTTTTCTGTATACTTCTATGCGCGGACAGAACTCTTTGTGAAGAATTTTTGCATAGATCTGTAAGTAAGTTATATGTATATAGGCCTACAGTCGAGTACCGATTTTCCGTGGATCGTTTAACCGGGGTTTGGATTAACCGTGCGATCACTAGAAATTTTTTTTTTTGGTTTAACGTCCGACTGTTTTGCTAATTGCTGCTAATGCAGACGGTGAAGGATGAAATGAATTTTTTGTAACGTATAAAAATGCCCGAGTGGGATTCGAACCCAAGACCGCGTGATGAGAGGCGAGCACGTTACCAGCTCCTAAAATAAGTTGCAAAGAAGCTTTAACCGGTGCCGAAACATTACTAACTTTCATGGAAAATCAGGATGACACAGATTACGTGGAAATTTTACATATTCGTGGATATATAGGCTAAGAAAAATAAAAGAAAAAATATTGTGGCATAAAATGAAACAAAGTAATATAACAGATTTTTCGTGATTTTTTTTGGTACGTAGTTTAAGGTAAGACTTATATAAATTTATGTAGTAAATATTTTTATTTCAATACAATTTGTTTATTTATTTCCGATATCCGATAGTATTAACATGTATTAATCAGTAGAATAAAACATACGCGTAACTGGTAATTTTGTTTATGACGTAAGTGGTCTCGACCGAATTGGGTTGTATTATCCGTGTTTTCCGGTTATCCGGTATAGTTATCCCCCAATTATCACGGATCCGATAGTATTAACATGTATTAATCAGTAGAATAAAACATACGCGTAACTGGTGGTTTTGTTTATGACGTAGGCTAAGTGGTCTCGACCGAATTGGGTTGTATTATCCGTGTTTTCCGGTTATCCGGTATAGTTATCCCCCAATTATCACGGATAATCGGTATTATACTGTATATATATATTTTTTTTTTAGCTTTTTTTATTTGTTATCGGGAACTGTAGCTACATTATCGACAACCACCCAATTTGATCGCTGCTTTTCGGTGTATTTTTTAAGTGGATTTGGCATGAGTTTGAACAGGGACCCCCAGTAGAGTTTGTTCATGGATGGCTGTCAACTGGTCACCATACTAAGTCGCTTGCCCAACCGGTGTTACTTAACAAATAATAGCGACTTTCTAACAGCTGACTGACTGGGCTGGCCCGGAGGCCTATAAGTATATTTAGTTGAAAATATTGTATAACTACTAGTACAGGTTAATTTAATTTAGTAATAAATCGTAATGTAGGCCTATATTTAACTGAATAAAATAAATAAATATACGAAATATTATTCACAAAATGTGACAAATTATGTTAGGGTGGGGGGATGATAACAAAAAAGACCTAATTAATTATTAACTTAGGATAAATAAATACAATAAATAAACTTACCTTGTTTATTTTCCTCACTGATGACGTCACCGAGAAGATCCTTAATTAAAAATGATATCTTATTCTGCTGCATTTTTTTAAAACTCACATACATAAATCTCACCGAAAATTCACTGACCGTTTTTTTTTATAAATTTATAAAAAAATTAATGAATATTACACGGTAACAACATTTTTAAAATACTTTCAAAAAATTATGGGTTGGGCTTAAAATCATGTTCGATTATAAGATTAATTTATTAAATATGGCTGCGTAATAATAATTTTATTTTTTTATTAATAATAATAATAATATTATAATCATATTAAATTTATAAATTTAGTTGTATAAATATTGTAGCGTTGTTGAGAGATATTGAAAGATTTGCTGTTAGGTTTATTTGTCGTTTAAACGTAGTTTAGTCTAGATGGAAAATGTTAAGTTAGTAGGCGGTAGCTACCGGTTGACCGTTTAGGGGTGGTGGTGGATATCTAAACGTATGTTGGACCCCACCCTTCAGCATCATCATCATCATAAACAACATCCCTTATTGTGTATAACATCCACGGGATGATTTACCACCCCTTTTAAAGAAATAATACAGCTACGATAATGATTTATGCGGTGAAGAAACGGCCATTTTGTTTGTGTAATATTTGTGTGTGTGTGTGTGCGTGTGTGTATTTATAAAGGAGAGAGAGAGAGAGAGAGAGAGAGAGAGCGCGAGAGAGAGAGTATATGACTCGTTTTATCTTTATTTATTCATCCCCTCCCCCCACGGTTCCGTTATTCAGTCTTTTGTATGAACAATCATGAGACTAACAATATATGCGCTAATGTAGGGCGATTAAAATGATTTTGGCATGCAGAATGGTGGTACGGGGCCCTCTGATGTTATAAAAGGTAGATTTTGGAAGGGGAATGCGCGTCGTTGACGATGCCGCAACTTATGTAACGGATTCCTATTCGTTGGACGCAGTTTTCATGCCGTATTTCCATTGGTCAATCTCCCCCACTATTTTCTACGAAATCCCTTCGTTAATCATTACCCAAACCCCCCCTGCAACCCTCATTCAAAAACTTTATCCGACATAACCTCACTCTTAACTCATTGATGTATATATACATCTTTTTATAACAGATCTTTTTATCATTATTTTCTTTCTAAATTTTTATTTTTTCCATTAAACAACTTCCCTATTTTTCCTTCCCTCCTTCTTTCAACCCCCGGCGATTATTTACTCCCTTATAAACCATATTATCTCTTCCCCCAAAAGTTTTATTTTCACTATCTACTCCAAATAGTATATATATATATATATATATATATATATATATATATATATATATATATATATATATATACATCTCATTCTTAAGTTATTATTGAAGCATATTTTATCCTTTCAATTTTTTTAACCGTTCCTTATTTTTTAATTAGTCTTCGTTAAATTATAACTTACTGCTTCGTTAGTTAATTTGTGGATTTTTAATTATCAAAATTATATATATTTAGGCACATTCTTCGTACAGATTAAATATTAAGATAAATAGAAGATTGTTTTTAATTAATTAATTAATTGCTGGAAGTTTTCATTAATTTCTAGGCTTATTTATTAAAATAAAATAATAAACATTCACGCTGTCTGATGGTTAAATAATATAGCCTACCTTTATATTTTACTGTTCTATATTCTACGTTAAATATTTAGAAGGCTGTACTAGGTAAAATAAATTTTTTTTTTGTAATTCCTAATAGATGTACGTTGCAATCTGTTTAATTCAGAACAATAAGCAACCCCATGACCCAATGTGACGAGGATGATGTGTATGACGTGTAAATGAGACTGTGTAGTCTTGTACAGACTCAGGCCGACCATTCCTGAGAGAGTATGGTTAATTGAACCCCAACCATCAAAGTACACCGGTAACCACTGTCTAGCATTCAAATTCGTATAAAAGTAACTAACTTTACTAGGATTTGAACCAGGAACCTTCGTCTCCGAAAATCAGCTGTTAAACTGCTGATTTTGGCGACGACTTTACCTTTAGACCAACCCTGTGGGTTTATTGTTCTAATGTACAATAATTATTTAGTAGGCTGAACTAGGTAAAATCAAAATTGTGTTAAAGAATTTAACAGAATTATTTTTATCATCCCTTATGTGTGTGCGTTGCAATCTGTTCAATTAAAAACAATAAGCAACCCCCATCACCCACCCCATCAGATGAGGATGACGTCTAAATGAGGTGTATTCTAGAACAGACTCAGCCCGATCATTCCTGAGAGAGTATGGTTAACTGAACCCCAACCATCACAGTACACTGGTAACCATTGTCTAGTATTCAACTCCGTGTAAAAGTAACTACCTTTACTAGGATTTGAACCACGGAACCTTCGTCTCCGAAAATCAGCTGTTGAACAGCTGACTTTGGTGACGACTTTAGTTAAGTTTTTTTTTTATATCCCTAATGTGTGTATGTTGCAATCTGTTCAATTGAGAACAATAAGCAACCCCATGACCCAATGAGATGAGGATGATGTGTATGACGTGTAAATGAGGTGTAGTCTTGTACAGACCCAGGTCGACCATTCCTGAGAGAGTAGCTATGGTTAATTAAACCCCAACCATCAAAGTACACCGGTAACCATTGTCTAGTATTCAAATCCGTACAAAAGTAACTACCTTTACTAGGATTTGAACCACGGAACCTTCGTCTCCGAAAATCAGCTGTTGAACAGCTGACTTTGGTGACGACTTTAGTTAAGTTTTTTTTTATATTCCTAATTTGCGTACGTTGCAATCTGTTCAATTGAGAACAATAAGCAACCCCATGACCCAATGAGATGAGGATGATGTGTATGACGTGTAAATGAGGTGTAGTCTTGTACAGACCCAGGTCGACCATTCCTGAGAGAGTAGCTATGGTTAATTAAACCCCAACCATCAAAGTACACCGGTAACCATTGTCTAGTGTTCAACTCCGTGTAAAAGTAACTACCTTTACTAGGATTTAAACCACGGAACCTTCGTCTACGAAAATCAGCTGTTGAACAGCTGACTTTGGTGACGACTTTAGTTAAGTTTTTTTTTTATATTCCTAATTTGTGTACGTTGCAATCTGTTCAATTGAGAACAATAAGCAACCCCATGACCCAATGAGATGAGGATGATGTGTATGACGTGTAAATGAGGTGTAGTCTTGTACAGACCCAGGTCGACCATTCCTGAGAGAGTAGCTATGGTTAATTAAACCCCAACCATCAAAGTACACCGGTAACCATTGTCTAGTATTCAACTCCGTGTAAAAGTAACTACCTTTACTAGGATTTAAACCACGGAACCTTCGTCTCCGAAAATCAGCTGTTGAACAGCTGACTTTGGTGACGACTTTAGTTAAGTTTTTTTTTTATATTCCTAATTTGTGTACGTTGCAATCTGTTCAATTGAGAACAATAAGCAACCCCATGACCCAATGAGATGAGGATGATGTGTATGACGTGTAAATGAGGTGTATTCTTGTACAGACCCAGGTCGACCATTCCTGAGAGAGTAGCTATGGTTAATTAAACCCCAACCATCAAAGTACACCGGTAACCATTGTCTAGTATTCAAATCCGTACAAAAGTAACTACCTTTACTAGGATTTGAACCACGGAACCTTCGTCTCCGAAAATCAGCTGTTGAACAGCTGACTTTGGTGACGACTTTAGTTAAGTTTTTTTTTATATTCCTAATTTGTGTACGTTGCAATCTGTTCAATTGAGAACAATAAGCAACCCCATGACCCAATGAGATGAGGATGATGTGTATGACGTGTAAATGAGGTGTAGTCTTGTACAGACCCAGGTCGACCATTCCTGAGAGAGTAGCTATGGTTAATTAAACCCCAACCATCAAAGTACACCGGTAACCATTGTCTAGTGTTCAACTCCGTGTAAAAGTAACTACCTTTACTAGGATTTAAACCACGGAACCTTCGTCTCCGAAAATCAGCTGTTGAACAGCTGACTTTGGTGACGACTTTAGTTAAGTTTTTTTTTATATTCCTAATTTGTGTACGTTGCAATCTGTTCAATTGAGAACAATAAGCAACCCCATGACCCAATGAGATGAGGATGATGTGTATGACGTGTAAATGAGGTGTAGTCTTGTACAGACCCAGGTCGACCATTCCTGAGAGAGTAGCTATGGTTAATTAAACCCCAACCATCAAAGTACACCGGTAACCATTGTCTAGTATTCAACTCCGTGTAAAAGTAACTACCTTTACTAGGATTTAAACCACGGAACCTTCGTCTCCGAAAATCAGCTGTTGAACAGCTGACTTTGGTGACGACTTTAGTTAAGTTTTTTTTTATATTCCTAATTTGTGTACGTTGCAATCTGTTCAATTGAGAACAATAAGCAACCCCATGACCCAATGAGATGAGGATGATGTGTATGACGTGTAAATGAGGTGTAGTCTTGTACAGACCCAGGTCGACCATTCCTGAGAGAGTATGGTTTATTAAACCCCAACCATCAAAGTACACCGGCAATCACTGTCTAGCATTCAAATCCAAATAAAAGTAACTACCTTTACTAGGACTTTAATTGATGTGCGAAGGACCCACCTTTGGACTTTCCGGAGCCCAACCATCCCCTGCCATACCTAGACCATAGATCTTTACTGGCAGACCTTCTTAACCTTTTAACTAAAACTGAGTTTTTTAAAGGAAATAAAGCTTGCACAGATTAGGTATTTTCATTACACTTCATACCATGATGAAGCTACATTTCATGGTTTGTCTTGAATTTTTAGTTTTTAGATTTAGTTTTCAGTATTTTTAGTTTCTGATTTTTTCATGTTTTTTGTAATTTTTAGTTTTATGTGTTTGTTAAAAAATAAGTTGTAATTTAAAATGCAATAATGTAACAAAAATTAATTGAGTAGCCTACATCTTTCGGGCAAAGGCTGTTGACTGACAGAATTGTGTTCTATAGTCAAAGTCAATTCCTGCAAAATTCGTTGTTGTTATCCCCATTATCATTCTTCTTCGTCAGATTATACAGTTATTGGATATTCACTTATATCTTTCGTCTGTGTGCATTTTATATAAAATTCAGAACAATAATAAAAATCTGGTGTGAAACACTCACACAACTTTCTCTTGCCAATGCAAATAATTAACAATAAACCTAACATTAGTATTAAAACATTAGAAATGAACAAAAACTAACCTCAAAAACATAACCTTATTTTAATCATGAGTGGAAGACGCAAAATGAAAATCGAACTCAATTTGGCTTAAAAAAAACGGAAAATCACACTTTCACGCTAAACTAGGCTCTGTAGAGAAAAATTCTCTAAACAAAAGTTGTAGATCTTTTAATTTTCTATAACTTTTATTATATACACTTTTGTCGTAAAATGCATACTAAGACCGAAATGTTAAAAAAATCGATTTTTCTCACGTTTTCGTGAGAAAAAAACAGAAAATCGCAAATTACCGCTAAACTAAGCGTCATACAAAAAATGTTTGAAACATAAGTTGTAGGTTTTTAAATTCTCTACAACTTTTATTATATAAGTTTTTGCGCTAAAATTTATATTAAAGCCGTAATCTTAAAAAAAACAACGTTTTTACGTGAAAAGAGCCTCACCGAGAATTTCAGCAGACATGGCGCCTACCCTATCTTGTAGAGAATAAAAAATTGAGTAAAATAGGCGATTTTAAAAAAAATCGTAGGACCAGTTTTTGAGAAAATCGCAAAAAACTGAAAAATTATACGAATAAACTACTACTTCCGGTTGACCGATTTTGATGAAAATGTTCGTGTCGCGTCCGGTAGTGGTATGTAACTTAAGTTTCAAGTTTCAAGTTCGTACGATGTTTCGTTCTTGAGATATTCTGTTCACACACACACACACACACACACACAGACACACAGACACACACACAGACCAATCGCTAAAAACATGTTTTTTGGGTTCAGGGGGTCTGAAAACGTATAGATCCGGGAAAACTCGATTTCGAAAAATCGACATGAAAACAATACTTTCCTTCCTATATATTCATACAGGCAAGAGAAAGTAAAAAACACCATCTTTTTGTTTAGTTATATAGTTTGGTAAAGAAAAGTTCTCTAATTCGTTATTTCCAATTTCAATTGGTCCAGATTTTATTTAATTATAGAGTACTAACTCATTTTAAAGCCAATAGACCGTGTCATGCTTTTACAACTACAGTCCAACTCAAGGAAACTAAACATAGTACAGGTTTACGCTCCTACTGCAGACAAGTCGGAAGAAGAAATTGAACAATTTTATGACCTAATCAGAAGGACACTGGAGTTACTAAATCGTAGGGATATCAATTTAATTCTTGGAGACTTCAATGCAAAGGTCAGCAGTAAGAGTTGTGATAAATAGTGGGACAAATTGGATTGGGGACAAGAAATGAAAGATAGGCTTGTACAATTTTGAATAGAGGAAGATATGGTAATAACAAATACTTTCTAAAATATTACAAGTGATTGTCCAGGGGAAAATCCAAGGAAAGAGATCCTTGGGAAGAAGACGAAAATCCTGGCTGAAAAACCTAAGAGATTGGTATGGTTGCAGCAACAACGAATTGTTTAGGGCTGTGACATCAAAGATAAAAATCGCTCTGATGATTGCCTACCTTCGAAGCGGAGATGGCACCTGAAGAAGAAGAAGAATGCGGAACATAGTACTTCTGAAACATTTGAACATGAGTTAACATCACAGTTGATTCTAGCCTTTGCATGTAAGTGCCGTCGCACATACAAGACAACAGTACTCAAAGGGTTAACGCCCTCAGTTTCTTTGGTGCAAAATTACACAGACTGGGCCAAAAGTGTCCCCCTCCGCATCGGCAACAGTCGGCCTTAAGCGTCATCGGTATATTTATGCAGGCATAGAGCCCACCCAGCACTTTCTTCGGTGCCACATTCGCCATCCAGAGCGGCTTTATATCCCCACGAAATACCTACTATCGAAAACCCCGATTATTTTCAAAGACCGAAAATTTTCAAAGACTTGAACCATGGAACCTTTGTCTCTGAAAACCAGCTGTTGAACAGCTGACTTCGGCGACGACTTTAGTTGAGTAGATTAATTTTCCCAACCACAAAGTTAACATTTTATAGGCGTAATTGTAAATTTTTAAATCGTAATTAAATAAATTAATTTTGTTTGTAATGGTAAAATAATTAATAGGCCTAACTTACTTCTAAATATGGATAAAACTAAAGCTATTTCCTTCAGAAATGGGAGCTTTTAGGAGGCAGGTGCTGTAAAGTTAGTTCGGATGAAAATGACGCAATTTCAACGGTAAAAAATAGTAGGCCCTATGTCTAAAATATTTTTGGGAGTTATTCTACAGTAGACCTAATATAATAGCAACTGTCCGCTTGTTGTGCTTTAAGGAAAACCTAAACTTTAAGCGTTTACCTTCTCACTCAATCTTAGCTACAGATTGAAAGCAAAATTATGACTATTATAGGCTACAAATAAAACCGATTAGTAGCTGGAAACCGGAAAATTATTGACAGAAGTTTGAATACTGACAAGAATTACATAGACTACTACAGGAGAATAGAACACCGAGTAGAAGAAGTGTTGGATGATGACCAATTTGGATTTAGAAGGAGAATGGGAACTCAAGATGCCAATATTGGCTCTGAGATTGATTTTTGAGAAAAGGATAAAGAAAAATAAAACTACTTATATGGCATTTGTAGATTTAGAGAAAGCATTTGACAATCTAGACTGGAGTAAAATTTTTAAAACTTTGAAAAGGCTAGGAATTAAATACAAAGAAAGGAAAGTTATCTAAGGTCTGTATAAGAATCAAACAGCTGTTTTGAGAATTGAGGGGTACGAAAAAGAGGCTGCTGTAAGAAAATGTGTACGACAAGGATGTTTATTGTCACCACTACTTTTTAACTTTTACATAGAAGAGAATATAAATGAAGTAAAGGAAAAATTTGACGCAGGAATAAAATTTCAAGGAGAAACGATAAAAATGCTGAGATTTGCCGATGATATAGTAGTATTAGCCGGGACAAAGAAACAACTAGAGGATATCTTAAATGGCATGGATGAGATCATGAGAAAGGATTACTTCATGAAAATTAATAAGAACAAAACGAAAGTGTTGTGCAGCAGCAAGAGTGGTTTAGAAGAGATGGGAAATTTAAAATTAGGCAACGAAAACATAGTAGCTACAGGAAGGTGGGGAATTCTGTTATCTAGGGAGTAAAATAACGAAGAATGGTAGAAGCACAAGTGATATCAAAAGTAGAATTGCTCAAGCTACAAAAGCCTTTAAAATGAAAAACAGCTTTTACTGACTACAAACATTGACGAAAAATATCTTAAAACACTATGTTTGGAGTGTAGCATTATACGGGAGTGAAACATGGGTGATAGGGGCTGTTGAAAGGAAGAGGATAGAAACTTTTAAAATGTGTTGTTATAGGAAAATGTTAAAGATTGGGTGGGTGGACAAAATAAGTAATTTAGAGGTTCTTAGGCGAGTGGATGAAAAAAGAAGTAGTCTATAATGGAAGTATCTTACCAGAAGAAGGGATGGGCTTTTGGGGCATATCTTAAGACATCCAGACGTTACGTCTTTTGAAGCACCGCCATTGTATTTTTTGAGCACTTGTTTGCACCAGTCGACACGAGCATCTTTTCCAGATTTTTTTCAAATCATCTAGGATCAAACGAGAACAAACGTTTTTCACGGATAAATGCTCGTCGAATATTTGATACGAGGTGTGGCTATTAAATAACGAGACTGACGTAAAAAAATTTTATTTTATTTTATACATAATCACTTATTGTCATTTTTAATATGCACTCCTTCTCTATCCCTACAACGCTCCATGAGAATTTTCCATTGCTGGATACAATACTGGGAGTCATCTTCTATAAGCTCCTTCAGGACACGTGCAGCTTTCTATTTTACAGCTTACACAGACTCAAATCTTGTTCCTTTTAATGCAGATTTCACCTTGGGAAACTGGTAGAAGTCACATGGTGCAAGATCTGGTGAATAAGGTGGATGTTCTAACAGTGAGATGCAGTACTTGGCTAGGAACCTCTTGACAGATAACGCGGAATGTGCTGGCACATTGTCTTGGTGGAGAACCCATGATTTGTCCTTCCAAATTTCAGGGCGTTTTTCCTTACTCTTTGACGTAGTTTAGAAAGCTACCTCAAGGTAGTAATATTGATTAATTTTTTAACCTTCAGGAATCCAGTGAAGGTACACAATCCCATGGATATAAAGAAAAAACAATCATCATTGCTTTAAATTTTGACTTGCTCATTCGAGCTTTTTTAGCTCTCGGTAAATTCAGCTCTTCCAGTGCAAAGACTGGCGCATCGTTTCCAGATCATAAGTAACAAACCACGTTTCATTACATGTTATTATCTTCTACCTGTTCCCTAAGGTGAAATCTGCATTAAAAGGGACAAGATTTGATTCTGTGGAAGCTGTAAAAGAGAAAGCGGCACGTGTTCTGAAGGAGCTGATAGAAGATGACTTCCAGGACTGTTTCCAACAATGGAAAATTCGCATGGAGCGTTGTAGGGGTAGAGAAGGAGTGTATATTGAAGGTGACAATAAGTGATTATGTATAAAATAAAAATAATATATTTTACAACGTCAGTCTCGTTATTTAATAGCCACACCTCATAAATTCCGGTTGAAATAATGTCTAAGGTTATCTCAAGCTCACATTCTGTCACATGACAGTCTTGCATTGTCAGTTTTTGCACAGAATCAGTATGTTTTCTGCTACAGCAACTGATTTTGGACGAATTTCTTGACGTTCGTGGTTGTGCAAACAAACAGTTGCCATGATTGAACTCGTTATACCGGCGTTTCATCGTGGAAAAAAGTGGGGCTTCTTCAGAAAAAAGTGGAAGTATGTTTATCGATGCACTCTTGTCCCGATAATCCTGAAAATCGTAATAAATCATTGCATAAACCATTTGAACTGGTGTAATAAACAGAATAAAGTTATTAATTTTCTTTTTTTAATTTATTTATTTAACGTCGCAGCAACTACAAAGTCATTAGCGACGACGTTGGGGTGTAACTACTGTACAATGGAAGATGAAATGATTTTTTTGTAACGCATGAAAATATGCCGTGCCTGAGTGGAATTCGAACCCAGGACCGCATGATGAGAGGCGAGTACGTTACCAACTACGCCAATGCGGCCGGCATTAATTATTAATTTGGCAGTTATTAATTTGTTAGTTAAGAGTTACTTGTATATATTTTTTTAAGTGTTTTGTTAAATATCAATGGCTAGCAACCCCCGCTCGCTTCGCTTCACTGCAGCTAATGTTGTTGTTGTTGTTTAGGTCAACAGCAGAAAGGCTGGTTTGAACCCCTAGAGGTTTTACTAAGTAAAAACGAGGAGTGAGGTGGTTTACAACTGCCTTCCTCACTGAGTTAAAAGCGTATACTTATCAGCATGCCAGGCCCTCTGAAAAGCACCCACTTTCCACCCTGCAAATGACACCTTCACTTCATTCACCACAGGGTCTGGCTGTATAGTGAAGTTCATTACTATCAGAGGAGATAACTCTGACTAGTGTCTTTTACACCTCTACCTCCTCTGTTCTTAAATAGTTTAGTCATATAATTGGCTGACTATGTGATAAGAAACAAAACTATTTTTTGTAGCCCTGGAACCAACAGATCAAGTGCAATTAATTTAACACTCCACCTGCCCGTTATGGGCATACAATGTGGGCAGCTAATGTAGGCTACATTAAATTATTTTAAAACCTCTCTACATATAATATTTGTGGTTTTGTTGCCCTGTGGCAGCAAAAGAAATTGTTTTTCTGCACTTCCAGCTCTAGATAGTCCGACATAAAGTTGTCAATGAGTGAAGGAAGCACTCTTGTCTCAAATCGATGTCCGCCGTTTTAACTGTTTGTCCCTGCGATTTAACAGAATTGAATAGAATGTATAGAAGAATACCAATTGAAAAATGAGACAATTGATATAAATGGCTGAGATAAGAGAGAGTAATACGTGGGTGCGGCACGCAGAGTAGCCTAATTGGAAATATATGACTCATTCACCTACCTGTCGAATGAAAACAAATACAGTAGATGAAATACAGTACAATAAAAATTTTGAATATATCCAAATTTTTAATGTTTTTGGAATCGAATGTTATTCTTAACGTTTTTCTATGAAATATAAAAGTTGAATCGTGCTTCTAGCCCAAAAAAAATACACCATCCAGTTGACTTAGAAAAAATAAAAGTTCTATGCACCCGATAAACTAAAACATGCGACTTCGTCACAGTTTAAGTTTCTTAACTCACTTAATTAAAGTTACTTACAGTTGCAAAATAGCCTATTTTGATCAGGAAGCTATAAGCTATGCAACAATGAAAGATTTTTTTAAATCAGTTGAGTAGTTTCCGAGATTACCTCATACAAACAAACAAACAAACAGACGTTTCTTCTTTATTATATTAGTATAGATTAGCAAATTTTATAAATAGTGTATCAGAATATCGAACATAAACTAAGAACTATTAGTTAGTAAACGCTTAGATTAAGTAATACTTAGATCAATTAAGTTAGAACGAAATTGTTAGTTAGTCGTAGACTAGTCACAATAAATTTCGCAATCGAAAAAAAAATTGCATGAAAATTTTCACGATTCATTTTCATTTTCCGCTGAGACACAATTTTCAAGTCACTGTAAACAACGCAAATCACGCTCAAATGATAAAATGTTTCAACTAAGTTATGGTCAAAAATGATCAACTTTCTAGTGGAAACGTCAAATGCCACCTTAAACACTCATTGTTGCCAAGGCTAAAAATATAGGGTCTATACAATGCCTCTCGTATTACTGATCTTATATTATTATTATTTTAATTTTATTTTTTTTAACGTCGCATCAACTGCAATGGTCATTAGCGACGACGTTGGGGTGTAACTTTATGCAATGGAGGATGAAATGAATTTTTGTAACGTATGAAAATATGCCGTGCCTGAGTGGGATTCGAACCCAGGACCGCATGGTGAGAGGCGAGCACGTTACCAACTGCGCCAATGCGGCCGGCACTGATCTTATTTAATTGGGGGTTTGATAACCCCTAGATCTTATTGACAACCCTTTGATCTTTGATAGATCAACGATCTATCCCCAGATCTTATTGATAACCCCTTTGGTAGATCTTTGATAACCCCCCACTGATCTTATTTAATCTGGGGGTTTGATAACCCCCAGATCTTATTGATAACCCTTTGATCTTTGATAGATCAAAGATCTATCCCCACATCTTTTTGATAACCCTTTGATAGATCTTTGATAACCCCCCACTGATCTTATTTAATCTGGGGGTTTGATAACCCCCATATCTTATTGATAACCCTTTGATCTTTGATAGATCATAGATCTATCCCCAGATCTTATTGATAACACTTTGATAGATCTTTGATAACCCCCCCCACCCCACTGATCTTATTTAATCTGGGGGTTTGATAACCCCCATATCTTATTGATAACCCTTTGATCTTTGATAGATCATAGATCTATCCCCAGATCTTATTTATAACACTTTGATAGATCTTTAATACCCCCCCCCCACTGATCTTATTTAATCTGGGGGTTTGATAACCCCCATATCTTATTGATAACCCTTTGATCTTTGATAGATCATAGATCTATCCCCAGATCTTATTGATAGCACTTTGATAGATCTTTGATAAACACCCCCCCCCCCCACTGATCTTATTTAATCTGGGGGTTTAATAACCGATACCACGTACAGTTCTGGTGTGAATAGCCTACTGGGTGTAATTTTTTAGTAGTACTAACGATTTATTTTATTTCATGTAAAAAACCCAAATTTCTTATGAATAGTTGCCTTACTTCAAGTATACGCGTAGATTACGAATCCGGTAACGGTTGTTTTGCTATCTTTTGTAGTTTCTGACTTTGATTTCTTGACTTCCAGTTTTGGGCCAGTTCCGGTTGAAACCGGAACTTCAAACTCAATTAAGGCCCATTAACTTTTTGTGTAGATTATGAATCCGAAAACCGTTTTTTGCTGTCTCGTGTAGTTTCTGACATCTGGTCGTGACGGACCGGTAAAGGAATTAAAAAAAGACAATTTTAAAAATTTCCACCAATAATACTTTTATTGAAAATCAAGAAACACATTCAATCATTCAAGAGAAACCAATTAATTAGTTTACTATAAACTACAGTAATTCTTTTGTTTTTTAAAGAAAAAGATTTATGAAATTTGTTGTTGTTTAGGTGATCAGCCTGTAGGCTGGTTTGAACCTGTAGAGGTTTTACTAAGTAAAACGAGGAGTCAGGTGGTTTACTATTGCCTTCCTCACTGAGTGGAAAAGTACGCTTATCAGCATGCCGGGCCCACTGAAAACACATATTTTCCACTCTGCAAATGACACCTTCACTTCATTCACCACAGGGTCTGGCTGTGTAATGAAATTCATTACTTTCAGAGAAGATAACTCTGATTAGTGCATTTTACACCTCTACCTCTTTTGTTCTTAAATGATTCAGTCATTTAATTGGCTGACCATGTGATAAGAAACAGAACTATTTATTTTAGCCCTGCAACTAACAGATTGAGTGTAAATAAGTTGACACTCCACCTGTCTGTTATGGGCAGTTAATGAAATATAATACCTTGAAAATTATTGATAGGAAAAACATTAACAATAGTAAAAATTTAGATTGTTGATCAGTTGGCCTCCGGGCGGGCCAGCCCAGTCAGTCAGCTGGTAGAAAGTTAATATTATTTGTTAAGTAACACCGGTTGGGTAAGCGACTTTGTATGGTGACCAGCTGACAGCCATCCATTAACAAACTCTACTGGGGGTCCCTATTCAAACTCATGTCTAATATACATAAAAAAAAATACAGCAAAAAGCGGCGATCAAATTGGGTAGTTGTCAATAACGTAGCCTAGTTACCGATAACAGGTAAAAGCTAAAAAAAAAATCTGGTGTGCAACACTCACACAACTTTCTCATGCCAATGCAAATAATTAACAATAAACCTAACATTATTAATAAAACAATAGAAATAAACGAAAAACTAACTTCAATAACATAACCTAATTTTAATCATGAATAAAAGATGCAAAATAAAAATCGACCTCAGTTTAGCTTAAAAATACGGAAAAATTACTCTTTCACGCTAAACTCGGCTCTGTAGAAAAAATTCTCTAAATAAAAGTTGTAGATCTTTTAATTTTCTATAAATTCAATTGTATACACTTTTGTCATAAAATGCATATACTAAGGCTGAAATCTTTAAAAAATCGATTTTCACACGTTTACGTGAGAGAAAACAGAAAATCGCTAATTACCGCTAAACTAACCGTTATACAAAAAAATGTTCGAGATAAAAGTTGTAGAATTTTAAATTCTCTACATTTTTTATTATATAAATTTTTGCGCTAAAATGCACATTAAAGCCGTAATCTTAAAAAAAACAATGTTTTAACGAGAAAACAGTCTCACCAATAATTTCAGCAAACATGGCGCCTACCCTATCTTGCAGAGCATAAAGAAATTTAGTAAACCTGGAAATTTTAAATAAAATCGTAGGACCAGTTTTTGAGAAAATTGCAAAGAAGTGAAAAATTACACGAATAAACTACTACTTCTGGTTGACCGATTTTGATGAAAATGTTCTTGTCGGATTTGTTAGTGGTATGTAACTTAAGTTTCAAGTTTCAAGTTCGTACGATGTTCCGTTCTTGAGATATTTTGTACACGTACACACGCACGCGCGCGCGCGCGCGCGCACACACACACACACACACACACACACACACACACACACACACACACAGACCAATCGCTAAAAACATGTTTTGGTCTGAAAACGTGTAGATCCGGTGAAAACTCGATTTTTTAAAATCGACATGAAAACAATACTTTCCTTCCTATATATATTCATATGTACAGCCGAAACCTGTGGTGAATGAAGTGAAGGTGTCGTCATTTGCAGAGTGGAAAGTATGTGTTTTCAGAGGGCCCGCCATGCTGATAAGCATACTTTTCCATTCAGTGAGGAAAGCTGGTAAACCACCTCACTTCTCATTTTACTTAGTAAAACCTCTACAGGTTCAAACCAGCTCTTTGGCTGTTGACCTAAACAACAACAACATATTCATATAGGCAAGAGAAAGTAAAAAAATAGAAAATATATTGTGGACCGAAATGCAAAAGTAGCCTATATTTAGGTTGGATCGTTATTATTAAATTTAGTCGCTGAATGAACTAGAGTCGTATGAGTGGGAGAAATAATCGTTAGCAGTAAATTATTTCATCAAAATAAGATGGAATAGAAAACGAAGCAAGTCTACATTTTTTAAATTCGATACATAGTGTTCAAAAAAAATCCGCAACACTTTTCATTTTAATTTCTTTACGCTCAGTCAATATTAGTAGCCTACTAGAAGAAATCTGCCCATAACAGACAGGTGGAGTGTCAAATTATTTACACTTAATCTGTTCCTTGCAGGGCTAAAACAAATAGTTGTGTTTCTAAACACATGGTCAGCCAATTTAATGACTGAATCATTTAAGAACAGAAGAGGTAGAGGTGTAAAAGACACTACTCAGAGTTATCTCCTCTGATAGTAATGAATTTCATTATACAGCCAGACCCTGTGGTGAATGAAGTGAAGGTGTCATTTACAGAGTGGAAAATATGTGCTTTTCAGAGGGCCCGGCATACTGATAAGCGTACTTTTCCACTCAGTGAGGAAAGCAATGGTAAGCCACCTCACTCCTCGTTTTACTGAGTAAAACCTCTACAGGTTCAAACCAGCTTTTTGGCTGATGACCTAAACAACAACTATAGGGTGATTCAAAAAGAGTGCCGGTTTTGATATATCAAATTAAGAGATTTATTTTATTGAAAAACTGAAAATAAATACATCAACAAGTTCATCTTACCTTCCGATTTCATGTATGAAAAATGATGTCATGCATGTGTCCTCCTCTACTGCGCTAGCACGCATCAACTCTGTCCATGAAATTGGATATTACTGCACGACAAGTTTCGACTTCCATTTGCCCGATAACCTGTCGAATTTCCTCCTTCAAGTCATTGATGTTTCGGGGTTTATTGGCATACACTAATGACTTCAGATGACCCCAAAGATGAAATTCACAAGGCGTCAAGTCACACGACCTTGGTGGCCATTGATGGTCGGAATTACGGGAAATGATGCGATCCTGGAACCGTTCACGGAGCAACAACATTGTTTCTCGTGCAGCAACTGAATTTTATACGGGTGATATT
Source organism: Catonia carolina (assembly GCA_035578175.1). Taxonomy (NCBI): domain Eukaryota; kingdom Metazoa; phylum Arthropoda; class Insecta; order Hemiptera; family Achilidae; genus Catonia; species Catonia carolina. The sequence goes on from JAQMRL010000008.1 coordinate 7,045,407, forward strand.
GGAGATCGTACCGAAGAATTCTCCGTACAGAAGAACATCGTAAACCCAATTGTTGAGAACGGCGACGTATTGATTTTGCTGGGCTAACAGCCACACTGTCACGAACCAACGCAACGTTCTGCTCAGTTCGGCCAGAACGACGACGTCCAGAACTTTTAAGGTCGACTGTTGAACCCGTCTCAAAAAACTTTTTCATGAGCCTGCGAACTGTTGATTCATTCGGTGCTTCATTACGTCCTAGAGTACCGCGAAGTCACCTGACAGTAGCCGCATAACTCTCTCCACTCGGGTAAAATGTTTTGACGATTAACACTCGTTGTGCAATAGTAAACTTCTCCATGGTTAGACACAGACTGCGAGAGTATTACACTGCGAACAAGAGAAACTACAACTGAATCGTCAATTGGAATGTTCTCCGAAATAGAAATGAGGTCAAACAATGTTGCCAACCGATAAACAAAAATTTACCAGCCGTTTAAAAACCGGCGCTCTTTTTGAATCACCTTATATAAGAAATCTGCCCATAACAGACAGGTGAAGTGTCAAATTATTTACACTTAATCTGTTCCTTGCAGGGCTAAAACAAATAGTTCTGTTTCTTATCACATGGTCATGCAATTAAATGACTGAATCATTTAATTTATCTTGTATATCCACTTATACCGACATTTTTATGACTTCCTCAGGTGCTCCAAAAATTAGTAATACGCAAAAAACGTAGAAAACAATTTGTAAAAATTTTATGTTGTTCGTAATTTTTAAATTAAAATCTGGTGTGAAACACTCACATAACTTTCTCTTGCCAATTCAAATAATTAACAATAAACCTAACATTATTAATAAAACATTACAAATAAACAAAAAACATAACCTTATTTTAATCACGAGTGAAAGACGCAAAATGAAAATTAACCTCAGTTTGGCTTAAAAATACGGAAAATCACTCTTTCACGCTAAACCAGGCTCTGTAGAGAAAGATGCTTTAAATAAAAGTTGTAGATCTTTTAATTTCCTATAAATTTGATTATACACTTTTGTCGTAAAATGCATTCTAAGGCCGAAATCTTAAAAAAATCGATTTTTCACACGTTTTCGTGAAAAAAATCAGAAAATCGCTAATTACTGCTAAACTAAGCGTTATACAAAAAAATGTTTGAAATAAAAGTTGTAGAATTTTAAATTCTCTACATTTTTTATGATATACATTTCCGCACTATAATACATATTAAAGCCGTAATCTTAAAAAAACACTTTTTTTACGTGAACACAGCCTCACCAAGAATTTCAGCAAACATGGCGCCTACCCTATCTTTTAGAACATAAAAAAATTTAGTAAACCAGGGTATTTTTAAAAAAATCGTAGGAACAGTTTTTAAGAAAATCGGAAAAAAGTGAAAAATTAAACGAGTAAACTACCACTTCCGGTTGACCGATTTTGATGAAAATGTTCGTGTCGGATCCTCTAGTGGTATCTAACTTAAGTTTCAGGTTTCAATTTCGTACGATTTTCCGTTCTTGAGCTATTTTGTTCACACACGCGCGCGCGCGCCCACACACACCCACACACACGCACACACACACACACCCACACACACAGACTAATCGCTAAAAACACGTTTTTTGGGTCCAGGGGGTCTGAAAACGTGTATATCGGGTGAAAACTCAATTTTTAAAAATCGTCATGAAACAATACACTTTCCTTCCCACATATTCATGTAGGCAAGAGAAAGTAAAAAATGATTTGTCAATAAACACGTGTTACAGATGTAAAAGTAAGTTTTTTTTACATAATTATAACCAGATTGCGAAGAAAAGAGGAAAAAGCGTTGCAATAACTTACGTTGAGAAAGAAGTAGTTTTCTTTTTTGGAACAGGGTGTGTCTGTAGATAAACAGTATAAGTTAGAGGTATATTATAAAAGATTGTTGTGGCGAAAGGGTTTGAGGGATGAAGCAAAGTATAAACACTTGTATATAATACAAAACGATGGCTTGTGATTGGGTGGAAAGTCATCTGTTCCCCTTAAAATCCCCCGAGTATCCTCCCCCGCTACTCCACCAAATGCAGATGTATTTCTCTTTTCCACATCACATCATCCACAAACAGCCACGTATTTCAATTCAACGTTCTTCAACATCTTCCCTCCCCCCTACCCGACCGAAAAACCCCCTTAACGATTCAAACAGGGTGGGAGAGGGGTACGGTATATACATCCTCGTTGGTTTTTCCATGCGATTTCCCGGCTCATTATATTTAGCTATGGATCCTCCCTTCTATCATCAACATCATCATCATCATCGTGTCATAATATCCACCGCTGATGACTTTGGCCAACCAACAACGTTTTCTCTTTTATTTATTTTACAGGGTGGTTGTAAATTAAATGCACATTTTCCATTTCGCATAAAGAAACATTTTTTACAAGTTAAACTGATTACTTACATGATATACAGAAGTTTTCTTTAAGTATTCATGTATGAATACAGAGTGTTGTTGTTTACATCATCAGCTGAAAGGCTGGTTTGAACCTCTAGAGGCTTTACTAAGTAAAACGAGGAGTGAAGTGGTTTACAATTACCTTCGTCACCGAGTGGAAAAGTATGCTTATCAGCATGCCAGTCCCTCTGAAAAGCATCTACTTTTCACCCTGCAAATGACACCTTCACTTCATTCATCACAGGGTCTGGCTGTATGTTTAATTAAATGTATTACCCTCAGAGAAGGTAACTCTGACTAATGTATTTTACAATTGTACCTGTTGTGTTGTTAAATGATTCAGTCATGTAATTGGCTGACCATGTGATAAGAAACACAACTATTTTTTGTAGCCCCTGGAACTAGCAGATCGAGTGCAATTAATTTTACACTCCACCTTCTGTTATGGGCTAAATACAGGGTGATTTTTTAGTCCTGTTACTCAATTGTTAATGTCTGGTAATATTTTTCTAAAAAAAATAAATTTTGTTTTGTGACACTAAGTTGGTAGCCCTACTCAACCAGTATAGATATGGCAGTGTGAGTTGATTCTCCTTGAGCTGTGTAAAATTTTGTGCCATTTCCGGTCGTGCTACGAACAGAATGTCTTTTATCCTAAAACAATCTTTTGTTTAAATCTGGAGGCTGAAGCTCTAGAACTAATCGTATGTGATACGGATACAATTTCAATTTTTTAGCAGCTTTCTGAGCACTCGAATATGACAAATCAATATGCGAGGAAAGTTTTTGTAAACTTTTCCATGGAGAATTGAGCAATCTTGTTTTCACATTCTCTTAACGTCTTCTGTCAAGAGAGTTGGTCGACCACTACGTTTTCTGCTGCAAACAATACCTGCCTCTAAAAATCAGTTAGTTAGCCTAGAAATTGACTAGAATAGAGTGGAGGAACACCAAAAAATTTAATTTGAAATTATTCTTTTACACTCGCATACGATTTTGTAGCAAAATATTGTTCAAGAATGAAAACCCGTTGTTCTAGGGTAAAAGACATTCTGTTCGTAACACAACTGGAAACAGCACAAAATTTTACGCAACTCAAGGAGAATCAACTCAAACTGTCGTATCTATACCGGTTGAGTAGGGCTACCAACTTTGTGTCACAAAACAAAATATCCCTTTCTTAGAAAAAAATTACCAGACATTAACAATTGGGTAACAGGACTAAAACATCACCCTGTAGTATAGCTACGCCCGTGTAACAACCGGGCTGAATGACCGTTACAACCAAGGGGAAAGAAAGGAGTAGAGGGGTATTTTATGACTGCAGTTCGTGCGTTCCTAAAAACATTGTCTCTGCCCCGTTATTAACACATTCCGCCTTCCATTGATCTGCCGAAATCGGGGCATCTTATTGTAAGCATATTGAAGAATATGCAAATCCTGGTGGCGTGTATGCAGTGTCGTAATCTAGATACTGAAAGTGGGGTATTTGTTCCAAAATATAATAATTATCTATAACAATTTTGATTCAAAATTGAGTTTTCACCTGAAATACTCTTTTTCAAGCTCCCTGAACCGAAAAAAACATCTTTTTACCTATTTGTGTGTGTATGTACGCGCGCGTGCGTGTGTGAAAACGAATATCATTAACGTAATAGCGTACGAAGTTGAAACTTGGAACTTAAGTTAAGTACCACTGGGGGACCTGACAAGAACTTTACTAAACTCACTCAACAAAATCGGTCAACCGGAAGTAGTAGTATTTATTCATGCAATTTTGTGATTTTTTTTTCCAAAAATGCCTCAGACTATTCTTGACGTTCCCCACAGTGACTGAACAATTAACGGTCGGCTCGTTGGTTCAGCGGTTAGCGCAACTGGCGTCTGCGCCGGGAGCACGGGTTCGATTCCCGGTCAGGTTTGATATTTTTTCATCACTCATTTGCATATATCGTCATTTCTCCACCGTCTACATTAGCAGAAATTGCAAACCAGTCAGATGTAAAACAAACAAAAAAAGAACAAATAACTCCGGCGCGTATAGCTTCGTTACGTAATCTACCCAGTCGGGTACAACCTTTGAGTCCACACAAAAATCTCATTTCAGCAGCCTGGATACGAGATTCTTTGCTCTGTAATGACACCCATATGTTATGAGTGGTACAGCCATTGCTGTATAAAATTTCATTTAGGTGTCCTGTCTCGTTTTCTTTCCTATTGTCCTGCGAATAGAACCAAATACAGCGCTGAATTTTACCAGTTTTTCACTCACGTCATCATCTTTGTCATAGGAAATCATGCTTCTTAGTTACCGTATTTCCTGATTCTAAGACGCACCTTTTTTCACAATTTGATTAACCAAAAAGCGAGGTGCATCTTACATTCGACGGTGTCTGCAGTCACGTACACTTATTATCTTTGAACCGGTATATTAACACTCCAAACTACGTATGAGACATCTAATATGCGTTATAAGATAAAATAAATTATCTTATAAAATAAAAATATTGTGACACTTATTGCTAAGGTCCGTTTCGGGATCTAGGTAATTAAATAATTATTACACTGTCACCGCCACCCTTTCTAATTAATCATTTACTGTGTTGCCGGCTTTGAGTACTTCTTCCGGTCTTTGTCGGCGCGATGGGCTTTTTGGCGGCGAAGCGACAAAGCCTTTAGCGGTGCCCAACAATCCTTTCGGCTCCCTTCCGCTAAAGGGCTTTGTTGCCAAGGCCGAGCGACTCACCGCCCCCTACCACAGCGCTCTCAGTAGCTATAAAAGCGCAGTGCACTGAGCCGCTTTTCATTGCGCTCTACATCTCCGACGAGGATCGACCGACTACATCCACGAGAGAAAGAAGGAAGATGCTCTGGGACTTGCAGCAGCCGTCGCCGCAGCTCTCGCAGCCGCCGCCGCCGCCGCAGCAGTCGCAGCCACACGCTGCCTACACTGGTCTCCTTCGAGACCAGCACAACGGTCCTTCTCAGGACCAATTTAACAAGGTTTTAACCGGCCCTTCTCAGGGCCATCAACCGGAGCCACGGCTCTCTTCGCAGCCACGCGCTGCTTACGCCGGTCTCCTTCGAGACCAGCACAACGGTCCTTCTCAGGACCAATTTAATAAGGTTTTAACCGGCCCTTCTCAGGGCCATCAATCTGAGCTACGGCTCTCGTCGCAGCCACGCGCTGCCTACACCGGTCTCCTTCGAGACCGGCACAACGGTTCTTTTCAGGACCAATTTAATAAGGTTTACACCGGCCCTTTTCAGGGCCACCAAAATGATAAGGTTAGCCACGTAATGTCACCATCCGGTGACAACACTAAGGTTTACAATTTCAATTATTTATTACACTAAAAGATTACAAAATAAATAATAAACTAATTAAAATGACTTATTACAATAAATAACTTGTTAATCTACTTAAAATAAATACAATTAATAATAAACGATAAATAACTTAATAACTCACTTAGCTCTACTTACAATCACCTTTATAGTCCTACACAAACATACAAAACACAGAAATTGAATTCACAAAAACTGCACATTAACTTTACAATACACTCACAAAAAGACTTTACACAATACACACACAACAAAGACAGTATACCAGTCGTCAACCAACACAATGCTCGGAATAGTTAACCTGATATAACAACCCGATAATCGCTCGTCGAAGATCAAACGGATCCTACTCTCCCGGACCGCGCTTGGGGGTCTCTTTATATATCTTTTTACAAAGATAGTTCGAGAAGAGGATAGAACAACATGCAAAAATAAAGTACAAAAAAATAACTCTTTATTAATGAGTGCTAGAAAAATCCGTTGTAAACAGGTCAACAATAGGTCTTTTGTAAATAGAAAACGTAAACAACCTGCCCCCTCATAATAGCTGTACACAATACCCGAACTTTTATAATAGGCGTAGCTACACGATAGTTATTATAACTTCTATAAATAGACATACCTTTATGGTTACTGTTTAATGCGGTAGTCAAATGGTTTAATGACTCCTACATCTGCTTCGGTTCGTTAAAATGGTGGGATCTATTACCACCCGGATACAAAAGACGCGATGTGACTTCGGCACGCACATTAGGCGTATTGCTTAGCTCGTTAAGGATTAGGAAGGTTTGGCAGATAGAAAGGAACACATACGGGTAGATAATACTGCTGTTATCTAATAGTGTAACAGTACTTACTCTGTTTTGAGTACGCAGATTTCCCAGGATGCTTCGATTCGTGAATGCCGTTGTAGAAAACGCTGAATGTTCAACTATATCTGTACAGATTTTACACAATAGACAAAAGTACGTTAAATATACACACAAAGCACTGTTAACATTCGGATAACTGCAGTTATTAAAGCGATTTACAAGTTCGAAACACAGGATTGCACAGGTTACACAATGTCCGGTAATTACTCGAAGAAATAACATGAATTGTTAGTAAATAAATGCAAGCGCGTTCACAATTAAAGCATCGTTGCTTGGGGCCGTGAATAATGAATTGACGGCTACATGAGGTTGGAAGATCCAACGCGTTCAACTGCAAATGACGCCAGCTCTCGAGGCTGCGAACGTCCGTTTAAACACGACCGTACCGTATGCGGGTTTGACTGGAACTGAGAAGGGATTTTAGGAAGAAGGAACAATGGCGAAGCGAGCTCGGGAAATTAATCTAATTTTGCTATTGGCTGGGCGCGAGCCACGTCACGAAGGATCACACATGCGTAGAACTAATCGATGAGACAATCAATGCAAGATCAATAAAACGGATGTATTCGCGCGGGAGGATTATTTCTAGAGAATTCGACGGCGCGCGGTATTTGAAACTATAGCAATACTGAACAGTTACAATTGTCATTTTACTGTTGTTATTGTGTATTGTGATTGTTATTCCATTATTATTTTTATGAATGAAATTCTGGAACCTTCGCGAACGATCCGGTCGATTCTGTCACATTATAATAAAATTTCATAAATAATTATCATGCCCAAAACGGGCAGGTGGAGTGTTATTTTAATTGCATTCTATCTGTTTAGTCCAGGGCTAAAAAAAATAGTTCTGTTTCTTATCACATAGTCAGCCACTTAATGATTGAACTATTTAAGAACAGAAGAGGTAGAGGTGTAAAAGACACTAGTCAGAGTTATCTCCTCTGAGAGTAATGAATTTCATTATGCAGCCAGACCCTGTGGTGAATGAAGTGAAGGTGTCATTTGCAGGGTGGAAAGTGAGTGCTTTTCGGAGGGCCTGGCATGCTGATAAGCATACTCTTTCAACTCAGTGAGGAAGGCAATGGTAAACCACCTTACTCTTCGTTTTTACTTAGTAAAACCTCTAGAGGTTCAAACCAGCCTTTCGGCTGTTGACCTAAACAACAACAACAAATAATTATCAGAATTCTCGCTCACAAACGCAATATTTGATTTTAAAACGCAGCTTGTGAATTTCCAGCGCCATGTTATTAACTTACGAACTGAAGATATCTACACTCTTGATCAGATGGGTAATACAGATAAAACTCCAGTCTATTTCGATATGCCTAGAAACTACACATGGTCGATGTGAAAGGTACCAAAGAAGTACAATAGAAAACTACTGGGTACAAGATACTGCGGATAACAGTTATGTTATGCATAACAGCCGATGGAAACAAACTTCCTACTTATTTAATACTCAATCAAGAAAGTTATAACCCACCGGATTGGTCTAGAGGTAAAGTCGTCGCCAAAATCAGCTGTTTAACAGCTGATTTTCGGAGACGAAGGTTCCTGGTTCAAATCCTAGTAAAGGTAGTTACTTTTATTCGGATGTGAATACTAGACAGTGGTTACCGGTGTACTTTGATGGTTGGGGTTTAATTAACCATAAACTCACAGGAATGGTCGACCTGGGTCTGTACAAGACTACACCTCATTTACACATCATACACATCATCCTCATCTCATTGGGTCATGGGGTTGCTTATTGTTCTCAATTGAACAGATTGCAACGTACACATATTAGGAATTTAAAAAAAAAAAAGAAAAAAGAAAGATATTATTTCTATCAACAACTTATCGTTTTACATTTAATTCTGTTTCATCGCCCATTTCAGGCAATAAAATTTCACAAATAAGATTCTAATTATTTTTCTAGATTTTATTTTTTTCCAAAATTTGTACTGCCAAAATAAGCTGTGTCTTAGAATCGAAGATATACCCGTGGTATTTAAAATCACGAACTTGTTTTAATATTTCGGTTGCCGAGTATAATTTTTGAGCGAACCGGCCATCTTCCCTTGGATGCTATAATCTTTGATTTTTGCGCCGATATTCTCATGCCAAACTTTGCGCTAATGTTGTACAACTTATAAATGGCATATTGGAGCCTGTCTTCTGTGTCAAAAATAATAACAGTGTCATCTGCGAACAGTAATGTATTTAGGGATTTGTTATTCCTAAGCTGATTTGTTATTCCAGTGCCTGAGAGAACTAATTTGTTCCAAATTTTATTACAAGACAGTGGTTACCGGTGTACTTTAACGGTTGGAATTCAATGAACCATACTCTCTCAGGAATGGTCGGTCTGGGTCTGTACAAGACTACATCTCATTTTCTCGTCGTACACATCATTCTCATTTCATTGGGTCAGAGGGTTGCTTATTGTTCTAAATTGAACAGATATCAACGTACACATATGAGGGATAAAAGAAAAGAAAGTGAGGAAGGCAATTGTAAACCACCTCACTCCTCGTTTTACTTAGTAAAGCTTCTAGAGGTTCAAACTAGCCTCTCTGCTGATTACCTAAATAACATCAACCTCAAAATTGAAATATAGAAAATGTTCAACCCTTAAGGAACAAATTTATTGAATTCGATTCTTTTTTATTAAAAGTTTTAGAAAATGTGTATTCATTTTATAATCACCCTGTACGTACTACAAAAATCTACTACGAAGCAATTTGAAAACAACTTTACTGGTAGAGATATAAAAAAATGTATACTTACTATAATATTTTTTTTTTTTTTTTATCTTCCTCCTACATTTTCCCCTGATTTTGTTCCTCTACTCGTTTGTTTTCATTTAAAAGCGAATTCAACAAAAAACATCTTTTGTATGTAATACCTTACTTTTTTCCCCATCATTTTTTACATTCAAATTTAAGTTCATCTCCATCCCATTCAAATATAAAAACACAAAACATCTCATTTAAAATCTGTATACATGTTTATTGATGTTTAGATTCACACAATTTGCGAATACCTTTTACTATTAACTAGGTAATGTTCGTTGTAATCGACGAATACCTATAGACTACTTTCATTGGTGTTTTCAGACTCGTTTAAACAAATATAATTAACTATCCGGTACCATTCGTTTCTCTGTTGTTTAGGTCATCAGCCTGTAGGCTGGTTTGAACCTGTAGAGGTTTTACTAAGTAAATCGAGGAGTGAGGTGGTTTACCATTGCCTTCCTCACTGAATGGAAAAGTATGCTTATCAGCATGCCGGGCCCTCTGAAAAGCACAAATTTTCCACTCTGCAAATGACACCTTCACTTCATTCACCACAGGGTCTGGCTGTATAATGAAGAAATTCATTACTTTCAGAGGAGATAACTCTGATTAGTGTCTTTTACACCTCTATCTCTTCTGTTCTTAAATGATTCAGTCATTTAATTGGCTGACCATGTGATAAGAAACAGAACTATTTATTTTAGCCCTGCAACGAACAGATTGAGTGTAAATAATTTGACACTCCACCTGTCTGTTATGGGCAGTCATTTCTCTATGGATTTGTAAATATTTTAAATTTATCTTCAAATACTGTGAATGCCACCGGGTTGGTATAGAGCAGTGTTTGCCAACCGGCAGTGGTCTGCGGACCACTCACCCTGAGAGTGAACTACCACTCACCACCCATTACATTATTGCATAGGCCTATATCTTATCAGTTGTAACCAAATTAAAAGGTGATTAAATAAAATAAATTTTCAGAAACAAACTAGGGTATTATTATTATTAATTAAGGAACTATAGGGTGATTCAAAAAGAGCGCCGGTTTTGATATATCAAATTAAGAGATTTATTTTATTGAAAAACTGAAAATAAATACATCAACAAGTTCATCTTACCTTCCGATTTCATGTATGAAAAATGATGTTGTAAGGTACCGATTAATACGGTACATTAGGTTAGTGATAGTTAAAGTTAAAATAGGTTTACTTTTAGGATATAAGCGAAGTGAGGAGTGGGCGGGTAAGTGAACTCTGTGGAATGTGAGTGTGAGGGTTGATAGCAGGCAAAAAGAGAACAATGATATAACGGGTCTGCTATTCAACCCTTGCAGGTGTGTAGTAGGCCTACGGAGAGGGCAGTGAGGAACGGACAGTTGTATAGTACGGGTGTGGACAAGCGTTGGGCGGTAAAGTGGGTGAACAGTTAGTTAGTCGAGTAGTGTTTAGAACAATCGTGTGTACGGGTTTGTGACTTTTTAGTGTTAAGGTTTAGATTAAGTGTGTAGTGCGTAATTAAAGACCGGTGGACAGGACCATATCGAGGTACTATATTCTATACAATTATATATTATAACTTAAGTGTTCAAATTTGGTAATGGACAGAAACCACGTAGGCTAAAAGTAGTGTATAAATTAGATTTAGTGGTTGGTTGTACGATCCTCTCCGTGGTCTGCCAGCTCCAACAGATACCGAGCCCGTTCGTGAAGCGCTACCCGACTTGCAAAAGTTCGGGAAAGCCCCGAACTGAGGGCGAAGGCAGTTTGGGCTGGTATAGGCGGGGACCGGCCAACCAACGTAGGTTTAAGGGGTAGTTATAGGCTAGTAATAAGATCAGTAGGTAATCAATTAAGTATTAGCAATGTAATTAGTTGTTTAATTAAACATAATATTAGTTGATAACCTGTGTAGTTATTTCACCCGGCCAGTCTGTTACAATGTCATGCATGTGTCCTCCTCTACTGCACTATCACGCATCAACTCTGTCCATGAAATTGGATATCACTGCACGACAAGTTTCGACTTCCATTTGCCCGATAACCCGTCGAATTAAACCCCACATACGGTAGTTCTGTTTATTAACAAAACCGTTTAAGTGGAAGTGCGCCTCATCACTGAAAATGATTTTGTTTGCGAAGGTGTCATCATCCTGCCGTTTTCTCAATACCCAGTCAACAAACTGTCGTCTCTTCTGGTGGTCTACCACTTTCAAATGTTGCGTCAACTGAATTTTATACGGGTGATATTGGAGATCGTACCGAAGAATTCTCCGTACAGAAGAACATCGTAAACCCAATTGTTGAGAACGGCGACGTATTGATTTTGCTGGGCTAACAGCCACACTGTTACGAACCAACGCAACGTTCTGCTCAGTTCGGCCAGAACGACGATGTCCAGAACTTTTAAGGTCGACTGTTGAACCCGTCTCAAAAAACTTTTTCATGAGCCTGCGAACTGTTGATTCATTCGGTGCTTCATTACGTCCCAGAGTACCGCGAAGTCGCCTGACAGTAGCCGCATAACTCTCTCCACTCTGGTAAAATGTTTTGACGATTAACACTCGTTGTGCAGTAGTAAACTTCTCCATGGTTAGACACAGACTGCGAGAGTACTACACTGCGAACAAGAGAAACTACAACTGAATCGTCAATCGGAATGTTCTCCGAAATAGAAATGAGGTCTAACAATGTTGCCAACCGATAAACAAAAATTTACCAGCCGTGTAAAAACCGGCGCTCTTTTTGAATCACCCGTTATTATTACAAACATATAAAATTGTTATTTTCAGAAAGTAGGGTAAGCTTTGTACATCACAAAGAGTAAAAAAAATTAATTGTAAATTGTCTTTTAATAAAATAAGGAATATAGAATTTACTTAGTCGAAAATAACAATAAAAATTAAAAAATGAATTCAAAATGAAATGAAAATTTCAATGCGACTTTTGTGCACGAATCTTTCTGACTAGCTGTAAGGAATTCTAGGTTTTAGGCTCTTGCTAAGAACTACTCTCAAATCACTACTTACACTTAGCCGATTTCGTTTGGTTTTTAACAATAAACTAGAGAACCCCTGCTCACACAAATAAGTGGTTGAAAAAAATCAAAAGATACCGCAAAGCTACTTGCCGAATCTTGGGGAAGCCCAGGGCTTTCTTACACCACAACTCTTCTACCTTTACTTAATCTGAATCTTGAATGTATTTACTTAATCTTGTTCAATGAAAATCGTAACTTTCATTTAATCACGGGAAAATATTACTTTTTTATAAGTAGTCACCGGACTCTCACGGACCACCCCGAAGGCTCTCACGGACCACCGGTTGGGAAACACTGGTCTAGAGGTAAAGTCGTCACCAAAATCAGCTGTTTAACAGCTGATTTTCGGAGACGAAGGTTCCTGGTTCGAATCCTAGTAAAGTTAGTTACTTTTATACGGATTTGAATACTAGACAGTGGTTACCGGTGTACTTTAATGGTTGGGTTTCAATTAACCATACTCTCTCAAGAATAGTCGACCTGAGTCTGTACAAGACTACACCTCATTTACACGTCATACACATCATCCTCATCTCATTGGGTCATGGGGTTGCTTATTGTTCTGAATTGAACAGATTGCAACGTACGCAAATTAAGAATTAAAAAATAAAAAAATACTGTAAGAGCTTGACGTTCGCGAGGGATGCATCCCCCAAAATCATCCCGTAACTTTGATTGTTCAGTTTAACCTTAAAAAATCTGGTGTGAAACACTCACACAACTTTCTCTTGCCAATGCAAATTATTAACAATAAATTAACCTCAATAGACAACCTAATTTTAATCATGAGTGAAAGACGCAAAATGAAAATCAACCTGTTAGGCTTAAAAATACGGAAAATCACTCTTTCACGCTACACTAGGCTCTGTAGAGAAAAATGCTTGAAAAAAAAAGTTGTAGATCTTTTTATTTCCTACAGCCTAAATTTTATTATATACACTTTTGTCGTAAAATGCATACAAAGGCCGAAATCTTAAATAAATCGATTTTTCACACGTTTTCCTGAGAAAAAAACAGAAAATCGTTAATTACCGCTAAACTAAGCGTTATACAAAAAAATGTTTGAAATAAAGTTGTAGGATTTTAAATTCTCTACAACTTTAATTATATAAATTTTTGCGCTAAAATGTATATTAAAGCCGTAATCTTATAAAACAATGTTTTAACGTGAAAACAGCCTCACCAAGTATTTAAGCAAACATGGCGCCTACCCTATCTTGCAGAGCATAAAGAAAATAGTAAACCAGGCGATTTTTAAAAAAATCGTATGACCAGTTTTTGAGAAAATCGAAAAAAGTGAGAAAATACACGTAAAAACTACTACTTCCGGTTGACACACACACACGCGCGCGCGCGCGCGCACACACACACACACAGAGACCAATCGCTAAAAACATGTTTTGTTGGGTTCAAGGGGCCTGAAAACGTGTAGATCCGGTGAAAACTCGATTTCTTAAAATCTACATGATAACTATTACTGTCCTTCCTATATCTATATAAATAAAATTGTGATTTTGTCTGTAAAATTTTTCAAAATGCCCCAAATTTTGTTTCTACGCCAGATGTACCACGCAAACACCGAAAATATGTTCAGCTGAATTTTTGTCTGTTTGTATGTTACGGCATCACGCAAGAACCGCTGAACCAAATTCAATGAATTTTGATATCTAGGTTCTGGACATTATCGAAATGAAAATAGGCCATAAATTTTTTGTAATATCACAAAGGGATGGGGGAGTTCAGAGGGAGGGGTAAACAAAAAACTACGAATACCTCCGTTAAAAGTTAATAAATCAAAAAATGTTATATAATCGAAATTACGAAACGTTTAAAGACGAATAAGTTTGATTATGTAAATTTTTCATTTTCATGCATAATAACGGAGATATTAGTCTACCAATTTAAAAAAAATAAACCTATTTATTTAGAATAACACAAACAGAACAATGAACACAGGCCTACGCGCCGGTAAAACCCGTATTCACTCAGTCAGTTACCTACCTACCCATTCCAGAAATACTCTATACACCTTTTCTCGGTCTCATTGTCAAAAATGAATCAGTCGTCTTAATAGTGGTAACCATCGTGGTGTTCCTATTGTGATTTACCTTTCATTTATTGGTGTTGTTTAGGTCAACAGCCGAAAGGCTGGCTTGAACCTCTAGAGGTTTTACTAAGTAAAAACGAGGAGTAAGGTGGTTTACCATTGCCTTCCTCACTGAGTTGAAAGAGTATGCTTATCAGCATGCCGGGCCCTCCGAAAAGCACTCACTTTCCACCCTGCAAATGACACCTTCACTTCATTCACCACAGGGTCTGGCTGCATAGTGAAATTCATTACTCTCAGAGGAGATAACTCTGACTAGTGTCTTTTACACCTCTACCTCTTCTGTTCTTAAATAGTTTAATCATATAAGTGGCTAACTATGTGATAAGAAACAGAACTATTTTTTTTAGCCCTGGACCAAACAGATAGAGTGCAATTAAAATAACACTCCACCTGCCCGTTTTGGGCATCTTTCATTTATTATGAAACTAATAAAGCGCTTCATATTTTAATTTAAAAACACCAAGTTCTCGCTTTTATTTTACTTTCAACTATTTATTTACTCAAATAATAATGCTGAAGTTGATCGGAGGTATATAACAATGAGTAGTTAAAAAATATCACACCTGACAGGGATCGAACACGGTGCCCCAACCGACCGTCCACGGCACCAAGGAAACCGTTCGAAGAACGGGCACTTTAGCTAGTATATTCATATAGCAAGAGAAAGTAAACAGTAGATAAAATGATTGTATCTGGTTAGAGCGTTTTTCTCATGTTTTAAATAGCCCTTGTAACAGGCGTATTCTTCTTCTTGTAGTTGCATTCTTCTAACGAAGATTAGCAATCATCATGGCTATCTGCACCTTGGAGACGGCTGCTCTAAATAGTTCACTTGTACTACTCCCATACCACTCTCTGAGGTTCTTGATCCAAGACGTCTTCCTACGGCCGGGTTGTCTCCTTCCCTCGATTTTTCCTTGCATCACCAGTTGGAGGATTCTATACTTCTCATTCCTCATCACATGAGCAAAGTATTGTAATTTGCGGACCTTAATCTTGTGTAAGATCTCCGTCTGTTTACCAATTCTTTCCAACACTTCCGTATTTCTTACTCTTTCTCTCCATGAGATCCTCAATATCCGTCTATATACCCATAATTCGAAGGCTTCCAGCTTGTTACTCAGGACCTTTGTCAACGTCCATCCCTCCAAACCATAAAGGACAACAGAGAACACATAACACTGCGCCATTCGAATTCTAATTTTAAGGTTGATGTTACGGTTGCTCAGCACTGGTCTCATTCTGCAGAATGCGCTACGAGCGGTCTCTAGCCTCACCCTTATCTCCTGAGACAAATCCCATTTATCATTCATCCAACACCCCAGATATTTATATTGCAATACCCTTTCTATAGTCGCATTGTTAAGCTTAATTTGTATGTTGTTTATCAGCGGCGCTTTCGAAATTACCATATATTTGGTCTTTGAAACGTTCATATTCAGACCCATATCCTTACTGGCGGTGTATACTTTGGACAAAAGGATTTGCAAACCTTCCATCGAGTCGGCCAGCAAGGCGGTATCATCTGCATAGCGTATATTATTTATTACCTCCCCATTAATTACAATGCCTTCCTGACTTTCATCCAGAGCTTCCGCTAAAATTTCCTCCGAGCAGATTAATAAATGCCCAGTTGGATAGTTGTTAGACGGGTTGCCATGACAACGGAGCTAACAGCGGCATAAATGTACGCCTAGCTCTCCCCCACCCGTCCCTCAATTGTAAAGAGATAGCGGCCAGTCGACCGGCCTACTGCAGATCTGCATGGTCTATGAAAGTGTACATTACTTCCTCAGAGTAACTAAACAACTTAACGCCGTGGTTAGTTGATGAATATTTGCGGTGTCGCACAGTTGTTTTCTATGTCTACAGTGTATTCCACATTTTATTTTCTCTTGGAGGTCTTACGGATAATTATTGTTACGAGTATATAGTGTTGCCCATAACAGACAGGTGGAGTGTCAAATTATTTACACTCATTCTGTTAGGTGCAGGGCTAAAATAAATAGTTCTGCTTCTTATAATGTGGTCAACCAATTAAATGACTGAATCATTTAAGAACAGAAGAGGTAGAGGTGTACTGTGACACTAATCAGAGTTATCTCATCTGAAAGTAATAATGGATTTCATTATACAGCCAGACCCTGTGGTAAATGAAGTGAAAGTGTCATTTGCAGAGTGGAAAATATATGCTTTTCAGAGGACCCGGCATGCTGATAAGCGTACTTTTCCACTCAGTGAGGAAGGCAATGGTAAACCACCTCACTCCTCGTTTTACTTAGTAAAACCTCTACAGGTTCAAACCAGCCTTTTGGCTGATGACCTAAACAACAACAACGAGTATATAGTACAGGCTACTGGTTTTTTGCAACTCTTCATTTATTTTTACTTTCTCTTGCCTATATGAATATATAGGAAGGAAAGTATTGTTTTCATGTCGATTTTTAGAAATCGAGTTTTCACCGGATCTATACGTTTTCAGACCCCCTGAACCCAAAAAACATGTTTTTAGCGATTGGTCTGTGTGTGTGTGTCTTTGTGTGAACAGAATATCTCAAGAACGGAACATCGTACAAACTTGAAACTTGAAACTTAAGTTACATACCACTACCGGACGCGACACGAACATTTTCATCAAAATCGGTCAACCGGAAGTAGTAGTTTATTCGTATAATTTTTCAGTTTTTTGCGATTTTCTCAAAAACTGGTCCTACGATTTTTTTTAAAATCGCCTGGTTTACTACATTTTTTATGCTCTACAAGATAGGGTAGGCGCCATGTTTGCTGAAATTCTGCGTGAGGCTGTTTTTACGTAAAAACATTTTCTTTTTAAGATTGCGGCTTTAATATGCATTTTAGCGCAAAACGTTATATAACAAAAGTTGTAGAGAATGTAAAATTCTACAACTTTTATTTCAAACATTTTTTGTATAACGCTTAGTTTAGCGGTAATTTGCAATTTTCTGTTTTTTTCTCACGAAAACGTGAGAAAAATTGATTTTTTAAACA
The DNA here is from genome assembly GCA_035578175.1 of Catonia carolina. Taxonomy (NCBI): domain Eukaryota; kingdom Metazoa; phylum Arthropoda; class Insecta; order Hemiptera; family Achilidae; genus Catonia; species Catonia carolina. Next base: position 7,063,004 of record JAQMRL010000008.1, read on the forward strand.
TTTCGGCCTTAGAATGCATTGTACGACAAAAATGTATATAATTAAATTTATAGAAAATTAAAAGATCTACAACTTTTATTTAAAGCATTTTTCTCTACAGAGCCTAGTTTAGAGAGAAAGAGTGATTTTCCGTATTTTAAAGCCAAACTGAGTTCGATTGTCATTTTGCGTCATTCACTCATGATTAAAATAAGGTTATGTTTTTGAGGTTAGTTTTTGTTTATTTCTAATATTTTATTAATAATGTTAGGTTTATTGTTAATTATTTGCATTGGCAAGAGAAAGTTGTGTGAGTGTTTCACACCAGATTTTTTATGGTACGAGCCGCCACTGAATGTATGTATTTTCTGTTCACATTTTTTCTTAACTTTATTTTATAAATCTACTGCTTTTTTATGTCTTTTTACGGTATTCAGATTAACTAATGTCCCCTAGCCGTGGGAGTGAGAGAATGCATAACGCTCTCACTCGCACAAACCCATACGCACCATTCCAATAACATTGTATAATTTTACTCATTGTTGTGAGCAAGCGTTTATGCACGCAGTAAACTAACAACCAAGATAACGACTGTAGTATGTTTTCAGATTTGGATTATAACGGTAAAGACCTTTAGGCGCATGCGTAGTTTTGCCACATATCTCCCTCTCACTCGCTCGGCTATGGGACATCAATTCATCTGATAGCTGTACTTTCTCTTGCCTGTATAAATATACGAAAAAGTATTGTTTTCATTACAACATGTCGATTTTAAGAAATCCACTCTTCACCGGATCTACACGTTTTCAGACCCTCTAAACCCAAAAAACATGTTTTTAGCGAGTGGTTGTACAAAAAAATGTTTGAAGTAAATAATGTAGGATTTTTAAAATTATCTACAGATTTTATCATATAAATTTTTGCGCTAAAATGCATATTAAAGCCCCGTAATCTTAAAAAAACTATTTTTTTTTACGTGAAAACAGTCTCACCAAGAATTTCAGCAAACCTGGCACCTACCCTATCTTGTAGACCATAAAAAATTTAGTAAACCAGGCGATTTAAAAAAAATCGTAGGACCAGTTTTTGAGAAAATCGCAAAAAAGTGAAAAATTACACGAATAAACTACTACTTCCAGTAGACCGATTTTAATGAAAATGTTCGTGTCGGGTCCAGTAGTGGTATGTAACTTAAGTTTCAAGTTTCAAGTTCGTACAATGTTTCGTTCTTGAGATATTCTGTTCACACCCACACACACACACACACACACACACGCACACAGATGAATCTCTAATAACATGTTTTTTTGGATTCAGGGGATCTGAAGACGTGTAGATCCGGTGAAAACTTGACATGAAAACAATACTTTCCTTCCTAAATATTCATATAGGCAAGAGAAAGTAAAAAGAAACATTTTTACGAGTGCACAGACCCCGAAGAATTTCAGCAGACATGGCGCTTACCCCTATCTTATAGAGCATAAAAAATGTAGTAAATGAGGTGATTTAAAAAAAATCGTTGGAGTCGTTTTTGAGAAAATCGCACGAATAGATAGATTACTACTTCCGTGTTACTGATTTTGATGAAAATGTTTATGTCGGCCCCCCCCCCTGGTGGTACCTAAATTGAGGGGAGACTATGATGGTTTAGACTGAAAATTTTGATTTTCGGTTTTTAATGTTTTTTAGTGCCCACGACGGACAGGTGGAGTGTCAAATTATTTACACTCAATCTGTTCGTTGGAGGGCTAAAATAAATAGTTCTGTTTCTTATCACATGGTCAGTCAATTAAATGACTGAATCATTTAAGAACAGAAGAGGTAGAGGTGTACTGTGACACTAATCAGAGTTATCTTCTCTGAAAGTAATGAATTTCATTGTACAGCTAGACCCTGTGGTGAATGAAGTGAAGGTGTCATTTGCAGAATGGAAAATATGTGCTTTTCAGAGGGCCCGGCATGCTGATAAGCGTACTTTTCCACTCAGTGAGGAAGGCAATGGTAAACCACTTCACTCCTCGATTTACTTAGTAAAACCTCTAGAGGTTCAAACCAGCTTTATGGCTGACGACCTAAACACAATGTTTTTTAATAGTTTAGACCTAGATCTACCACAAAAACATTAATTTACAACAAAAAATTATTTTAATGAAAAAAATTTTAAGTTTTTATCAGGTTTATCCTTAAAAATTGACATGTCGCCAAGGATAAATATTTTTAATATTTTTATATTGCTCGTTTTAGTGCAAAATAAATTGAGTTTTTTTTTTAAAATATCTGCTTCACCATTTTTAATACTCTCCGTTGTTTGTACAGCTGTTGATAGGAAATCAACCAACTGTTGATAGGAAATTAAACATGTTTGTGTACATTTTGTTTTTCATTTGTGCCTTTTCCCGTAAATTTATATTTTTAACACGTATGTACGTTTTTTTCAGAAACCATTTAACCTACCGGGCTAAAATATTTACCAGTTAATTATCATGTAAATGCACAGTCACCGACATTGTTTTTTACTTTCTCTTGCCTATATGAATATATAGGAAGGAAAGTATTGTTTTCATGTCGATTTTTCGAAATCGAGTTTTCACCGGATCTATACGTTTTCAGACCCCCTGAACCCAAAAAACTTGTTTTTAGCGATTGGTCTCTGTGTGTGCGTGCGTGCGTGCGTGTGTGTGTGTGAGTGTATGTGTGTGTGTGTGCGTGTGAACAGAATATCTCAAGAACGGAACATCGTACGAACTTGAAACTTAAGTTACATATCACTACCGGACCCGACACGAACATTTTCATCAAAATCGGTCAACCGGAAGTAGTAGTTTATTCGTATAATTTTTCACTTTTTTGCGATTTTCTCAAAAACTAGTCCTACGATTTTTTTTAAAATCAACTGGTTTACTACATTTTTTATGCTCTACAATATAAGGTAGGCGCCATGTTTGCTGAAATTCTGCTTGAGGCTGTTTTTACGTAAAAACATTTTCTTTTTAAGATTGCGGCTTTAATATGCATTTTAGCGCAAAACGTTATATAATAAAAGTTGTAGAGAATGTAAAATTCTACAACTTTTATTTCAAACATTTTTTTGTATAACGCTTAGTTTAGCGGTAATTTGCGATTTTCTGTTTTTTTTCTCACGAAAACGTGAGAAAAATCGATTTTTTTTAACATTTCGGTCTTAGTATGCATTTTACGACAAAAGTGTATATAATTAAATTTATAGAAAATTAAAAGATCTACAACTTTTGTTTAGAGCATTTTTCTCTACAGAGCCTAGTTTAGCGTGAAAGCGTGATTTTCCGTATTTTTAAGCCAAACTGAGTTCGATTGTCATTCACTCATGATTAAAATAAGGTTATGTTTTTGAGGTTAGTTTTTGTTTATTTCTAATATTTTATTAATAATGTTAGGTTTATTATTAATTATTTGCATTGGCAAGAGAAAGTTGTGTGAGTGTTTCACACCAGATTTTTACTTTCTCATTTGCACAAAAAATTTGTAATTTATCTAAAAAACGTAGAAAAGAATTGTAAAAATTTTATGTTATTCGTTATACGTTTAAAAACTTTATGGTCCAACAGATTGAATTGAAATAATGTCAGTAGCAAAAACCACCTTACAACTATAAGTGTGTAAAATTTCATTTTTCTATCTTTCACCAATCCTATGAAAAATGTACCTAAAAATCTGGTGTGAAACACTCACACGACTTTCTCTTGCCAGTGCAAATAATTAACAATAAACCTAACATTAGTAATAAAACATTAGAAATAAACAAAAAACTAACCTCAACAAACATAACCTAATTTTAATCATGAGTGAAAGACGCAAAATGAAAATCGACCTCAGTTTGGCTTAGAAATACGGAAAATCACTCTTTCTCTCTAAACTAGGCTCTGTAGAGAAAAATGCTCTAAACAAAAAATATAGATCTTTTATTTTTCTATAAATTTAATTATATACACTTTTGTCGTAAAATGCATACTAAGACCGAAATGTTAAAAAAATCGATTTTTCTCACGTTTTCGTGAGAAAAAAACAGAAAATCGCTAATTACCGCTAAACTAAGCGTTATACAAAAAAATGTTTGAAATAAAAGTTTTAGAATTTTACATTCTCTACAACTTTTATTATATAACGTTTTGCGCTAAAATGCATATTAAAGCCGTAATCTTAAAAAGAAAATGTTTTTACGTAAAAACAGCCTTAAGCAGAATTTCAGCAAACATGGCGCCTACCCTATATTGTAGAGCATAAAAATTGTAGTAAACCGGTTGATTTTTAAAAAAATCGTAGGACTAGTTTTTGAGAAAATCGCAAAAAAGTGAAAAATTATACGAATAAACTACTACTTCCGATTGACCGATTTTGATGAAAATGTTCGTGTCGGGTCCGGTAGTGATATGTAACTTAAGTTTCAAGTTTCAAGTTCGTACGATGTTCCGTTCTTGAGATATTCTGTTCACACACACACACACACACACACACACACACACAGACCAATCGCTAAAAACATGTTTTTTGGGTTCAGGGGGTCTGAAAACGTATAGATCCGGTGAAAAGTCGATTTCGAAAAATCGACATGAAAACAATACTTTCCTTCCTATATATTCATATAGGCAAGAGAAAGTAAAAATAGCAAATTTAACATTGGCGGGATACAAAGTACAGTCTCCCCTTAAGTTAGTTGTTTCTACATTATTCCGTTATTGAGATATTTCGTTCACACAACAAACACACACGCACACGCGCGCGCGCGCGCACGCACGCACGCACAGACCAATCGCTAAAAACGTGTTTTTTAGGTTCAGGGTGTCTGAAAACGTCTAAATATGGTGTAAACTCGATTTTGAAAAATCGACATGGAAACAATACTTTCCTTCCTATATACTCATAAAGGCAAGAGAAAGTAATAAAATGTATATTATAAATGTTTTTTTTTTTTTTTTTGGTTTAACGTCCGACTGTTCTGCAATTACTGCTAATGCAGACGATGAAGGATGAAATGATATTTTGTAACGTATGAAAATATGCTGTGCCTGAATGGGATTCGAACCAGTGGCGGTCCTAGCGGGTGGGCCCGGGCCCACCACCCATTTTTACTTTCTCTTGCCTATATGAATATATAGGAAGGAAAGTATTGTTTTCATGTCGATTTTTCGAAATCGAGTTTTCACCGGATCTATACGTTTTCAGACCCCCTGAATCCAAAAAACATGTTTTTAGCGATTGGTCTGTGTGTGTGTCTGTGTGTCTGTGTGTGTGTGTGTCTGTGTGTGTGTGTGTCTGTGTGTGTGTGTGTGAACAGAATATCTCAAGAACGGAACATCGTACGAACTTGAAACTTGAAACTTAAGTTACATACCACTACCGGACGCGACACGAACATTTTCATCAAAATCGGTCAACCGGAAGTAGTAGTAACTTAGTTTATTCGTATAATTTTTCAGTTTTTTGCGATTTTCTCAAAAACTGGTCCTACGATTTTTTTTAAAATCGCCTATTTTACTCAATTTTTGATTCTCTACAAGATAGGGTAGGCGCCATGTTTGCTGAAATTCTCGGTGAGGCTGTTTTCACGTAAAAACGTTGTTTTTTTAAGATTACGGCTTTAATATAAATTTTAGCGCAAAAACTTATATAATAAAAGTTGTAGAGAATTTAAAAACCTACAACTTCTGTTTCAAACATTTTTTTGTATAACGCTTAGTTTAGCGGTAATTTGCGATTTTCTGTTTTTTTCTCACGAAAACGTGAGAAAAATCGATTTTTTTAACATTTCGGTCTTAGTATACATTTTACGACAAAAGTATATATAATAAAAGTTATAGAAAATTAAAAGATCTACAACTTTTGTTTAGAGCATTTTTCTCTAAAGAGCCTAGTTTAGAGAGAAAGAGTGATTTTCCGTATTTTTAAACCAAACTGAGTTCGAATTTCATTTTGCGTGTTTCACTCATGATTGAAATATGGTTATATTTTTGAGATTAGTTGTTTGTTTATTTCTAATGTTTTATTACTAATGTTAGGTTTATTGTTAATTATTTATATTGGCAAGAGAAAGTTGTGTGAGTGTTTCACACCAGATTTTTATTATGACTTGACTGAAACAATAAAACAACGGGGGGGGGGGGAATTTCAACCACAGCAAGACGACAAACAACAATGGTTACAATATTTACGTATCGCAAATGAGACGAATTAAACCTTATCTACGGGCATCTATGGCAGGGCAAAGACTTAATAACCTGGCGATTGTATCCATAGAAAGAGAGTTAAGTTTTCCTTTAATGTCGGATCCAGATCCAGTTGTGGACGAGTTTGCAGCTCAAAAAGGAAGACGGCTACAGTTCAGTTTGTTTTAAAGTAAACAATAATTGAGAGTTGACTAGTTTATGTGTTATTATTTCTTCATAATTTTGACCAACATAATGGATGTGGACTTGATTTTTATATTTTCAAACTGTTTTTGTAACTCATGTACTGTATTTAAAGCGTTCAATTTAGTAAATTTCTAATAAAAATTATAAGGTTCCTTTATTTTATTAGATACTAATCCTGAAATAAAGATAGAATGTACTCAATCGGTTATCTAAATGTATTCAATTTATAAAATCATAGACAAATATTGTGTATTATATGTATATATGTTTTACATAGGTAAAATAATGTACATTACATAAAATATAAACAGCTACTTTTTAACCTAAAATATATAAGTGGGCCCACCCAGAAAAATATTTCTGGGGCCGCCACTGATTCGAACCCGAGTAATAATTTTGTTCACATATTATAAATGTTACAAAATAAAAGTATATTCATTACAATATTAGGAACCAAAATTTAACTGTTGTTGTTGTTGTTTAGGTCATCAGCCAAAAAGCTGGTTTGAACCTGTAGAGGTTTTACTAAGTAAAACGAGGAGTGAGGTGGTTTACCATTGCCTTCCTCACTGAGTGGAAAAGTATGCTTATCAGCATGCCGGGCCCTCTGAAAAGCACATATCTTCCACTCTGCAAATAACACCTTCACTTCATTCACCACAGGGTCTGGTTGTATAATGAAATTCATTACTTTCAGAGGAAATAACTCTGATTAGTGTCACAGTACACCTCTACCTCTTCTGTTCTTAAATGATTCAGTCATTTAATTGGCTGACCATGTGACAAGAAACAGAACTATTTATTTTAGCCCTGCAACATTTAACTGTTACCGAAGTTAATTAACAGGGTACAGGAAATATATTGTTGGCAATGTGTAGCATAACCTGTGCTACGGCTGGCCAACCCTATGTGCATCGTGTCCAATTCAACCCCTCTCTATACCAACACTTCCCTCCCTTCGCTACGGTCCAGTGTGCAGATGCACACGTTGTACACTGTTTGGATGGAAGAGACACGTTTTTGTTCATTATGGAAAATAAATAATGCATAAAACATTCGTTCCGTTTCAAATCGAAAATAAAAACTATTAATTTAAGTTAATTTCATCATCATCTCCTTTACGGATTAGGCCAATCGCCTGTTCCAACATCACACCATCTCTTTCTTGGACGCCCCAAACATCTCCTTCCTCGAGGGCGATACTTCAGCGCCTGAAGACTAGCTTTATCAGGTGACATCCTAAGTACATGTTCCTGCCACCTATTTCTGTACCTCCACATTTTATCAATGATTGTTTCGTCTCTCTTCAGTTCTTCTCGAATCGCGCTACTTCTAATGTGTTCTCTCCGGCTACACCCCTTCACAGATCTCAAAAATCTCATTTCAGCTGCCTCCAATCGACTTAAATCTCTCCTCTTTGGTGCCCAGTTAATTTCATAGTATACAAAAATAGTGATTCGTTTAGGCTAATATTTTTACTTTCTCTTGCCTATATGAATGTATAGGAAGGAAAGTATTATTTTCATGTCGATTTTTCGAAATCGAGTTTTCACCGGATCTACTCGTTTTCAGACCCCCTGAACCCAGAAAACATGTTTTTAGCGATTGGTCTGTGTGTGTGTGTGTGTGTGTGTGTGTGTGTGCGCGCGCGTGTGCGTGCGTGCGTGTGTGTGTGTGCGTGCGCGTGAACAGAATATCTCAAGAACCGAACATCGTACAAACTTGAAACTTAAGTTAGACACCACTACCAGATGGGATACGAACATTTTCATCAAAATCGGTCAACCGGAAGTAGTAATTTATTCGTGCCATTTTCCACATTTTGCTATTTGCTTAAAAATGGCTCTTTCCAATTTTTTTAAAAATCGTCTGATTTTCTACATTTTTTATGCTCTACAAGATAAGATAGGCGCCATTTCTGCTGAAATTCTTGGGGAGGCTGTTCTTTCGTAGAAAGAAATGGGTTTTTTAAGATTGCGGCCTTAATAAGTTAAATAAATTTATTATAATTTTGCCCTAAAATAAATTTTGGAATTAAAAGATCACTTTTATGAATTAAATGATCTATAACTTTTATTTTATGAATTTTTCTCTACAGAGCCTAATTTAGCGTGAGCGAGATAGTCCGTATTGTTAAGCAAAACTAAGGTTTGTTTTCATTTTGCATCATTCACTCATGAATAAAATTAGGTTATGTTTTTTGAGGTTAGTATTTTTGTTTATTTTTAATGTTTTATTATTAATTTTAGGTTTTATTGTTCATTTTTGCTTTGGCAAGAGAAAATTGTGTGAGAGTTTGACACCAGATTTTTATACAATATTAATTTTATAAACCAAAACCCTATCTATGTTACAGAATTAGTACTACAAACAAAAATTTGTAATATCGATTACGACAGTCGATTACGTACGAATTACGACTTTTCTATCGATTCTGTATATATCGATAGTTGACAGATTACCGACTGTAAGTAAACGAACTGTTGAGAATGTATTAACGAAAATGTTAAAAATAAAAACAATACAGTTATATTATTACAGTTTTCATGTTTTCAAACATAAAAATTATTGTAAGTAAAACAAATCATTCGTTTAATTTAAGATTTTTTTGTTTTACGTTTTAGATCATGTACATTTTAAGTTGTGGTTGATGGTTGAAGTTTTGTCCTTGAACTTCTTCTACTCTTTAACCCTACTTTATTTTGGTTTGGAATTGCAGTATTACAATAGGGACACGGTAGGCGTTGTCCTAAAATGTAACTGCTCCTTCCGTTTTGTATAATTCTAATTGTTCTCAAATATTATTGTTTCAGTTACTTGAAAACAAATAAATAAACTTCCTGAAAACATGTCATGTAACTTTCTCCAAATATTTTAACTCAATTTCTTTTATTAATTTGTTTACGACAATTAAGTTTACAGCCAGTTTACGGCAAAAGTATTATTTGTAATTACTTTCTTTCAATAAAAGTTTCATAATTATTAAAAATAATTATAGATTTTTGAAGTTTCTTTGTTAGGTTTGGAGCCTAAATTTGCACTGTTTACTAATTTTTAATGAAGTTATAAATTTTGCGTCCTTAAATCATTGAATTAAACTGCAGACATAATTGAGTACTTAAATATAAATCTGATTTTATCTACTCTAACATTAAATAGTACAAAGTTCTAAATACTTTTTAGACTACTTTTGTATAAAATACAATATTATATTTTTACTATTAAGTTTAAGTGATCCCTTCTGTTCTGTTGCCTTTTTAGTTGTGGATATTTCTGTATAATGGCAAAATGTTTTGATCCATTTAAAAAAAATTTGTTTTACACTGCATGTCAGCCAGAAAAATATCATTCTTAGTAATGTATTGAAATAACATTCCCATTATAGTTTTTGAAAAAGTGGTACATCAGAGAACAAAAAAAACTATTTTTATTCAGAAAGAAAAATATGTGATTGATAGTATTTTTCTTTCAAATGCCAATATGATATCGTATTTTTCCCATCTCGCAGGGTTTCTGTGAGACAGGCATTTATAATTTCAAACATTTTAATAGTTTCTGGATTCTTAACTACAGTTCAGCCGTTCTTAGTTTGCTCCTACTGTCAACAAACCAAAGCCAGCTACTACAGGGTGCACGCCAGGGTCCACGACTTTATGGATGTCGTATTCCTATTAAGTTAACTATGTTTTAAACTATAAGTACTTTAAGTACTTAAAACATTAGTCATGATATGATGTAGGCCTAACAATTTCATTAATAAAAATACTTTTAAAAGTATTTTGTATTTAAATACTTTTGAAAGTATTTTGTTGTTACTTTTTAATCAGCGTGTACACATTTTGATATAATGTGCATGCTCAGTGACGTCATTATTTTTTACATTAGGAGCAAACTAAGAAAGGCTGGACTTTACACATTATTCAAACTTTCTGGCTCGGTAAGAAAGTATGAAATAAATATTTTTTGCTATATTTCTTCTGTGAAGCATCCATGTTGATAGCCCAACGTTTATTAGGTTATCATTTGCCTTGATAACTCTTTTCCATAGCTGGAAAGACAATTTCCTTTGGATCTTCACAATTACGAGGGCTATTCAGAAAGTAGGGAACGTTTTGTAAATAAACAAAAACTATGTAAAAGAAAAATTTTTTATTATATACATCTGAAAGAGTGACTAAAATACTACTTTTCTACATAGTCACCAAGCAAATTGAGGCACTTGTCATAGCGGTGGACAAGCTTCAAAATTCCTTCGTCATAGAAATCCGCCGCCTGCGACCGCAGCCACTCAGTGACGCGCGCCTGGAGTTCCTCGTCGTCGTCGAAGCGCTGTGTTGCTAGCCAGTTCTTCATTCTTGGAAACAAGTGAAAATCACTCGGTGCAAGATCAGGACTATAGGGTGGATGAGGGAAAACCTCCCATTTGAATGAATCATTTTGTGCGGTTTGCCGTGCAAACCGCACAAAAATCAGCAAGGATGATTATGGCTACTGTGTTTTGGGACAGGCAAGGTGTGCTGCTCATTGACTTTCTCGAGCGTGGTGCAACAATAAACACTGATCGGTACTGCCAAACATTGCGCAACCTTAGGAGAGCAGTTCAAAACAAGCGCCGAGGAAAGTTGTCGTCAAAAATTTTGTTTCTTCATGACAATGCCCGACCTCACACGGCAAACCGCACAAAAGAACTCCTTGATTCATTCAAATGGGAGGTTTTCCCTCATCCACCCTATAGTCCTGATTTTGCACCGAGTGATTTTCACTTGTTTCCAAGAATGAAGAACTGGCTAGCAACACAGCGCTTCGACGACGACGAGGAACTACGGGCGCGCGTCACTGAGTGGCTGCGGTCGCAGGCGGTGGATTTCTATGATGAAGGAATTTTGAAGCTTGTCCACTGCTATGACAAGTGCCTCAATTTGCTTGGTGACTATGTAGAAAAGTAGTATTTTAGTCACTCTTTCAGATGTATATAATAAAAAATTTTTCTTTTACATAGTTTTTGTTTATTTACAACACGTTCCCTACTTTCTGAATAGCCCTCGTATATTGTGGAGTACAGATTCATCTGTAGAGAAGATGCATTCCATTGTTGTTTGTGGTATGAATTAAAAAATTACATTTAGTCAATCTACTGTAAGAGTACTCCGCACGAGGCAAGCGCCTCCTATAGTTTGTTTAACACTAGTTACCGTGTATCTATCTCTCCGCCTGACAATTAATCTTGCACTACGTTCCATCATTAAAATAATATCTATATCCAGCTAAAATAAACATTATCCTTTAAGCGTTTTCAATTATATACCGTTCAGATTATGTGTAATTATTGTAGTTTCCAGAAAGAGACTCCTTAATTAATTATTTTAACCATTACATTTAACAAAACAATTTTTTTATACTTTTTAATGTTTCTTGCTTTTATGTTTTAAAAACTCAACTCATTCACTATCATGGCTGTTAACAAAACACAGCTTACAAAACTTTTCATTTTCAGTCTACGAAGAAAATCGAAACGAACCGATACAACTGCAAAATATAACTGATGAAACTAAAAATGACTTAAACACGGGCAAGTGCAAACAGTTGTATTAAACTAGCCACAGACGTTAATTATTTTAATGATACAAAATAAATAATCTGGAATTGTTTACTCTCCTGTTATAATTCAAGCGCATTAGTCTTATATTACTTGTGACCAAAAATAAAACAAAACTGAGTCTGTAATAAAAACCTACTAATCATAAATAATAATGTAACGAAAAATAACAATGTAAGAGTAACAATAGTAAAATTTCAGTTATCAATGGTAAACTAATGTAGGATTTATGAAACATTTTCTAACAAATAAATTCAACGTGTTTTTATTATATTAAGCTTGAGTGAATAATTAGTATTTTATGGAATTTTTTTTTGTCATGCGGTGGGTATTTTATTATTATTATTATTTAGCGTATGGCTTTTCAAGACATTTAAAAATCAGCATCATAATTGTTATATACTGGGATCAAATATGACCCTCTGTCTATAAGGATGGGAAATAACATTAATGATTGTTTGGGAAACAAATAGTCATAAAAAAAAACATGAAAAATATGTACATACAGTACGTAATTATAAAAACATGCTTAATACGCATGCTCACGTGTATTGGTGGTTGCCTACGTTGGGAGTACTCTTGGCGTAGACAGACTTTACATTGAACAGATAATTTTGACATGAATACAAAAAGATAAACAATGAGAAAACTTCTGAATCCCATGCCATCTTCCATTTTTAAAGTGTCTAATAAATTATTTCTGCTATGAAATAATTTGTGAACCCACCATCTTTTTACTTTCCCTTGCAGGTCTATTGTTTTCATCATATATATATATATATATATATATATATATATATATATATATATGAGGCGTTGCGGACCAGAAGGGCGAACTCAACAAAGGGTAGTTCTGAGAAAAACGCAAATTAAACTTTTTGATCCAAGGGCGAACTCAAGAAAAATTCATGTTTTAATTATTCGTAATAAATTTTTATTACACTTTCGCGTGTTTTCCTCGTCAGTCAGTGTTTACACTACCAGTAACTTTTATCTTACCTAAGACTGTACGGACACATTTCTCACCAATCCCATGAATCCCATAAAACGCTGTCCGGCAAACATCGTAGATAACTGTGCCTATAATAACCGTGTATCTTATTCTTAGCAAAATTCGACTAAGCCTACCTTTTACATAACTTCTCTTACAATCAGTACTATGAAGAAGTTTGTAGAGGTAGACATTTTGCAAATCGTTATTTTCAATGGCACAATATCATTAAAAACAGAAGTAATATTATTATCACCAATGTTTTCGAAGCAGCCGCAAGAACAACGCTCACCAATCTTCCTGGAAACCACAACACTATTGTTACAACGAGATAATACTGTTGACCAGTATTCCGTTGCTTTTTTGCTAAATTCTTCTTCCAATTTTGTGGTTTGGATCGTCTTTTTCGAGAATACCCAGCTTTTTCGTCTTCCCTATTGTCACGTGTATCACATTCCATGACTAAATGTTCAGTAGCAGACTAACAGAGTATACACGCATAAATCACTCAGCAAAAGACAGACTAAAGGCTTGGGCACACAGAAAGCGGTCTGTCGCGGCGGTCAGCGATCTGTGACCGAAGCGGTCAGGCGGTCTAGTTGTAATATGCAACAATGCATCATCTCCGTCAAACAGCACGCGGTCCATTCTTCTTCGCGGCGACAAGCGATCCAGTAATACAAAATTACAGATTCGATTCTGACCGCCTCACCAACTGCGATTAAAAAATGACCGAACAAATTGAATTTTTGATTGAAAATGTTCGAAAACATAAGTGTTTGTATGATTAGTGCCGACGAGCATTACAAAAATGTTTTAATGAAGGCGGAAGCAAAAGAATTAAATTCCACTTCGTTGTACACTTCCCAATCCTGCATTTTATCAAATCATGCATTTCCTCGAAACTTTCTCGCGACATCCGAAAATATTTGAAAAACCTATCTTCATATGATTCTAGTTCGATGCATAAGCGGTGATATTCCCCTAATTGTTTTCTCTTTTTATTAATTTTATGCACCCAGCATCGTCTTTTCCTCTTTTGGCTTTGCAATGCAAATAGCAGAAGGAGAATTTCTTCGTCCGAGCTCTTACTCAATATAAAAAACGCACGAATACAGACCACGTCACGAGAGGAATGAGACCAGACCGGACCGCTCCCTATGTGACGTCTCTGTATCGCAGACCGCCGCGACAGACCGCTTTCTGTGTGCCCAAGCCTTAATACTAGAGAAACAAGGACAGATATAACACGTGTGGAGTGTATGATGCATGTTGTTGTTGTTTAGGTCATCAGCCGAGGGGCTGGTTTGAACCTCTAGAGGTTTTACTAAGTAAAACGAGGAGTGAGGTGGTTTACCATTGCCTTCTTCAGTGTATGATGCATAGCGATAGTAATGGGAAAGGGTAGAAGTGGCGTGGGATCAGTAGCGCAGAGGTGATAAGACTGACGCCTTGCTGTTGAGTTCGCCCTCCTGGTCCGGAACGCCTCATATAGATACTGAAGTCATGAGATTACCTTTTGCGTATGTATGGGCTGTAAGGAAGGGAAGTGGAATATTTGCAACGCTGCCAACCTCAACAGTGAGACACTACTCGTACATTTCACTTCCGTACAGTTTCTATGTACATTTTGTAAGCTGTGGTTTATTCCGAGAGACTGTTTTCTTCATAAACCTAATAAAGAAATAAATATGACCTGTAATAATCCCTATAGCTTAATTACATGACTAGAAATGTTTGATTTACTGTAATTACGAATGAATTGTCTTCTTTACTATTGCTGTCATTGGCGGTTTCATTATCAGCCTCTCTAGTGTCTACCTAACTGTTTTCTTTTTTTACCAGATGTCAAAAAAACTATTAAAGAATAGCTTCTTCAAGTCCTTAATTTCCTTTTTTATTTTTTGAATTGTGTAAAGATAAACATCACAGTAGTTAGCCGCTTGCTCACGGCTTTTGTTAAGAGGCACGGATAGGCATTTTTGGTCAGCTCCCAACTTCGCAACATTTTATTACATTGCGTTCAGCACTGTGAATAGTTCAACCATGCTTTCAAGAAACCAACATTTCTGTTTACAAACAATTATATTCGTACAGTTAACCTACAAAAGGTTCCGCGATATACTGTATAAAACTCTATACTGTACTGTACTGTACTGTATATACTGTATAAACTGTTTTGTGAACTCTGGGTACAGTATAAGTTGTTATGTTTGCCGTACTGAAATTAAAGCAGTCGTGCTTGCGCACTGATGCTTTTCCCCCTTTACCCCTCGTTGCAAACAAGGGCAAACTCGTGACTCAAGTGACTATACAAGTTTTGAGGCCCTCTGAACCCAAAACAAACATGTTTTTAGTAATTGGACTGTGTGTAAACAAAATAGTTCATGAACAGAATAATATTGTTAAAAAAATACTCTTTAATCTTATTTTAATAACCTAATTCTGTTTTTTTATTTTATTTCAGTGTAATAATAGATTGTAAAGGTGGCACAACGGGAAATTTAGTCAAAATTGTCGAATAAAATTTAATCAGAAACCATGTTGTTATTATATTTTGGTTTATATACTAATTTGTCGATCATCGATAATGATACTAATGAAATATCTTTACGCGACAAATGCTTACGTAATCAGATTTGACAGCATGAATATTTCTAGTGTGTCTATTGGATGTGCCATCTTTATAGCAGTTATCATTTCTGGTATTGTTATCTAAAATGGAACTAAAAGTATGGGTGGAAGGAATACAAAGAATTATTTGTGGAGTCACTGAATCAACCACTTGTCAGGTGAGTTCTTTCATAATTCACTTTATTTTTACTTTCTTTTGCCTATATGAATATATAGGAAGGAAAGTATTGTTTTCATGTCGATTTTAACAAATCGAGTTTTCACCAGATCTACACGTTTTCAGACCCTCTGTATCCAAAAAACATGTTTTTAGCGATTGGTCTGTGTGTGTGTGTGTGTATACAGAATATCTCAAGAACGGAACATTGTACGAACTTGAAACTTAAAACTTAAGTTACATACCACTACTGGACGTACCAACGTTTTCATCAAAATCGATCAACCGGAAGTAGTAGTTTATTCGTGTAATTTTTTACTTTTTTGCGATTTACTCAAAAACTGGTCCTACGATTTTTTTTTAAATCGCTTGGTTTACTAAATTTTTTATGCTCTACAAGATAGGGTAGGCACCATGTTTGCTGAAGTTCTTGGTGAGGCTGTTTTCATGTAAAAAAATTGTTTTTTTAAGATTGCGGCTTTATTATGCATTTTACCGCTAAAATGTATATAATTAAAGTTGTAGAGAATTTAAAATCCTACAACTTTTATTTCAAAAAATTTTTTGTATAACGCTTAGTTTAGTGGTAATTAGCGATTTTCTCACGAAAAAACTTTTTGTGAGAAAAATATTTTTTTAAAGATTTCGGCCTTAGTATGCATTTTATGACAAAAGTGTATATATTATCAAATTTATAGGAAATTAAAAGATCTACAACTTTTATTTAGAGCGTTTTTCTCTACAGAGCCTAGTTTAGCGTGAAAGAGTAATTTCCATATTTTTAAGCCAAACTGAGGTTAATTTTGCGTCTTTCACTCATGATTAAAATGAAATTATGTTTATCGAGGTTAGTTTTTTGTTTATTTCTAATGTTTCATTACTAATGTTAGGTTTATTTTTAATTATTTGCATTGGCAAGAGAAAGTTGTGTGAGTGTTTCACACCAGATTTTTATTTCTCTATTACCAGATTACGTATAGAAATGATCAGCTGTACAACAACTGGTCGCCTCTCATCACGCAGTCTTGGGTTCGAATTCCACTCGGGCATGGCATTTTTTCATACGTTACAAAAAATTCATTTCATCCTTCACCGTCTGCATTAGCAGCAATTTGCAAAACAGTCGGACGTTAAACCAAAAAAAAAAAAAAAAAAAAAGCAACTGGTCTGGTATTCATCATCTTCTTCTTTTTCTTCTTCCAATCAAGGATTAGGTCCCTGTTCCGGCATCCACCTAGCTGCACCGGTTGCCCCGGATTGCACCGCCTTATCGGCCTGTAACTTCTGACCAGTCTAGGAATCCTGTATGGAGACATTCTTTCAAGGTGATCGGTCCATTTCCGGCAGTACTCCTTAATTGTTGCCCTTAGGCTACGGCCGCACTGCAAGAGACAAGTGTTGATGAAGAGGGAAGATTCAATATGGCCGGACTGCAAGATGGAGATGGCACATTGCAAATAGCTTAGTCGAGTTCAGACACGAGCAACGTTGTTTTGTCTAGATTTGTGCGAGGAGTTAATGCTTGTTGAAAGTTAAGATTTAAAATTACGTGACAATTGTACTAATGAGTGGGTACATGATATTAATACCAGTCGGGAAGTTTTTCGGCAACTTTGATCACTTATAAAAGGACGCTCGTTTGTACGGTAATAAATTAGTGGAATATTTGAGAATGAGCAGAGAAACATTCAATATTAACACTTTGAAGCCTAAGCCCGAGTATAGCTCGGGGTGAGCTTAAATCGCGGTTGTCAGTTTTCACTTTTTGCGATTTTCTCAAAAACTGGTCCTACGATTTTTGTTTTAAAAATCGCCTCATTTACTAAATTTTTTATGCTCTACAAGATAGGGTAATAGATAGGGTAATAAAAGATAAAAAATTTACTAAATTTTTTATGCTCTACAAGATAGGGTAGGCACCATGTTTGCTGAAATTCTTAGTGAGGCTGTTTTTACGTAAAAAACTTTTTTTTTAAAGATTACGGCTTTAATATGCGTTTCAGCACAAAATATTTTTTTTTAATTTGTAGAGAATTTAAAATCCTACAACTTTTATTTCAAACATTTTTTTTTGTATAACGCTTAGTTTAGCGATAATTAGCAATTTTCTGTTTTTTTTTTCTCACAAAAACATGTGAAAAATAGATTTTTTAAAGATTCTGGCCTTAGTATGCATTTACCGACAAAAGTGTATATAATCAAATTTATAGGAAATTAAATGATCTACGACTCTTACTTCGAGCATTTTTTTCTACAGAGCCTAGTTTAGCGTGAAAGAGTGATTTTCCGTGTTTTTAAGCCAAACTGAGGTAGATTTTCATTTTGCGTCTTTCACTCATTATTAAAATAAGGTTATTACTTTCTCTTGCCTGTATGAATATATAGGAGGGGAAAGTATTGTTTTCATGTCGATTTTTCGAAATCGAGTTTTCACCGGATCTATACGTTTTCAGACCCCCTGAACCCAAAAACCATGTTTTTAGCGATTGGTCTGTGTGTGTGTGTGTGTGTGTGTGTGTGTGTCTGTGTGTCTGTGTGTGAACAGAATATCTCAAGAACGGAACATCGTACGAACTTGAAACTTGAAACTTAAGTTACATACCACTAATGGACGCGACACGAACATTTTCATCAAAATCGGTCAACCGGAAGTAGTAGTTTATTCGTATAATTTTTCACTTTTTTGCGATTTTCTCAAAAACTGGTCCTACGATTTTTTTTAAAATCGCCTATTTTACTCAATTTTTTATTCTCTACAAGATAGGGTAGGCGCCATGTTTGCTGAAATTCTCGGTGAGGCTGTTTTCACGTAAAAACGTTGTTTTTTTAAGATTACGGCTTTAATATAAATTTTAGCCCAAAAACTTATATAATAAAAGTTGTAGAGAATTTAAAAACCTACAACTTCTGTTTCAAACATTTTTTTGTATAACGCTTAGTTTAGCGGTAATTTGCGATTTTCTGTTTTTTTTCTCACGAAAACGTGAGAAAAATCGATTTTTTTTAACATTTCGGTCTTAGTATGCATTTTACGACAAAAGTGTATATAATAAAAATTATAGAAAATTAAAAGATCTACAACTTTTGTTTAGAGCATTTTTCTCTACAGAGCCTAGTTTAGCGTGAAAGCGTGATTGTTCCGTATTTTTAAGCCAAACTGAGTTCGATTGTCATTTTGCGTCATTCACTCATGATTAAAATAAGGTTATGTTTTTGAGGTTAGTTTTTGTTTATTTCTAATATTTTATTAATAATGTTAGGTTTATTATTAATCATTTGCATTGGCAAGAGAAAGTTGTGTGAGTGTTTCACACCAGATTTTGTTTTGAGGTTAGATTTCTGTTTATTTCTAATGTTTTTATGACAAATGTTACGTTTTATTGTTAATTATTTGCATTGGCAAGAGAAAGTCGTGTGAGTGTTTCTATTTTTTTTAAAGAATAACTTAGACTTATCTTGTTTTGTTTTTGGTTTTTTTTTTTTTTTAGGATGTTGTTTATGCCCTTGCTCATGCAACCGGAAAGACTGGACGTTTCACTCTGATAGAACGGTGGCGTAACAATGAACGACTTCTGGCACCTCAAGAACACATGCTTAAGGTATGTTATTTTTACAAAAGTGTTTATGATTTTGACTGTCTTGTGCCCTATATGAATATACAAGGAATGAAAGTATTTTTTCATGTCAAATTTTCAAATCGAGTTTTCAGTGGTATACATGCTATCAGTCCCTGTGAACCCAAAAAACATGTTTTTAGCGATCGTGTGTGCGTGCGTGCGTGTGGATAAACAAGATACCTAAAGAATGGAATATCATATGAAGTTTTAACTTGGAACTTAAGTTTGGTACCACTACATGACCCGACACGAACATTTTTATTAAAATCAGTCAACCAGAAGTAGTAGTTTATTCATGTCATTTTTCACTTATTTGCGATTTTCTCTAAAAAGGTTTCTACAACTTTTTTTATATCACCTCATTTAGGCCTACAACATTTTTGATGAATACTGTGAATGGGGGTTGAATATTAATATTAGCAAAACCGAATACTTGGTTATAGGGGAAGAGTCCAATGATCTTCAAGTCGACAACAAAATTATCAAGAGCACAAAGGAATTCAAGTACTTGGGGACCTACATATCATCAGACGGTTCAACTAGGAAGGATGTTAAAAATAGGATTGTGCAAGGGAGAATAGCAATCCGGAAATTGAACCCGATTTTATGGTCTGCAAAAATGCACATGAATACAAAAGTCCAGTTGTACCACACTATTGTGGAGCCAATAACAACTTATGGAGCAGAGTGCTGGCAAATAACATCAAAAATAGACAGCCAGCTTAAAGCAATTGAAATGGACTTTCTGCGCCGTTCATGTAGAGTGTCCAGGTTGGACCATATCCGGAATGACGACATCAGGAAAAGAGCTCATGTAGAAGATACCATTGTGGATAGGATAGAGAGACGACAACTGATATGATATGGTCATGTGCAGAGAATGGGTGATGAGAGGTGGCCAAAAAGAATGTTGTCTTATGTCCCAACCAGCAGAAGGAAGAAAGGTAGACCAAGGAAAACGTGGAAAAAGGGAATACAGGAAGTCATGAGGGAGAGAGGGATGGATGAGGGTGATTGGGAGGATAGAAGAGAATGGAGATTGAAGTGCGGGAAGCGGCGCCGGCCGTAGGAACCCCGGAAAAAAAAAAAAAAAAAAAAAAACATTTTTGATACTGTACTGGAATTATAAGTGCCATGTTTGCTGAAATAGTTGGGGAGGCTGTGCCCTTATAGAAAAAATTAGTTCTTTTAAGATTACGGCGTTAGTATGCAATCTAAAGCAAAAATGTATCAATCAGAGTTCTAAAAGATTTGAAAATCTATAACTTTTATTTCAAACATTTTTTGTACAACGCTTTCTTTAGCTGTAATTAGTGAGTTTCTGTTGTTTTTTTTTTTATCAAAATCAGTTAAAAATGGGTTATTTTTAAGATTGCGGCCCTAGTATGCGTATTACAACAAAAGTGAATGTAATCAAAGTTATAGAAAATTGAAAAACCTACAACTTTTAATTCTAGCATTTTTCTCTACAGAGGTTGATATTCATTTTGCGACGATTCACTCATGATTAAATATTGGTTATATTTGTTCATTGTCTACATTTTTGTTTTTTTATTCCTAATTTGTGAACGTTGCAATCTGTTCAATTTAGAACAATAAGCAACCCCATGACCCAATGAAATGAGGATGATGTGTATGACGTGTAAATGAGGTGTAGTCTTGTACAGACCGAGGCCGACCATTCCTGAGAGAGTATGGTTAATTAAACCCCAACCATCAAAGTACACCAGTAACCACTGTCTAGTATTCAAATCCGTATAAAAGTATCTTTACTAGGATTAGAACCCTGATACCTTTGTCTCCGAAAATCAGCTGTTAAACAGCTCATTTTGGCGACGACTTTACCTCTAGACTAGTGGTTCCCAACCTTTTATGGGGCATCGCCCCTTTGTGAAGGATGACTTACACTTATCACCCCTTCTCTTACCATCGTATACCTAATTTAATTTGAAGTAATGTGTTGATAAATAATAAAGTATTTTATTCTGTAAAAAAGATTTATTATTGTTCACAACAAATAATCAACCAAAGCAGTTGTGTCCAGAATTCTTCATCTCATGTGTAGGAGCTCGACCATAACAAATGTCAACAAAGAGTTTAGTTTATTTGTTTGTAAAAACTAAACTATTTGTTTGTAAAAAAAACATGTATCCGCGACAGTAAAGATTCTACCCTGTAGTACAGTTTTATTTTTCTGTCTTGTAATACTCATCACCCCCACAAATTTATCGCCCCCCTGCGAACCCAAATCGCCCACCAGGGGGCGATCGCCCCCAGGTTGGGAACCACTGCTCTAGACCAACCCGGTGGGTTTAATTGTCTACATTGGTAAGAGAAAATTGTGTGAGTGTTTCACACCAGTTTTTTTTTTTTTTTTGGTGACAGGTTTTGACAAAGTGGGGTGAATACTCCAACGATGTACAGTTCATCTTACAGAGATCAGGTAGCGCCAGTAGTGCGTCAGGTGCGACTCCCGGACGTCCGACCGCCAACTCTATAAGTCCTTCATCGTCTTCACCGCCAAGCCCGAGCAATGCACTGCCACTTCCTCCCGATAGAAATAAAGATATCCGTAAATCGTTAACGTTCAGCGGCGGTAACAGTGGTACGACGGTTAGACGTACCGATAACGTCGGTGTCGTCAGAGGCATACCGCAATCTTTACAAGTGAAAAACCAAATGGTGAATCAATCGACCGCGTTGAGTTCGCCGACATCTTCACCTACTTCCCCTTCATCTAGTCAACATCAACGGCCATCTCAACTTCAGTTACATCAGGTATTTCTTTTATCTCACTTTTATTTTACGTACTTTACTTTAGCACTTTCAAGACTACATTTTGTATCTCGCTTGAATATGATACTATTTTTAAAACAATTAAAGTGGTATTTTCTCACATTGTTATGCTAGTATTTTATGCTGAAAAAACCTAAAAATTTTTTCTTTACAGCTATACAAGGTTGATAAAAAAGTAAGGTGACTTTTAATTTTTGTAAAAAAATATTCATTTACTCATCCAAAATTATGTTATCCCCTTCAAAATAATCCCCCTCTGATACAATGCACGTTTGTGCCAGCGCTTTTTCCAGTCGTCAAAACATTTCTGAAATGCACTTTTGGGTATTGCCTTGAGCTCCTCCAGCGATGCAGCGTTAATCATGCGGTCGCCTCTCATCACGCGGTCTTGGGTTCGAATCCCACTCGAGCATGGCATTTTTTCATACGTTACAAAAAATTCATTTCATCGTTAACCGTCTGCATTAGCAGCAATTTGCAAAACAGTCGGACGTTAAACCAAAAAAAAAAAAAAAAAAAAGCGTTAATCCCCAAAGAAGAGCCTGGGCTCTTCCACTGGGATGATTGGGCTTTGGTTTCGACGTCATAACCATAGACCCATGTTTCGTCACCAGTTATAACCCTTTTGAGCAGATCAGGACCATCATTGACATTGTTCAACATGTCTTGGGCGATGTTCATGCGACGCTGCTTCTGATCAAAATTAACCAGTTTTGAAATGAATTTCGCTGACACACGTGTCATACCCAAAACATCCGTTAAAATTGATCGGCATGAGCCAAACAATATGTTAAGATCATCAGCTATTTCTCTAATCGTGATTCGACAATTTTTCAACACAATTTCTGTCACTTCCTGAACATTTTCGTCGGTTTTTGACGTTCTGGGGCGTCCAGAGCGAGGTTCATCGTTAATATTTTCTGGGCCCTCTAGGAATAACTTATAAACATTTTTTTTAAATGTTTAAATGGCATGCTGATAAGTGTACTTTTCCACTCAGTGAGTGTTGGCAATGGGGTAAACCACCTCACTTCCTTGTTTTACTTAGTAAACCCTCCACAGGTTCAAACCAGCCCTTCGGCTGATCACCTAAACAACAGTGAAAGGGTTAACCCTTTCAATCGCAAATTTTTTAACTATACACAAACAAATATGTGTACATTGCTTTACGGACACTTTACTGACACGTGAAATTTCACTTTACGTGAAATAAAATCACTTTTAGACCTTCAACCTTTTTGATGGCGTGACAAAAAAGTGTGACAGATACGTCACATTGGGCTTGATGGTATCAAAGTTCCCAACAATATGAATAAGTTAAATCATGTGCAGGCTTCCTAAATAATATTCTCTTGCTTAGATTTGTAGCAAAAAAAAACTAAATATGATTTTAATATCAAAGCATCATTTAAGACTTAAATAATGTTACAATTCAAAAATAATGGTAAAATGGACAAAGCCACTATTTACAGCCAAAAATAATATACTTGTGTGTACATTCAACATACTCGAAGAAATGCTACTTTATTTTAGTAAATGAACACGAATATTTAAAACTAAAATTAACTTTAAAAATAAATTAATGGTGGTGTCCGTGGCGTAGTGGTCAGCATCTTACACTGTAAAGCGGAGGTCTCAGGTTCAATTCCTGGGTAGGGTACAGAAAATTATTACACTTCACATCCAGCGCTCTTTAATCGAAAGTAGTCGCTAACAATTAAAGTTTTTATGTCTGTTATTTCACTCCAATGTGACTTCTATGCTACACTGGGTAAGAAAGGGTTGTTGTTGTTGTTGTTTAGGTCATCAGCCAAAAAGCTGGTTTGAACCTGTAGAGGTTTTACTAAGTAAAATGAGGAGTGAGGTGGTTTACCATTGCCTTCCTCACTGAGTGGAAAAGTATGCTTATCAGCCTACTGAGCCCTCTGAAAAGCATATACTTTCCACTCTACAAATGACACCTTCACTTCATTCACCACAGGGTCTGGGTGTATAATGAAATTCATTACTTTCAGAGGAGATAACTCTGATTAGTGTCACAGACACCTCTACCTCTTCTGTTCTTAAATGATTTAGTCATTTCATTGGCTTACCATGTGATAAGAAACAGAACTATTTATTTTAGCCGTGCAACGAACAGATAAGAAAGGGTTAATAATAAAATTTGTGTTTATTAAAAAAATTGTCATTTACTGCCCGGTTTGTTCACTTAATGATAATTTGTTTCTGGAATTTTGTAGAGTCCGTCGTTAGCAACGGATAATGACTCGCCTAACAACAGTCCGAATCAGTTACAATTAGGATCATCTGTCGGTGGTGCACGAAGAGAAGCGCCGCCTTACAGAGAACCTCCGGGTCCTTCCGTCGGCGTGGTCGTTCCGTTTCCAGAAGGTCATCAACAAAGAGCGTTGCCTCCTTACAGAGACCCGCCTCCTCCTCCTCCGAATCACCAAAGGCTGTTGACGGCTGGATCGCCACCATCGTCTGCGATGACCAATATCAATAATAGCATTAATAATAGTAGTAGTAATAGTAACGTGAGTGTGTCTTTGGACGTCGGGAAAATCAAACCAAAGAGGAACATTTCCTTAAAGGTACGTTTATAAAATCCAGCCTCTCTTAGTTTGCTCCTAATGTAAACAAATAATGACGTCACTGAGCATGCGCATTATATCAAAATTTGTACACGCTGATTAAAAAGTAACAACAAAATACTTTCAAAAGTATTTAACCCACCGGGTTGGTCTAGAGGTAAAGTCGTCGCCAAAATCAGCTGTTTAACAGATGATTTTCGGAGACGAAGGTTCCTGGTTCAAATCCTAGTAAAGGTAGTTACTTTTATACGGATTTGAATACTAGACAGTGGTTATCGGTGTACTTTGATGGTTGGGGTTCAATTAACCATACTCTCTCAGGAATGGTCAACCTGGGTCTGTACAAGACTACACCTCATTTACACGTCATACATTTCATCCTCATCTCATTGGGTCATGGGGTTGCTTATTGTTCTGAATTGAACAGATTGCGACGTACACACATTAGGGATTACAAAAAAAAAGTATTTAAATACAAAATACTTTTAAAAGTATTTTGATAAATGAAATTGTTAGGCCTACATCATATCATGACAGATGTTTTAAGTACTTACAATTCATTAAAACATAGTTAACTTAATAGGAATACGACATCGGTAAAGTTGCAGGCTCTAGCGTACACCATGCAGTAGGTGGCTTTTGTTTGTTGACAGAAGGAGGAGGAGCAAACTAAGAATGGCTGAACTGTATATAGTATGCTATTTACTAACTTCACAAAGTTGATATTTTTAACTCTTTTGAAGACTGACATTTTTACTTTCTCTTGCCTATACGAATATAAATATAGGAAGGAAAATATTGTTTTCATGTCGATTTTAAGAAATCGAGTTTTCACCGGATCTACACGTTTTCAGACCCCCTGAACCCAAAAAAACATGTTTTTAGTGATGGGTCTGTGAGTATGTGTAAACAGAATATCTCAAGAACGAAACATTGTACCAACTTGAAACTTGAAACTTAAGTTACATGCTACTACCGGACCTGACACGAACATTTTCATCAAAATCTGTCAACTGGAAGTAGTAGTTTATTCATGTAATTTTTCACTTTTTTTGATTTTCTCAAAGACTGGTCCTATGATTTTTTTAAAAAATCACCTGTTTTACTAAATTTTTTATGCTCTACAAGATAGGGTAGGCGCCATGTTTGCTGTAATTCTTGGTGAGGCTGTTTTCACGTAAAAAATTTGTTTTTTTAAGATTACAGCTTTAATATGCATTTTAGCGCAAAAATTTATACAATAAAACTTATAGAGAATTTAAATCCTACAAATTTAATATCAGAATTTTTTGTATAACGCTTAGTTTAGCAATTTCTATGCATTGTAGATCAAAACCACATGATGAGAGGTGAGCATGTTACCACTGACGCCAAAGCGGCTGGCAAGTGAAATATAAGGAGACGTGAAACTTACGTATGCGTAACGTCAACCATCATAATATTATGGTTGCGTCATAATTTACACTTATATAAATGTTTCATAAATTAAATGTAATACCTATATGTTAATTGTTTTAGGATTTCGATGGTAATTCAGGAGGCGTTGGAATCGTAAATGTAAGCGGAGTTGATGAAGAATCGGTGCTGTATAATTCACAGTACAGAGATCTGATATGTTTAGTGAATTATCAGAGAGATAAATTATCGGCGCAGCAAGCTGAATTGACCAAGGTAGTTTTATTATTATTGTTATTATTTTTATTACTGAACAAAGGTAAAACAAACGCTTGTTACTTTGAAACAATGGAAACAAACTGTTGTTGTTGTTTAGGTCATCAGCCAAAAGGCTGGTTTGAACCTGTAGAGGTTTTACTAAGTAAAACGAGGAGTGAGGTGGTTTACCATTTGCCTTCCTCACTGAGTGGAAAAGTACGCTTATCAGCATGCCGGGCCCTCTGAAAAGCACATATTTTCCACTCTGCAAATGACACCTTCACTTCATTCACCACAGGGTCTGGCTGTACAATGAAATTCATTACTTTCAGAGGAGATAACTCTGATTAGTGTCACAGTACACCTCTACCTCTTCTGTTCTTAAATGATTCAGTCATTTAATTGGCTGACCATGTGATAAGAAACAGAACTATTTATTTTAGCCCTGCAACTAACAGATTGAGTGTAAATAATTTGACACTCCACCTGCCTGTTATGGGCAAGGAAACAAACTGTCTTTATAATTAATTTAGTTTTAGAAAAACAGCTCGTACGATTTCTTTTAAAATCGCTTCATTTATTACAGTTTTTATGCTTTATAAGTTAGGGTAAGCACCATGTCTGCTGAAATTCTAGGCGGGGCCTTTGCTCTTGTAAAAGAAATTTTTTTTTTATGATTGTGGTCTTAACCCTTTCAGTGCTGAAACAATATTTAAAAGTTTGATCTAAGTGCCATTTAATTTGAATAAAGGGGTACAAAAAAGTGCCAGCCCTTATTTCGAAAACTTGCTGGCGTAAGCCTGCCATTGTTGACCAAAATTTGAATGTTACAAAAAAATAAAATTTCCTTTTAACCCTTTCACTGCCAAACACGAGTATACACATAGTGGCCTTACCATGCTTACATGCCAAACACGAGTTAACTCGTTTTGAAGTTTTAAATCGTATTGCCAAACACGATTTAACTCGATTGGCATTGAAAGTGTTTGAATTGCCTCCAGTAAGTGTTACCAACTGTATTCACTGTTGACTTTTTTCTTCTTTGTCGATGAAATGAAGTATGTAGTAAAGAGATATTTTCATTTCTGCGCGGCCTATTTTGTTTGTAAACACGAAATGGCGTCGATAATGATATTGATTTTTTTTATTCCTCTCCGATTGTGATTTAGCCGATAGTGATAGTGATTGTGACATGGAAGAACAATCTAGTGTAATTAAACCTCCACCTAAATGACGTAAAAAGGTTAGACCTACTTCGGAAAGCTACCAGTAGGCTTCCAATAAATAAATTCATGTTCATGATTTTAGTGATACAAATAGTGGAATAAATCTAATATTAATTTTAATAAATCTGCTACAAAGAAATAATTTTAATCGATAAAACTAGTAAAAATTAAAATGTTTTAAAACTTAAGATGCATCCAAAAAAATATTTTAAAAACCTGTCTCACTGGTTTAACCCTTTGAGGACCGCACCTTTTTTCACAAGTATCATAAAAGATTTTACTATTTCACACAGTAGGCTCTAAAAACTACACATAGGTAAAATTCCGTTTTTATTACTAATTTTGTAATATTGGTTAACTGCTTTTGTTATGCATAAATTTCAATGAATTTTTTTTTAAATTTTAAATAATTGAATGTACTTTCATGTAATTACATTTTTTATAATTTTTTTTGTTTATCCTTTTTTATTTTTGAGATTTTTTCACAAAATTTTATTTTTTAGTAATTTTTTTGACAATTGAATTGTTTCTATCTCAAAATTGGGGAACATTTTTACTGTGGGAAATATATTTTTTTAAATTTTTACTACATATTCTAAAAGGCTGCCTAGTTTCACTTACATTAGATAGCTTATACAGGATTATCTAACATTTTATTGGGTAGACGTAACTATCGAAAAGAGAGATGCAAATAAGAATTAAGACTATAAGATAAAATCAATATGTAATTGGTTACTTACATGGAATGTTGATAATGAATCACAAAATAATTGACAGAAAATTAAGCATAGTCTTACAAATAACTTAAAATAACTATTTACATAATATTTACAAAAGAATGTCACAATGTTTCACATAGTTTTACTTGCATACATGTTTAGCCATGCAAGTACCATGACACCCCTCACCACACTTCACACACACTGTCCTAGACCTTTTCCTCGTTCCTTTGGACCCTCTAGTTGAGCAAACCCAGCATGTCTTCTCTTTTTTATCTGGTAGTGTGATAATACCACCAACGCCACGGCAATCACCTTCTCCTTGAATCGGCCTGCCACATCCAGTATATCCCTCTCTTTGCTCCTCTAACCATTCACTTGAAACATGTTCTATAATTGAAACGATGAACTGGTACCTGGATAATACTTTCAGGTTATGTGCCATTCTATTTTCTTTATAAATTACATAAGAATTCAATACCATTCTTGCAAAAATATTGAACGCCACGTTCTTCCAGTATTTTATAGTTCTACGCTCATCCAAATAGCAGTAGAGCATCATATCAAATTGGTCAATTCCACCCATATATTTGTTGTATTGAATAACCATTTGTGGTTTTTTGTTAATGACCTCTCTTCCATGCCGCCTATTCCTCATTTCTTGGTTGCCAATCTCTGCATTTGACGACACAAGTACAACTGGCAACTTTTGGGATTTCTTCTCCCTGTAAGCCATGGTAATGGGATTATTTTTTTTATAATATATCTGGCTATTTACAGGTATTTGATTTTTGATTTGACTGGGCAAACCTTTTCTATTTTTTCTGATTGTGCCAGTGAAAAAAGTTTTATATTTGTACAAAAAGTTTACAAGTGGAAGACTTGAAAAGAAATTGTCAGTGTAAAGATGATAACCTTTATTCAAAAGATTGCAATAAGATAACAATTTCTTTACTACATACATAGCCAATCCTTGTTTTTTAATTTCTTGTTTATCTTCTTCAGATTTAGCCCCTTTGTAACAAAAAAAACTCAAACAGTACTTTGAAACTGAGTCGCATAATACCCAGAGTTTTATGCCCCACTTGTGATGGTGCTTATTGGGCAAATACTGCATCATTTGTGAATGACTCTTTGTCCCAATAAGACTTTCATCAATTGAAATTTGTTGATGCGGAATATAGTATTTTTTAGAAGTTGCATTAGCATGATCAACTAATGGCTGGAATTTCTGGCACGGATCATAACCAGGTTGATTGCAAGTAGGAAATGCTTTATTATTTACAACATGAAAGAAACTCAGTATGAGTTCAAATCTGGACCTTGTAAACATTTTTCTGAACCATGGTGTGCTTTGACTGGAGGTGGTAGACCAGTAAGCTTTCATATGTGGTTTTCTGATAAGGCCCAGGTTCAAAAGAACAATTATGAAAGCTGTAATTTCCTTTCCACTAGTAGGTACCCATGAATTCACTTTATTTTTCGGTGATATTGCCGGTTTAGAAGAAATCTGTTCTTCAGCATATCTATTGGTCTCTTTGACAAATAACGACAGAATTGGATCCGTAAAAAACAATGCAAAATAAACAATTGGAGCTGCATCTGGCGGAGGACAATTTTTAGGCCCAGGGGTACCAGAAAAAGAAAAGTCATGATTGAACTGATTATTCTGTTCCTCATCTAATTTGTCCCAGTCATTGACATTATCATCTAAATCACTGACATCATCTAAATCCGAATCATCACTTAGTACCTGTCTATTTACAGGTTCATTTTGAACACTGACAGGCCGATTTTTACGTGAATTCGATCTAACCTCAAACTCGCTTTCACTATCACTATCACTGTCACATATACGACTATCAGAATGTTGGGCCGAAGAACATGATGGTTTGCTCGGATCAATAATAAATGTCGGATCTTCATCACTATCATCACCAAACAGCGAAACATCATTACATAAGTCACTATCATCTTCTACTAGTTGCCTATCAATTTCACTAGGTGTGAGGAATTCGTCCATTTTGATAAATTTAAACACACAAATTTCTTTATAAAATAAAACAAATTATAAACGTTATAATGAATTATTTTATAAATCAAAACGATATTACAACCACGCACTAATTCATAACCTTACTGAGTTTGTTATCAACGGAACTCAACAACGCATGGCACTGTAGCAACACAAAGATAAACATACCACATGGCTGCCATCTGAATCATCGTCGTCTGTTGTTGTGTATTATATCAATTATAATTACTACTGTTTCTGTCACATATTGTTAGTTTCGACTGCATAAATAAATAAAATAAAGGTTTCTCTGCAAAACGATTATATATATCAAAACAAATATATGCGTAAATATATAATTTCTATCGATTCTCCCGATTGACGATATATCGGCGAGTAGTCCTTTTAGCGCTATTTTTGAATGACGATATATCGTCGAGTGGTCTTTTTAGCTCTATTTTTGATTGGCGATATATCGTCGAGTGGTCCTCAAAGGGTTAACCCACGGTTTTATAACTTGGCAATGAAAGCGTTAAAAATCAATTTTTATTGTGTTCATAAAAACAAAAATCGTTCTAATACTAAAAATATTAAAAATATTTATTTTTTAGTTTATTTAAAGTCGCATCAACAGCTTGGTTGTTAGCAACTTCTGAGGGTTTTGGTACCAGAACGGTTTTAAAATTTCCAGACCCTAGCCGGGAATCGAACCCGAAACGTTTCGCTTTGTAGGCTAGCGCGCTAGTTAGTATGCGATGGAGACGGTTTCAAAATACATTATTCCATTAATTTTTGTTTAAAAGTTTTTTTTGAAAATTTTCGGTTATCTGTATGTTGGCACTTTATGGATAATTTTCGGATGTCTGGTAAACCGGATGTTATAACTTTGTAAAGTATATCAACACCTGTTTTCTGGATGTTGGCACACTGAAAGTGTTAATATGCATTCTGGGATAAAAGTGTATATATAATCAAAAGCCTGGGCCCTTGGGTGTACCATAACCATCTTCCAAGCAGAAATATTGGCCATTAAGGTCTGTGCGGAGAGGTGCATTGAGAGGCGTCTCAGTGGGTCGCACATTTTTATTCTGTCCGATAGTCAGGCGGCCATCAAGGCTTTGAGTTCCTGTAATTTTGAGTCGAGATTGGCCTATGATTGTCGGGTAGTTTTGAATGCCGTGGCCAAGCGTAACGTAGTGACGCTGCGTTGGGTGCCGGGGCACCAGGGAGTGTCTGGAAATGAGAGAGCGGATGCCTTAGCAAAGAAGGGAGCTGCCTCTCACTTCATAGGCCCAGAACCATATTGTGGAATTGGTGAAGGGTATTATAGAAGTATAGTTAGGGCCTGGGAAAAGGAGGCTAAAACCTCCTACTGGGAGAAGGTTCCAGGCTGTGAACAGGCAAAGAAATTTATTGCCTATTCCAGCAAGAGGGCTGGAATATATAATAGACTAGGAAGACAGGACTTGAGGAGAGTAGTGGGCCTGATGACTGGTCACTGTAATCTTGGATATCATTTATCCAAGATAGGAGTTGCTGGAGACAGCCTATGTAGATTCTGTCATGAGGCAGAAGAGAAGGCTGAGCATATTTTATGCAGCTGCAATGTGGCTGGCTGCAAAAGGAAAGCGCTGATGGGTGAGGATGTGTTGACACCCTCTCAGGTAAGTGCACTTGATCCTAGGCAGATCCTGCGCTTTATTGAAAGTGTGGGTCTTGCTTAAATAAGGGATAGGGGCAATCACAAAAGATCTTTTAGGTCGCGGTGAGGAGGGGCTGTATAGGCCTGAACGCCCTTGTAAAAAAAAAAAAAAAAAAAAAAAATCACAGCGGTTCCCAAACTTCTATCTTTTACGCCCCCTTTTGCCAAAAAGAAAACTTCTCACGCCCCCTTACACAATTTTATTGGGCAATGAAAAATCACGTATTACATTGAATAACCATACATTAATTTTTTATTTTTTGTAGCATTAGAAGTTGCAATTTAATTTTAACAAGAGACAAAATAAATCAGTGGATGGATGACCTTGCATTTTTTTTTAAAAAAAAGGTTGATTATTAGAAAGTGCACAACGTAAATCATTGATAAAACCAACATTGCACCGATGCTTTGTTTTTATTGTAACAAGTGCTGAAAACACTTTTTCGCACAGATAGGTACTTGATAAAGATAATTACAATTACAGCCGCTTGCTGTTATATACTGGGGTAAACTTTGTAATACTTAACCCAAAGCGATGTTTTGTCAATTTTATCGAAATCGTTTTTCGCAGCAGAAACATTTTTTATTTCTAAAACTTGTTTTTTAAGTAATTCGGGCAGGAAGTCTATGTTGACACTGAAAGGACTCGTTATGGAGGGTAAAGCTATCTCGAAGTCCCGCGCCCCCTTGACGTGTCTTCACGCCTCCCTTGGGGGGCGCGCCCCCCACTTTGGGAACCGTTGCTGTAGAACATTTAAAAATCTACAAATTTTAATTCAAACATATTTTTTATACAACGCTTAGTTTAGTGTAATAGTGGTTTTCTTTATTATTTTTTTATTAAAATGGGATTTTTTAATCCCCATGATGGTGGTTTATTTGGTGGTTAGGTTTACTTTTTGAAAATTTTATTTTAAATTTTTTTAAACCCACCGGGTTGGTCTAGAGGTAAAGTCGTCGCCAAAATCAGCTGATTTTCGGAGACAAAGGTTCCTGGTTCAAATCCTAGTAAAGGTAGTTACTTTTTTACGGATTTGAATGCTAGACAATGGTTACCAGTGTACTTTGATGGTTGGGGTTTAATTAACTTTACTCTCTCAGGAATGGTCGGCC
Source organism: Catonia carolina (assembly GCA_035578175.1). Classification (NCBI taxonomy): domain Eukaryota; kingdom Metazoa; phylum Arthropoda; class Insecta; order Hemiptera; family Achilidae; genus Catonia; species Catonia carolina. The sequence continues at coordinate 7,096,181 of JAQMRL010000008.1, forward strand.
TGAGTCTATACAAGACTACACCTCATTTACATGTCATACACATCATCCTCATCTTATTGGACCATGGGGTTGCTTATTGTTCTCAATTGAACAGATTGAAACTTACATGCATTAGGATTTAAAAAAAAATTCTTTTAGGTTATATTTTTTGTTTTTTTTATTATTTTTTTTTAAATTAATTTTTAGTTATTTAGGAAGCGCAAAAAGGCTAGGTTGGACTTTGCGGGTAAACGCTATTCAAATTTATTGGTACATGGCTATAATTAATTCATTGTCTAAAAGGGCTACGTTGGACTTTACTGCGGCTTTAGTATGTGTTTTACGACAAAATTGTTTATAATTAAAGTTTTCGGAAATAAAGAAACCTACAACTTTTATTTGAAGCATTTTTCTCTACAGAGGTCGATTTTCATTTTGCATCACTCACTTGTGATTATGTTTTCATTTTAAATTTTTACTCTCTCTTGCCCTATGAATATGTAGGAAGGAAAGTATTTTTTCCATGTCGATTTTAACAAATCGAGTTTTCACCGAATATACACGTTTTCAGACCCCCTGAACCCAACAAAACATGTTTTTAGCGATTGGTCTGTGTGTGTATGTGTGAAAAAAATATTTCAAGAACGGAATATCGTATGAACTTGAAACTTGAAACTTGAAACTTGAAACTTAAGTTAGGTACTACTACCGGACCCGACACAAACATTTTCATCAAAATCGGTCAACCGGATGTAGTGGTTTATTCGTGTCATTTTTCACTTTTTTGCGATTTTCTCAAAAAGAGGTCCTATAGTATTTTTTTAAAATCGCCTTATTCACTAAATTTTTTATTCTCTACAAGATAGGGTAGGTGCCCAGTCTGCTGAAATTCTTGGGAGGTTGTTTTTGTGTAAAAAAATTGTTTTTTTAAGATTGCGACTTAAATATGCATTGTAGCACAAAAATATATATAGTAATAGTTGTAGAAAATTTAAAATCCTACAACTTGTATTTCAAACATGTTTTTGTTTAACGCTTAGTTTAGCGGTAATTATTTTTGTGTTTTTTCTCATGAAAACATGTAAGAAATCAATTTTAAGATTTTCAGCCTTAATATGCATTTTACGACAAAAGTTTATGTAATCAAATTATAGGAAAATAAAACATCTTCAACTTTTATTTAAAATATTTTTCTCTACAGAGCCTAGTTTAGCGTAAAAGAGTGATATTCCATATTTTTAAGTCAAACTGAGATTAATTTTCATTTTGCATCATTCACTCATGATTCAAATTAGGTTATACAGGGTGATTCACGAAGATATGCAGAAACTCATTGTACATGTAAAAATATGCAGGAGCTCATTGTACATGTAAAAATAATGAAAAAAGTTTGTATAAACATGGGTCCGGAAATGCTTTTTCCGAGTTACGGCTAGCGAAAGTTTCGCCCGGGTTTCAGCTCACAAGGTGAAATGAGGTCTTCCTGAAATTCTGGTAAGGTAGATTAAGGGGCGAATTAAATCATTTCTTATGGTTTTTGATCTGATAAATTGAATAAAACGGGTCCCAGAACAGTAAGTTAAATATTTTTTAAGAAAACCACTGTCAAATGCAAAAAATGGAGTGAAAAACACATTTTTTCATCTATGGGCAAGAATAACTTTGTTATTTCACCAAGAAACAGTTAAATTTTTTGAATAAAATATCTTGAAAATTTTATTCTAAAGAAACCGGTGTAAATAAAGTACACAGAAAGCGAATTGATGTTTGATTAAATGAATTTTTATTCAAAACAGTACAAAGTAAAATTAACCGGAAAAACAAAGATGAAAAATTGTGTTTTTTTTCACACCATTTTTTGCATTTGACACTGGTTTTCTACTAAACTAACTTTAACTTACAGTTCTGGGACCAGTTTTATTCAATTTATCAGGTCAAAAACCATAAGAAACGATTGAATTCGCCCCTTAATCTACCGTACCAGAATTTCAGAAAGCCTCATTTCACCTGGTGAGCTGAAATCCGGGCGAAATCTTTCGCTAGCCGTAACTCGGAAACGAAGCATTTCCGGACCCATGTTTATATAAATTTTTTTCATTATTTTTACATGTACAACGGGCTCCCAAAGTTTCTGCATATCTTCGTGAATCACCCTGTTTTTTTTTTGTTTTTTTTATTTTATTATTTTTTTTGAGTGATGATGCCTACATAAGCCTTGGGCTTGTGCGTAGGTAATGATATGTGGTGATTTACAGATGTAAAAAATGCCAGACCTGACTGGGAATCGAACCCAGTACCCTGGCATAGTAGCCAGTTGCGCTGACCACTACACCACATATTACTAATTTTATGTTATATTGTTAATTATTTGCATTGGCCATAGAAAGTCGTGTGAGTGTCTCGCACTAAATTTTTTACTAATGATTAAACATAGGTTGCATAATTTATTATTTACATTGGCTATAGAAAGTCGTGGAGTGTTTTTTTTTTCATGTTCTTCTAATAAATGTTGTATGTGTTTGTTTAAAATTGCAGTATGATGCAGAGATTGTGTTCTGGGAGGGTAAAACTAGAGAACAACACCATCAGATCGAATTCATGGCTCAAGAAACGGCCCGAATAGAAGCTGCTAGTCGACAAGCTGAAGACCAGGTTAACTAAAGCATTCTAATTAATTTTTTTTAAAAATAATCTAGTAAAGAATTCAGAATTCATTTACACGTTGAGCCCAGAGCGTAGATGCTTCACGGATGCTTCACTTTGATGACCCACCATTGTATAGTCCATCTACGGTAAGAGTACTCTGCGCGAGGCATACGCGAGGCGTATGCCTCGCGAGGTGGCATACGTGAGGCATACGTGTATGCCTCGCGTATGAGTATTACACTATACAAAAGTTTTACACTAGTTGGCGCGTATCTACCTCTCTGCCGGACAATGTTATCTTGCACTAAGTTCAATCATTAAAATATCTACATCCAGCTAAAATAAACATTATCTCTTAAGCGTTTTCAATTATACCGTTCTGATTACTTCATTCAATCTGTTAGTTGCAGGGCTAAAATAAATAGTTCTGCTTCTTATCACATGTTCAGCCAATTAAATGACTGAATCATTTAAGAACAGAATAGGTAGAGGTGTAAAAGACACTAATCAGAGTTCAGAGTTATCTCCTCTGAAAGTAATGGATTTCATTATACAGCCAGACCCTGTGGTGAATGAAGTGAAAGTGTCATTTGTGGAGTGGAAAATATGTGCTTTTCAGAGGGCCTGGCATGCTGATAAGTGTACTTTTCCACTCAGTGAGGAAGGCATTTGTAAACCACCTAACTCCTTGATTTAATTAGTAAAACCTCTACAGGTTCAAACCAGCCTTTCGGCTGATGACTTAAACAACAACAACTGATTACTTGTAATTATTGTAGTTTCGTAAAGCGACAACTTAATTAATTATTTTAACCATTACATTTTTAACAAAACAATTTTTTTCTACTTTTTAATGTTCACCGCTTTTATGTTTCAAAAACTCAACACATTCACCATCACGCATGTTAACAAAACACAGCTTTACAAAACTTTTCAACTTCAGTCGACAAAGAAAATTGAAACGAACCGATACAATTCGAAAAGATATCTGATGAATCTAAAAAATGAGTTAAACACGGGCAAGTGCAAACAGTTGTATTAAACTAGTCACAGATATTAATTATTTTAATAATTAACATTTATTATTATTATTATTATTATTGGCGAATTCTCCTTGGATAGAAGACGTTAAGCATCATGACTCAGTTTCATCATTTGTTTTTTCGTATTGGTCCAGTAGGCCTTCATTGTTTCCGAGAAAGCTTTTTTGCGGTTTTCAGACCACTTTGGTCTAAACTGCTTCTCTCTTGAGGGCTCTGAAACTTTCCACTTGTCTACCTTGTGACGGAATAAGTTTTTATTAAAAATTTCAGTTTGATGTATATTTGCGCTTTTTAGGTCCTTACGAATTTCGTCCAGCCAAGGTGTTGAAATTTTAAGTTTTGTAATATATTCAATTATTCTTTTTGTTAGCCTATCCTCCTGCAATCTGTTAAGATGTCCAAAGAACTTCAACCGCCTTTTACTTCTTTTATTATTACGCCTTTTATTATTATTATTATTATAAATTATTTTAATAATTATATTAAGCTTAGAGCTAATGAATCAGTGTTGTATGGAATTGTTGTTTTTTATCATTGTGTGCGTATTTTTAATTAATGCGCATGCTCACTTGTATTGCTGGTTGCCTACGTCGGAGTACTCTTAGCGTAGACAGACTCTAGTGAAAAAATATTATGATGCTGCCTCAAGGTGTCAGTCGGCTGCACAAACGATCTTATATATTTGTTCATCTATTCACCCGATAAATATAGTACGATATTATACGCGTTAGTTGTCTAGTTTCTACAAAATTTACGTTTGAAATTCATGTTTTAGTTATTGAAAATTACAAATAAATAGGTTATAAATTAAATAAATGAAAATTATTTTCATGTGTAATCTTAAATAGAAAACGCATTTTTTTGTCATCAGTCTCTCGACTGGTTTGATGCAGTTCTCCAACCTGTTCTATCTTGCGCAAGTCGTTTCATATCTACATACCTGTAACACCCTACGTCTTTTGTAATTTGCTTTATATATTCTAATCTTTGCCTCCCTCTACAATTTACTCCCTCAGTATTACCCTCCATTATTTATTAATAATGGAGGGTAATATGGTAATATCCGGATGTCTTAGGATATGTCCCACTAGCCTATCCCTTCTTTTGTTAAGATGCTTCCATATACTTCTTTTTTCATCCACTCGCCTAAGAACCTCTAAATTACTTATTTTGTTCACCCACCTAATCTTTAACATTTTCCCATAACACCACATTTCCAAAGCTGCTATCCTCTTCTTTTCTACCGCCCCTATCACTCACGTTTCACTTCCGTATAATGCTACACTCCAAACATAATGTTTTAAGAAATTTTTCCTAATCTGTAAATCAATGTTTGTAGTCAGTAAGCTGTTTTTCATTTCAAAGGCTTTTCTGGCTTGAGCAATTCTACTCTTGATATCACTTGTGCTTCTACCATCCTTTGTTATTTTACTCCCTAGATAGCAGAATTCCCCAACTTCCTGTTTGTTTTCATTGCCTACTTTTAAATTTCCCATCTCTTCTAAACCACTCTTGCTGCTGCACAACACTTTCGTTTTGTTCTTATTAATTTTCATGAAGTAATCCTTTCTCAATATCTCATCCATTCCATTTAAGGCATCCTCTAGTTCTTTCTTTGACTCGTCTAATACTACTATATCATCGGAGAATCTCAGCATTTTTATTGTTTCTCCTTGAATTTTTATTCCTGCAGAAAACGCATGGAAAAATCAATAAAAGCGTTTATTCCCGCAAAATTATTTCATGAATGTGATTATACATACAGATATCCGATGAATTGTCCCATAGCCGAGAAAGTGAGAGGGAGATATGTGGCATAACTATGCATTCGCCCAAAGGTCTTTAACATTATAATCCAAATCTGAAAACATACTACAGTTGTTATCTTGCTTGTTAGTTTACTGCGTGCATAAACGCTAGTTCACAACAATGAGTAAAATTAAAGACAAAGTTATTGGAATGGCATGTATGGCTTGTGCGAGTGAGAGCGTTATGTATTCTCCCACTCCCATGGCTAGGGGACTTTAGTTCATCTGAATACTGTGCGTACATATCCAGTGCCCGTCCCAGCTATCCCCGGATCTAGGTGTTCATCAAACTTCTCCATCTTCTTCTGTCTGTCCACCATTTTTTCTCTTCTATTCGTTTCCGGTTGTATCCCTTTCCCTCCACACTCCTCTTAACTTCAGCCTTCTATCTTTTTCTTGGTCATCCTCTTGATCTTGTTCCTTCCATCCTTCTAGGTAATCTTTCCTCCCCCAATCTCTTCACATGGCCATAACATCTTATCCTCATTTTCTCCACCCTCTCCCTCATACATTCCACATTTAGCTCCGCTTTAATCTCTGTATTATTTATTCTAGCTCTCCTTGTTTGTCCCTTTATTGCTCCCCTGCCTGTAATCTACTCCAATTCCTGTCATTCATCCCCCACGTTTCCACTCCATTTAGTGCATTATACAACGCAGAGATTATTAATGTGGCCTTCTCTGGTATCTTTTTGTCCCATAACAAGTGTTTTACTGCTTGGTATATATTTCCTCCTGTTTGCAACCGCTTTGTTATCTCTCCATCTATCTTTCCATCTTCTGAAATTTCACTCTGTAGATATTTAAAATTTTCCACCAGCCTCAATGTCTCTCCTTCCAGTGTAATTGTCCCAATTACAAAGTCAAAATTACAGTGAAGTAATGGTTTTTGGAAGGGACAGGGGGTCCCTTCCAAAAACCATTGCTTCACTCTTCTCTCTACTTATTTGAAGTCCAAAACTCTTCATTATTTCATTCCAAGCATCCACCCAAATTTGTACATCCTCTACTTTCTCTCCCCAAATCACCATATCATTCGTAAAAATCAATTATTCTCCGTACATCTAGTTGGATGTACTATTCCTTTTTCTTTTCTATTCATTCCTCCATGACCACGTTAAACAGAATGGGGAGCAGTATACTTCCTTGATTCAGGCTACTCCAAATACTGTAATATTTTACCAGAAAAACAAGTTTTTTCCATTTTTTTGGTAAAATATTAATAATCCGTTTCATTTTAAATGGTTTTATACTTAATAAAATAATTCTTTTTATTCATTCAAGATATTTTATTCAGTTTTTATTCTCTAATTATATTTCATAAAACGTTTTTAGGCCTTATATTTTTCTTTATCGCAATAGCAGTCAAGTTAACTAATGGAATGTGATGAGTTTACATTTCCACATCCGTTATTCGTTCGTCCGCTGCGCGCACCCGCCTTTCCCCGCGCTATGCATTCTACATATTTTTCCCATCTCTTTCCGTTAGAGAGAAAAATTACACGTGTTCCTCGCTCTCTCTCTCTCTCTCTCGTTGCTCAATTTCTATAGGAGAGGGGATATCTTTCCGGTTGCCATGCGAATGCGCTTTCCCTTCATTCTCGTGTCAGCCATCCTTGAAGCAACAACTATTTTGTCCAGGTAACCTTAATTTCATCTTGTTTTGTTACAAATTCCTAAAGTTCAAACCCCCTTAATAATTTTTTTTTAATAAAATAATTTGTTTGGTGGAAACTATGGGGTAGTTATTTTAACAAATATAGATATATATATTTTAAAATTTATTTATTTTATATTATGTAAGTTATGGGTTCCAGAAAGGGATTTTGTAGGCATGAATTTCCACGTGGCATCAAATTTTTTTTTTCATCTTCCTAAGGGACTCTGCGTCACCCAAAAGTTTCAGTTTAATAAAATTTCGTTATAACTCAAATTTAATTTTCAATTATCTTTTCCCGTATTTTTTTTCGTTTTTTTTCTTTTCCTTCATAAATATTTATTCAAAGTAACCTTCCCTAGTTGCCTTATTCCTTCGTTATTTTGCTCCAATTTATAAATGTCCGTTATTTATATTCTTCGTCAAGCACATTTGTTCGAATAAAAAACCAAATTTTCGTTTAAAATTTTTACGCTTCCTTACAAAATAAATGTGCAGTGTTTTATGTCATTTCTTTTGCAGTAGTTTTTATCATATCAAATCCACGTGTAAATCCATGTGTACAAGATTTTCTCCCTTGCTAAAATCCGTGTTTATTATAACATTCATATTTTAATTCAGTTTAATCATACTAATAATAAATTTTAATTTGGAATTTAATCAGGGGTTTTACATAGGACTTAAGTTATGGCACTCGAGAAACCGTGAAGTCTTTTTTTTTGTGTATTTATTTCTATTTATCTCTAATGTAGATTTTTTTTTGCTTCACGAATATATCGTTTTTTATATAATTTTTTTTGTATCTAATGAAGGAATTTCATTACTGAAATTTCTCCATCTCAGTTTTTTTATTATTTTACCATTTTTGGAAATTCTATTGTTCTATTTTTAGACCATAGAGTTTTTCCTTTAATTCTGCTTAAGCCTGGCTGAGGGTAAAATTCGGCCAACACGTTTCCTAATAATTGTTTTTTATGCGTCTGGCTGAGAAGCGATAGTTAAGCGATTTTTCCTAGTAAAAAGATCAGGTAGATTTGTTTTAGAGATTTCTCATAAGTTAGTCCTTTTTTTTACATTTTTTTTAGATAATTTTGTTTTTAAAAAAAATTCTTCCTGATTATAAAAAAGTACATTTTTCTTTCCAAATTTTTGATTTAAATTCTAAGTCCTTAAAATCCTTAAAGATCTAGCTGTATGTTTGTTTTTTCTTTTTTTGAAAAATTAATAACAATATTTAAATTATAATAAATAATAATATTAAAATAATATTAAATAATAATAATAATAATATTTAAATTTAATTTAAAAATTAAATTATTTTAGAAATTAAATTTATAACTAATAAAAAATTAAGTAAATTATTAAATTCTTTTTTTTTTAAAACCGCGTAGCTATCGATTTTCAGACAGAGGCCTTAAACAATATTTTTTTTAAATTGGTATTAAGATATGTTTTGTCCATATATAATTACCTTCTAAGTTTAATGGGTTTTTTTTACGATTCATTATAAGTATAATTTCTTTTTTTTTATTATGTCTCTTGTTCTCAGGAATGAGAATTTAACGTTTTTTTTATTTTGTAAAAAAAAGAAAAAATATGATTTGCTTGTTTACAAAGATTCTGTTAACATTTTTTTTGTTGGATATATATATTTCAATATGTTTTGAATTAAAGTAGTTTGTTTTAAATCCAATTTTGGGTGTCAGATTATAATTTATTTTTCTACCACTTTGAACCGGCACAGATTTTTCTACAATCTCACCCTCGCAGTATTTAGAGCGAGACTTGACTACCAATTGAGCTACGTTGGTTGTTTTTCACTGGGATTTCCACAACCCCTGGGTCCAGTTTCAGATTCTGGCTGGTCTCAAAAATATCGTGGATGGTGGATCCCCCCATACTTATTTGAGTTTCAGCGTCTTCGTGGGGTAAGCCGTTCTTTCCCTTTTATTCGTTTTGGGATGGGCCACTTTTTGGGATTCTCCCGGTGGAGAATTACAACAGTGTTTCGTCCGCTCCGAAGTCTGGTGAAGGGGAGGGTTCGATTTTCGCCGCGGGGCGTTGTAACTTAAATATAATTTTTTTAGTTGTTTTAACTAAAAAAAAAAAAAAATAGTGTTGTTTCGACACACGCTACAGCTCACAAAGATTGGTGCTTTCGCTGTGCTTTGTGCTTCTACATCATAACACTACGAGGTTGGTTTAGGCTCCTTGTGTTCACAAAGGCCTTACAAATTGGTGAAGACACCGTGTCGTGTCATTCTTTTTCACCTTACAATACTAAACCATTCTGTACTTCCATACATTGTTTTCACCCTACATTCATAACCCTCATACATCTCTTATAATCCCAATATGCCCTTTCTCAGTTCCTATCCGTTCCATTCCCTCCCACAGCCCTTTTCGCTATACTGAATCATATGCTTTTGATATATCTATGAAAAGGAATAGAAAAAAATGAGTAGGAATATCTAGGAATCAATATCAAGAATTGGAAAATATTGGTATCGACAAATTACTATTTATAAACAAAGGTTTTTCTTTTGTTTTTCAGCTAAGATTACTTGGTCCTGTCGAAGAGGAAAATGAAATAGTCAGGCAACAAGAGAAAACGTTAAAATCTGAATTGACTTTACTACGATCGAAATTAGCGAATTGCGAAACTGAACTGTTACAATGTAAAAATAAAATCAGGTAAGGTTTTTTTTTTGTTTATTCGTTTAATTTTTAAAACTCTAAAATCTCTTATTATGAGACGTTTCTGGTGTAGATGCTAATTTCCCAGTCATACATCTGGCGTTATTCTGAACAGTTGTTTTTGTCAGTAAGAAAATAAATTCCGTACTTATATTAAGAAACGTTGTGTGAAGTAGTTGAGAAACAATGAATTTAACATATCTGTGTTAATTACCTTATTTATTACGTTTTTTTCTCTACTGAATAGTAAAGTGCCTGTTCGCTAAAATTCATGGGGAGGTTGTGATCTCGTTAAGATTGTGGCCTTAATATGCATTTGACGGCAAAAATATGTATAATTAAAGTTGTAGAAAATTAAAAAACCTACAACTTTTTTTCAAAATTTTTTTCTCTACAATGCTTAGTTTAGCGACAATTAGTAATTTTCTGTATTTTTTTCATCAAAATCATTGTAAAAAATGGAATTTCTTAAGGTTGCGGCCTTAGTATGCATTTTATGACAAAAGTTTATAAATAATTAAAATTATAAGTAATAAAACAAGGTACAACTCTTATTTCAAACGGTTTTACTTGAGAACGAAGTTTAGCGTCAATTAGCAATTTTCTATATTTTTAAGTCCTACGGAGGTTAATTTTCATGTTAGATTGTTTACTAATGATTAAATGTAGGTTATATTTTTCATAGTTACATTGGCAAAGACAAAGTCGTGTGAATGTTCACACCAGATTTTTCAGGTTATGTCTTAGTAGATGTGGTGACACGCAATATGTGTATGTAGGATGGAAAACGAACCGCCCCTCAAGATAGAGAAATGATTTCTAAAAATGTACCGTTTGGTTTTCATGTTTTATTTTTCCAGCGTTCATCTCTGATATCAGGTGGTTTCATTTTTTTGACCCTAAAGAATTGAATAATTAAAGAATTTCTAGTTCCCGAGGCTAGTTGTGAGTTTGCCAGTAATTGTAAAATCCCCCGGCTGCGCTATGAACGCTGTGCGTCTTATGCTTGTTGGTAGGGCTGCTACCTCAAAGCCTCCAGACCTGCTCGATTATCTGTTGGGGTTTACTCTGTTAGGTTTTTCCGCTTTCTCCACCGTTGGGAACTTCCTCATTCATCTTCAAGACCATTGACCCATTTGTCACCTGTACCCTAGGCAGGGGCCCCATAACTGGGTGCTACCACACCTGGAGCCAGAAGGACCCAGGTTTTATATCAAAGTTGATACGCCTCTTGTTCCTCCGTCCTCATAACTTACAAGATGAGGCCCCAGGCTAGCAACCGGCGGTATTTAAAAACACCGTTGGCATAATGAGGAAATTAGATCTGAGTTGGGTGTGTTTAGACTGATTGTTAAGATGGAGCAGTACTGTAATCAATGGAGGCAACATTTGGAACGGATGCCAGAGGAGAGATTACCCATCAAAGTTACGGAATATGTTCTAGTAGGTAGAAGGGAGGTGGGAAGACCTCGGAAGAAGATGGCAGTAGTCAAGATGTTGTGCGGGTTGGACCTTGTATGTTTGTTTATGTGTGTAGGTTTGTTTGTCAGTTCCAAACAGGCTTATGCCTAATCCTTGATAATAATAATAAGAAGAAGAAGAAAGAATTTTTTGGACATAATTTTACAACAGTGTAGGTAGTTATTATGACGAGTTGTTTCTTTGGACCAAGTAATCCTACTGAGGTCTATTATGGCTCTTTAAATACAAAAAATGTGGTGTGAAACACTCACACAACTTTCTCTTGCCAATGCAAATAATTAACAATATAACCTAACATTAGTAATAAAACATTAGAAATAAACCAAAAACTAACCTCTAAATATATAACCTTATTTTAATCATGACTGAAAGACGCAAAATGAAAATCGAACTCAGTTCGGCTTAAAAATACGGAAAATCACTCTTTCACACTAAACTAGGCTCTGTAGAGAAAAATGCTTTCAATAAAAGTTGTAGATCTTTTAATTTTCTATAAATTTTGTTATATACACTTTTGTCGTAAAATGCATAATAAGGCCGAAATCTTAAAAAAATCGATTTTTCACACGTTTTCGTGAGAATAAAACAGAAAATCGCTAATTACTGCTAAACGAAGCGTTCTACAAAAAAATGTTTGAAATAAAAGTTGTAGGTTTTTAAATTCTCTACAACTTTTATTAAATAAATTTTTGCGCTAAAATTTATATTTGAACCGTAATCTTAAAAAAACAATTTCTTTACGTGAAAACAGCCTCACCAAGAATTTCAGCAAACATGATGCCTACCCTATCTTGTAGAGAATAAAAAATTGAGTAAACCAGGCGATTTTAAAAAAATCGTAGGACCAGTTTTTGAGAAAATCACAAAAAAGTGAAAAATTACATGAATAAACTACAAATTCCGGTTGACCGATTTTGATGAAAATGTTCATGTCGGGTCCGGTAGTGGTATGTAACTTACGTTTCAAATTTCAAGTTAGTACGATGTTCCGTTCTTGAGATATTCTGTTCACACACACACAGACCAATCGCTAAAAACATGTTTTTTGGGTTCAGGGGGTCTGAAAACGTGTAGATCCGGTAAAAACTAAATTTCTAAAAATCGACATGAAAACAATACTTTCCTTCCTATAGATTCATATAGGCAAGAGAAAGTAATAAAATAGGTTTTCTCCCAACTGCTTGATAAATAACACCAGAGCAGTACTAGTGGCGACAGATAGGTAATGGACGTTACTTTTTCCACTATCCTTGTACTGTATGTACTAAACATCTGTCATTTTTTTGTAAACGACAGGGTATTAATGGAAGAAGTTGCTCAGGAAGTGCGTGCCGGTGAAGAGAGGTCGCAATTGGAAAGGACAATGTTAATCGAGGTGGAACGATTACAACACGAAGTCGAAGAAGCTAAACAAGGCGCTGAAATGGCGGCCCAATCTGCCGATGCTCTACGAAAAGAGGTAATGCGTCGTTATTCATTAACCTTTTAACTACTGAGTTAGGTTTTTACAGGAAATAAAGCTTGCACAGATTAGGTATTTTCATTACACTTCATACCATGATGAAGCTACATTTCATGGTTTGTCTTGAATTTTTAGTTTTTCAGTATTTTTAGTTTTATGTGTTTGTTACAAAGTAAGTTGTAATTTAAAATCTGTAATAATGTAACAAAAATTAATTGAGTACATCTTTCGGCCAAAGGCTGTTGACAGTGACAGAATTGTGTTCTATAGTAAAAGTCAATTGCTGCAAAATTCTTTGTTGTTATCCTTATTATCATTCTTCTTGGTCAGCATCTACAGTTATTGGATATTCACTTATTTCTTTTGTCCGTGTGCATTTTAGAAAGAATTCACAACAAAAATAAAAAAAAACACCATCTTTTTGTTTAGTTACATAGTTTGGTTCTGCCCATTACAGACAGGTAGAGTGTCAAATTATTTACACTCAATCTGTTCGTTGCAGGGCTAAAATAAATAGTTCTGTTTCTTATCACATGGTCAGCCAAAATGACTGAATCATTTAAGAACAGAAGAGGTAGAGGTGTAAAAGACACTAATCAGAGTTATCTCCTCTGAAAGTAATGAATTTTATTATACAGCCAGACCCTGTGGTGAATGATGTGAAGGTGTCATTTGCAGAGTGGAAAATATGTGCTTTTCAGAGGGCCCGGCATGCTGATAAGCATACTTTTCCACTCAGTGAGGAAGGCAATGGTAAACCACCTCACTCCTCGTTTTACTTAGTAAAACCTCTACAGGTTCAAACCAGCCTTGCGGCTGATGACCTAAACAACAACACATAGTTTGGTAAAGAAATTTCTCTAATTCATTATTTCCAGTTTCAATTGATCCAGATTTTATATAATTAATTGTAGAGTACTAACTCATTTTAAAGCCAATAGAATGCGGAACATAGTAGTTCTGAAAAATTTGAATATGAGTTTACATCACAGTTGGTTCTAGCCCTTGCCTGTAAGTGCCGTCGCATATAAAAGACAACAGTACTCAAAATGTTAACGAGTAAAGATTGACGTTGTATGTCACGTGTTCACGTTGAACTAGCTTACCAATAAATTCAGTGTATACATACATTGAGATTGCCCATAACGGACAGGTGGAGTGTTAAATTATTCGCACTCGATCTGGTGGTTTCAGGGCTACAAAAAAAAAATAGTTCTGTTTCTTATCATATGTGTTGTTGTTGTTGTTGTTTAGGTCATCAGCCAAAAGGCTGGGTGGAACCTGTAGAGGTTTTACTAAGTAAAACGAGGAGCAAGGTGGTTTACCATGCCTTCCTCACTGAGTGGAAAAGTACGCTTATCAGCATGCCGGGCCCTCTGAAAAACACACATTTTCCACTCTGCAAATGATACCTTCACTTGATTCACCACAGGGTCTGGCTGTATAATGAAATTCATTACTTTCAGAAGAGAATACTCTGGTTAGTGTCTTTTACACCTCTACCTCTTCTGTTCTTTAATGATTCAGTTACTTAATTGGCTGGCCATGTGATAAGAAACAGAACTATTATTTTAGCCCTGCAACGAACAGATTGAGTGTAAATAATTATTTGACACTCCACCTGTCTGTTATGGACAGTCTTATCATATAGTCAGCCAATTATACTGGGTGATTCAAAACTATACTGCAATCTCTTGGGATCTCATTCTATAGCCAAAAATAAGAAAAAAAGTTCGTATAAACATATGGCTGAAAACGCTTAGTTATCGAGTTACGGCTAGCGAAAAATTTCACCTAGAACTCTGTACCCGCGGTGAAGTAAGGCCGTATAAAAATGTTAAACGTAGTTACAAAGATACAAATATGATTGTTTCTTATGTTTTTTAATCTGAAAAATTGAATAAAATTAGTTCCAGAGCTGTAAATGCAATACTTTCAGAAATATCTTACATAAAACACAAGAATTGGTGCAAAGAAATAACACATTTTTGTGTTTAACGTAAGATTACTCCCATAAATGGTAAATGAAGGCGTATTTTTTCTTAAATAAATTTGTAGAAAATTTAATTCTGAAAAGATTCATGTGAATTACTCAGGAAAAAAATGAATAATAGATATTGAAATTTCGCTTTATTTAAAATCAAAACAGACGCACATAAAATGCACATTCTTAACTGCATAAAATATTAACTAATATTTAGGTTGGGAATAACAGCTGACAGCTTTTACTCCCAACCTGAGGGTACAGAGTTCTAGGTGAAATTTTTCGCTAGCCGTAACTGGCTAACTAAGCGTTTTCAGGTATATGTTTACACAAAATGTTTTTTCTTATTTTTAGCTATAGAATGAGATCCCAAGAGATTGCTGTATAATTTTTAATCACCCTGTATGACTGAAGTATTTAAGAACAGAAGAGGTAGAGGTGTAAATGACTAATCAGAGTTATCTCCTCTGAGAGTAATGAATTTCATTGTACAGCCAGACCCTGTGGTGAATTTGCAGGGTGGAAAGTAGATGCTTTTCAGAGGGCTCGGCATGCTGATAAGCATACTTTTCTACTCGGTGAGGAAGGCATGGTAAACCTCTTCACTCCTTGTTTTACTTAGTAAAGCCTCTAGATGTTCAAACCAGCCTTTCATCAGATGACATAAACAATGCAATGTTTATTAACCTCTTTCCTGTCAGTAGATTTCCTGTCGATCAGTTTTTTATACATTTGTGTTGTATGCGATTTAAGGTTGCGTCTTTGGAGTCGGCCATAGCTGAAAAGAAAAGACAAGTCGAACGTCTTGTCACCGATATGAAAGAGGCCAATCTTGAAAGCTTAGCTGTCGCTCCGCCAGAAGAACTCAAACTACTACTCGAAGGTAACGATATTCTATTTTTTAATTTGCCGGCCGCATTGGCGAAGTTGGTAACGTGCTCGCCTCTCATCATGCGGTCTTGGGTTCGAATCCCATTCAGGCACGGCATTTTTTCATACGTTACAAAAATCATTTCATCATTCACGAAAAAAAAAATTTTTAATTTATACAATTTTATACAAATTACTGAAAATACAAAATCTAAAGATTTCGATAGGTTTATCGTGGGTAATTTTTTAAATTTGTGTTGTCAGATGATGGTGGATCCACTGAAATCTGTCAGTAAAAAATAAAATTATACAATTAAAGGTAAAATATTAAGTATAAACAATAACAAGAAAGATGGCTTAGAAAGAATGGCAGATAAGATGAGACCTTCATTCATGAATACCAGAAACCTATATAACAAAAAAGTTATTTTGCGTTTTTTGTTTGTTTTTTTATTACAAAAAAGTCTTGTCATAAGATACAAAAACCAGGCTTTGTCAGATGATGGTAAGACGGGAAGCATTGTATGGAGCACACTTAAAATTATATCGACAGGTGGTATCAATAAAATATCGCCCATACACATACCCCAGACCACCCGTAAACCAAGATAAAAATGATAAAATAAGATGAAACTGAAGTTTCAACTTCATCGAAACACAATGTGTACAACAGTAATGCAATTGTTAATTGAGGCTGGGACCTCTAAAGAGCCAGTTACCGTCTGCATTAGCTGTAATTACAGAATAGTCGTACGTTAAACCCAAAAAAAAAAACAACCAGTAAACCAAACTGGCTCTTTAGAGGTCCCAGCCTTGATTAACAATTGCATTACTGCTGTTCATAATGTGTTACGATGAAATTAAAACTTCAGTTTCATCTTATTTTAATCATTTTATTGTTAATACATTTTGAAGTTTTTACAAGTACTGGTATTCTTATTTAGTTTGTCTTTTTACCACTAGATATCTCTTAACTCCGTATGCTATGTTTTTTCTTATATCGAAGATAATTATACCTTCGTGGAAGAGGTCATGCTTGACCAGAGTTACAAGACGTGCCAAAATTATAAAATTAAACCAGGCTAACGAGAGCCAGGAAGCTACTACATCAAAGCTAAAAACAAATCGAAAGAGGCTTAGTCATACCAAATTGAACCCGAAGAACAATACGAACGACAACGTATCTCAACGAGTCCACCAGGCTTCTGTTCGTAGAAGTAACTGCTCTGAAGCATGTTTCATTCGCCTGAAGGCTGACAGGGTGAGACACTCACAACTATGTGAGGCTGAGTCTGTTGAAGAACGTGAGCCACGTTTAGTGTCTCAACAGGTTGCAGAAGTGAGTGCTATGAAGCCCTTTCTAATCGTCTTGACGCTGACAGGGAAGTACACTCGCAATTTTGCGCGGCCATGTCTGTTGATGAACATAAGCTACAGTTAGTATCTCAACAGGTCATTGAGTTAATATGAATACATTGAGGTATATTATCATATCTCAATAAAGGCTGATTCACATTCTGAAAATAATAAAGCACTGCGTAACTTGATTTAAAAACACAAAGATCTTGCTTTTTTATTTTACATCCAACTATTTTTTTTTTGTTAATAATAATGCTGATGTTAAAAGGAGGTACGGGTAGATAACAATGAATGATTAAAGAATATCAGACCTGACAGGGATTGAACTCTGTACACCAAGTTCAACAGACTGTTCACAGCACCAAAAAATCATTCGAAGCATTTTAGCTAGTAAATTATTATACTTAATGTATCGTGCAGTACTGTTATTAAATAGCTTTAGTCATTACTGGCAATGGCTCGACCGTGGTTTTCAGTTATCCGTTGTCTTCCTCCTAACCATTATCCCGGATAATCGAGGTACTACTGTAAATAACGGGTGTTTTATTAAGGACGCAACCCTGATTATTAGAAGATAAAAGTAATACATCGGTAAATTTTCTGTCCCCCAATCGGTATGTTGGCAACAGTGTACTCAAGGACAACTACCTAAGACAGTTAAAATGTTCCAGTCATGCATTAGTGTGGTGACAGCAGTCGTTTCGTTATATTGTGTTAGCAATAGTTTTTTCCAAGGAAGAACGCATGTTTATTGTAGGGGCTTACATACCGAGTAATTCTTACAAATGTGTGCAAGATAAGTTTCCTATTGGGTTCTTTAAATGGTGAAGTTTACAAAAACAACCCTCATACGATCGATGAATTAAAAACTAACATAACAAGCGCGATTTCAAGCATTAGTGAACAGACTTTAAGAAAAGTTGCTGCAAATGTCATTTAACGAATTCGTATCTGTATTGAAGTTGCAGGAAATCACTTCGAACATCTACTGTAAACATAAAAGGTTAAATTCATTGCAATTTGCTAATCATTTGTAAAGTAATAATTTAAATTAAATTAAATTTGTAAAGTACGGAAAATAAAAATATGCCGTAGATTGTGGTATTTAACATAGGGTTGCGTTCTTAACAAAACACCCTGTACTATTAATGTCGTTTTATGTGCTTGTATGAGTGAGGTGGTCGTATAAGTAAACACAAAGTGTGATAAAATAATACTGTCACTCCCTTCAGCCTCCAAGCTCACAATGATATGACGCATAGTATAATGCATAGATATGAATGTGTAGATTTCAAAGCCAAAGACTTTCTTTTCTACATTTTCTAAGTTACACTACAACAATACATGTCACAGTGTTATAAAAATGTGGCTCTATGCACAGTATGTTAACCAGCTGGTTGTAGGGCGAAGAGAGGTTGGAAGCAGCTTTGATTTGAAATTTCTGTTCTTCTGTATTATCAAATTGTTGTTTAAATTTATGTGTATTAGTTTTTAATTATGTAAAAATTGGAATGATTACAAAAGATTAAAATGTAACTGTTTTTCCTTCATGCTTACATTTTAATATGAAGGTTCAACATTCTGCTTGGGTAAGATATCTTATTATTATTGTTTTCTACAGAGTGATTTTTTAGTCCTGTTACCCAATTGTTAATGTCTGGTAATATTTTTCTAAAAACAATAAATTTTGTTTTGTGACACTAAGGGTAGCCCTACTGAACCAGTATGGATATGGCAAGGTGAGTTGATTCTCCTTGAGCTGTGTAAAATTTTGTGCCATTTCCGGTCGTGCTACGAACAGAATGTATTTTATCCTAAAACAATCTCTTGTTTACATCTGGAGGCTGAAGCTCTAGAACTAATCGTATGTGATACGGATACAATTTTAATTTTTTAGCAGCTTTCTGAGCACTCGAACGTGACAAATCAACATGCGAGGAAAGTTTTTGTAAACATTTCCATGGAGAATTGAGCAATCTTGTTTTCACATTCTCTTAACGTCATCTGTCAAGAGAGTTGGTCGACCACTACGTTTTCTGCTGCAAACAATACCTGCCTCTAAAAATCAGTTAGTTAGCCTAGAAATTGACTAGAATAGAGTGGAGGAACACCAAAAAAAATTTGAAATGATTCTTTTACACTCGCATACGATTTTGTAGCAAAATATTGTTCAAGAATGAAAACCCGTTGTTCTAGGGTAAAAGACATTCTGTTCGTAACACAACTGGAAACAGCACAAAATTTTATGCAACTCAAGGAGAATCAACTCAAACTGTCGTATCTATACCGGTTGAGTAGGGCTACCAACTTTGTGTCACAAAACAAAATATCCCTTTCTTAGAAAAAAATTACCAGACATTAACAATTGGGTAACAGGACTAAAAAATTACCCGGTACTTTAACAAAACGGACTGTTTCTCGTAAAACAGAAGAATTGCAAAAATTAAAATGCGCTCTCAAAACAACTGTTTTATCTAACGTGAAAAATTCTGAAAAAATTACAGTTGATTCATATAAATACGTACGCGCCTTTTGAGTATAATTACAAGATAATCGCTTCATAATTCTTTGCGTTTAGGCTAAGAAAAATTGTGTACTATTTGATAAAAATGGTCGAATGATATTAAAGTTAAAGTAAAGTAGTAAACGGGAATAAGTCCTGTGGGAGCCGAGACCAAACTCAACAGAAAAACTTGCAATCGTTTTAATAAAAAAAATTATTATTCACCGTCTATGTGAATTAAATGTGAACTCCTTTTTATTTTTTCAGGTCCTCATAAACCTGGAAGTACGAGACGTATGATTGGATCTCCGCGGCAACTAGAAAACGCAGTGCCCACCAGTAAAAATCCACATGGAGTTTGGGTCTAGGGACCATTGATTGTATCTATTGAAAACATGATCTGACAATATTTCTATGTACCTAACACTAACTTAATTTTCAATCGTTTTAGTAGTGTGTGTTTAATTTAACTACAGTCGACTTCTGGTTATCTGAAAAATAGTCTAAAATGATCCGAAAACGTGGGTAAAGCAGATGACAAAAGGTATTTTGTTCTATAATCTAATAAAATCATGGAGTTTAACTCATAGGCCGAGTACATACCAAAAGCAACCGGTGATTGCAACGCAACGGCAACTTGAGTTGCCTATGAATAACACATGCAGTTTAATGGGCCTGTGTATACCAAAGCGACTGGGATGCGACGGTGATTCAACGGTCACTTGACTGAGCGACGCAGGCAACTCAAGTCACGACATGCTGTAAACTCGGGTTGACAGTTGCGCAGTTGCTCTTGGGAAGTGCAGACCGTACGTAAATATGGTTGCTGAACAACAAGAAAATATTAAGTTTGCACAGTTCATTGAACAGTTTAATTGTTTATATGACCATAACAACAAGTCATACAGTAACAGGGTGGTGACAAACAAAGCTTGGCAAGCTGTGGCAGATGGGCAAGCAGTAGAGGTGTCACTAAATCCAGCAACATATCATAGGTAGCCTTGCTCATCCTGTAATAGTTGAAAAACTTTTTGGAATATTCTTCCAATTCTTGTAAGGCATGCCACTGGCTTCTGTGTACATTGCTGCCATTATATGGATGCACACTAAACCGTCTATGTAAGGTTTTCTTCTTTTTTCTAAGCACATATAGAAGAACTGCCTCCTCCTCGGACGAAGACATCGGTACAAGTGAGTGGACAACTTGTCAACTTGGGTTTCTTTTGTACGAGTATGTACAGGCGGTGTAAACCTACAGTTGACCGAGTTGAGTTGCTGTTGCGTTGCTATCACCGGTTGCTTTTCGTATCTACTCGGCCATACAGAACGATATTTCTCCAATAGGCCATAAATAAAAGACAAGTGGGTATTTTTTTTTTTTTTTTGTTTAACGTTCGACTGTTTTGCATTTACTGCTAATGCAGAGGGTGAAGGATGAATGATTTTTTTTGTAACGTATGAAAATATGCCGTGCCTGAATGGGATTCAAACCCAAGACTGCATGATGAGACACAAGTGAGTATAGAAAAATGTTTTATTACTAAAAGTTACTTACACTTATGCTGGTTAGTAGAAGTTTGTTAGTAGTGCTGCTATCTGTCAGTATAATGTGGGATTTTTTTTTAGTTTTTAAACTCCCAGCGGATGTCGTTGCCCAGTTTGTGTGTATACAACATCACATGATGTGCGTATTTTTTGTTGTTAACGATAGTTTTATGTTATCATTATATACCAGATGTCACCGTATTATGTTTTGTTTTACAATATTGTTTTAAGTGAATTTGCAATAGAAAGTCAAACATGGTGATCTACGAAAAAAAATTTTTCGTTACTTTGCGTTGCGTGTAATATTATTGTTTTCACATCGTATGATGCGCATAATTTTGTAATTTATTACATATATATATTTGTATTATTTGTTTGTCTTGTTGCATAAAAATACTATAAAAACATTAGATAATAATCTAACATTAGACAATAATCCAATTGGCGCAGTTGGTAATGTGCTCGCCTCTCATCATGCGGTCCTGGGTTCGAATCCCACTCAGGCACGGCATATTTTCATAACGTACAAAAAAAATCATTTCATCCTCCATTGTAAACAGTTATACCCCAACATCGTCGCTAATGACCATTGTAGTTGATGGTGACGTTAAATAAAAATGAATTAAAAAAAAATCTAAGATAAACTCTTATTTGAATTTTTTGAAAAATCTAAAAAACTCACTATCTGAGGTAAAAATATCACAAAGCAAATGCTTTGCAGCATTTGAAAGCTTAATGCTTTTAAGCTTTTAAAAGCTTAATGCTTTTAAGCTTATAAAAGGTTAATGCTTTTAAGCTTTTAAAAGGTTAATGCTTTTAAGCTTTTAAAAGCTTAATGCTTTTAAGCTTTTAAAAGCTTAATGCTTTTAAGCTTTTAAAAGGTTAATGCTTGTTCAGATAACCAGGGGTTCAGATTATCTTGACCAGGCTATATTATTTAAGCTGGTGATAGCCAAACTGGTATAGTCTCACTTTTTTATAGTTTTGATTTATTAGCACCACTGAACCTAAGTCAAGTGACGACATAAACAAATAAATAATACAACAAATAAATGTTTTTCATGCATCCTGCAGCCTACAATCAAGTTCATTGTAGAATTACGTTTTTAAAAAACTTATGTTTTCACTGACCTGTTTTAACAGGTTGCTATCACACCAGGCGTACGCCTAGTATTTTTAACAAGTAGAAGAAGTTCAAAAGCTATTCATAAACAATTGTTTTAGTCACCAATATTGGCCCTCAGAAAATTAAATGAATTTCAGTTAAGTTTCTACTAAATGCCTTTGTTTCTTAACCCTTTCAGTGCCACTTTCTTTCACCATGATTGTGCATAAAATGCCAAGCCACTTTTGATGTATAAAGCAAGCATATTTGTTTAATTAGATTACAGATAAAGTAATAATTCTAGAGACTTGAAATTTTGGTCTTACCTTAAAAATAGATGAAGAATTGCATATACATGATCAAAACTAATGGTTGTCTTTTTTTAAAAAATTTAAATTCAGTACAAGCAACCGAAGAAAATTGTTTTTTACACTTTCACACAAAATAACTAGTTTATAATTATATTTTTTACACAAGTTGGCACATCTATCATGTAGCCCGTTTAATTTTGAACAAAACCTTATTAAATTTGTTTATAAATTGTCACTACAAACATACTTATTGAGGATATTAGTTCAGCATGACACGACAGAAAATTTGAGTATTTATAAAAAATGATAATTGTATAGTTTCTTACATAAGTTCTTTTTCAGAGCCCGTACTCAAAGCTAACTCGCAAATTTCATCATCGTCAAGACCAAAATATAATTTATCTTCGGACATTATAAAGAAATAAACCAATCACTAACACAAATAGTTGCAAAACTAAACACAAAATACAACAGTAGAGGTTATACACGCTGTTATAAAATGTAAACAACGGACTTTACACAACACGAGAACACCGGCCTGTTAGATCGCTTGTTAAATTGTCACCGTACATCCAAAGAGGCTAAAAATATAGTCATGTACAGCAGTAACTGCTCTTTCGTTTAAGAGTAACAACAGCACGATCTGTTGAGAACTGAGAGTACTACAGTGGTTTGAACATTACATTACATTACAATAAGGGCGTTCAGGCTTCTTCAGCCCCTCCTCACCGCGACCTAAAAGATCTTTTGTGATTGCCCCTATCCCTTATTTAAGCAAGACCCACACTTTCAATAAAGCGCAGGATCTGCCTAAGATCTAGTGCACTTACCTGAGAGGGTGTCAACACATCCCTACCCATCAGCGCTCTTCTTTTGCAGCCAACCACTTTGCAGCTGCATAGAATATGCTCAGCCTTCTCTTCTGCCTCATGACAGAATCTACATAGGCTGTCTCCAGCAACTCCTATCTTGGATAAATGATACCCAAGATTACAGTGACCAGTCATCAGGCCCACTACCCTCCTCAAATCCTGTCTTCCTAGTCTATTATATATTCCAGCCTTCTTGCTGGAATAGGCAATAAATTTCTTTGCCTGTTCACAGCCTGGCACCTTCTCCCAATAGGAGGTTTTTGCCTCCTTTTCCCAGACCCTAACTATACTTCTACAATAGCCTTTACACAGTGGTTTGAAACTGGCGGCCGATTCGATCGGCCATGGCAATTTACGCACAAGCAATCGTGGCCGATTGAATCAGCCACCAGGCACTGAAAGGGTTAACCATTTCAGTGCTGACGTCCTTAAAACTGGACGCCTTGTGTTTGCGCACTAAGTGCTAACCTCCAGTTTTCAGAATGTCAAGTTTACAGCTGCCCATGACGGACAGGTGGAGTGTCAAATTATTTACACTCAATCTGTTCATTGCAGGGCTAAAATAAATAGTTCTGTTTCTTATCACATGGTCAGCCAACTAAATGACTGAATCATTTAAGAACAGAAGCGATAGAGGTGCAAAAGACACTAATCAGAGTTATCTCCTCTGAAAGTAATGAATTTCATTATACAGCCAGACCCTGTGGTGAATGAAGTGAAGATGTTATTTGCAGAGTGGAAAATATGTGCTTTTCAGAGGGCCCGGTATGCTGATAAGCGTACTTTTCCACTCAGTGAGGAAGGCAACGGTAAACCACCTCACTCCTCGTTTTACTTAGTAAAACCTCTACAGGTTCAAACCAGCCTTTTGGCTGATGACCTAAACAACACACAACAAGTTTACAGAGTTTTAAAAACACAGTATGAATAGGTATAGCATTAAATGTTATCAGAATAAACCGACCTGTTTTTTTAACGTAGTTAAAATTGCTTCGTACTCAAAATTTGTCAAAAAAACTTAAGGTACAAAACATTTTTATCTTTTTATTTTTTTTAGTATTTATAGTGTAGTAATTTGAATTCTACCGAACATAGATTTTTAAACAAAATAATGCCAAAATCATGAAATTTAGTTGAAAAATAAAATAATTCTGAATATTTTTCTGCGATGCTGGGATCTGACCGATATTAGCTTTGAAGAATATTTTTCAAAAAATCGCATAGCTCTGAAAGAGTTGTAAATAGTTAAATATGACTAATATCACTTTGACTTGGGTTCATATAAAATTGTGTTAAGAATGTACTATTAAATTCTGATAAAGATTAAGTCATTTTTGTGTCGATACCAATATTTTTCATCTCTCGATTCCGATACCAAAAATCAAGTAATTGTAATAAAAATAAAAGCATAAAAAATTTAATTAAGCAGCAGAAATTAAAAATTCTTCCACCCTTCAGAAACCATATTTTTAGTGTCACTAATAAAATAAAATTGTTTAATTAATCGTGAAATATAATCAAACTGAAACTAAAAATTAATTATTTTATTTGTATTATAACTTTCACGATACACGCAATGAAACAACATGGACACACAATGGTACACATGTTAATCGCTTTTAAAAACCTCGTGCTCGTAAATGGCTGGCCTTTTGGCATAGTTGTTAGTGCTACTGGCTTCTACGCCAAGGTCCCGGGTTCGATTCCCAGTCAAGCCTGGTATTTTTTCATCACTCATTTTCATATATCATCATCATCATCATCATCATCATTCTCCACCGTCTGCATTAGCAGTTATTGCAAAACAGTCAGCCGTAAAACAAAAAAAAAACCATGCTCGTAACTGTATCATGATGTTCTACTCTTACTACTTTACAACAACGCTGATCGATCAGTCAAAACCGCTCCAAATAATCGGGAGCACTTTGACATACAAGGTGTGGCTATTAAATAACGAGACTGATGTTGTAAAAAATTTTATTTTAATTGTATACATAATCACTTATTGCCATCTTCAATATACACTCCTTCTATATCCTTACAACGCTCCATGCGAATTTTCCATTGTTGGAAACAGTGCTGGAAGTTATCTTCTGTCAGCTCCTTCAGGACACGTGCCGCTTTCTCTTTTACAACTTCCAGACTCAAATCTTGTCCCTTTTAATACAGATTTCACCTTAGGGAACAGGTAGAAGTCACATGGTGCAAGATCTGGTGAATGAGGTGGATGTTCTAACACTGAGATGCTGTACTTGGCTAGGAACCTCTTGACAGATAACGCAGAATGAGTTGGCACATTGTCTTGGTAGAGAACCCATGATTTGTCCTTCCACATTTCGGGGCATTTTTTCCTTACTTTTTGACGTAGTTTAGAAAGCACCTCAAGGTAGTAATATTGATCAATTGTTTGACCTTCAGGAACCCAGTGAGGGTACACAATCCCATGGATGTCCAAAAAAAACAATCATCATTGCTTTAAATTTTGACTTGCTCATTCAAGCTATTTTGGTTCGCAGTGAAGTTCGGCTCTTCCAGTGCATGGATTGGCACTTCGTTTCCAAATCATAAATAAAAAACCACATTTCATCACATGTTATTATCTTCTACCTATTCCCTAAGGTGAAATCTGGATTAAAAGGGACAAGATTTGAGTCTGTAGAAGCTGTAAAAGAGAAAGCGGCATGTGTCCTGAAGGAGCTGACAGAAGATGACTTCCAGCACCGTTTCTGACAATGGAAAATTCGCGTGTAGCATTGTAGGGATAAAGAAGGAGTGCATATTGACGGTGACAATAAGTGATAATGTATGAAATAAAAATAGAATTTTTTACGTCAGTCTCGTTATTTAATAGCCACACCTCATATTCATTGTTTGTTCATAGCTTTACATTATAACATTTTTTTTTTATTCCTAATTTGTGTATGTTGCAATCTGTTCAATTTAGAACAATAAGCAACCCCATGACCCAGTGAGATGAGGATGATGTGTATGACATGTAAATGAGGTGTAGTCTTGTAAAGACCCTGGCTGATCATTACTGTGAGAGTATGGTTAATTAAACCCTAACCATCAATGTATACCGGTAACCACTGTCTAGTATTCAAATCCGTATAAAAGTAACTACCTTTACTAGAATTTGAACGAGGAACCTTCGTCTCCAAAAATCAGGTGTTAAACAGCTGATTTTGGCGACGACTTTACCTCTAGACCAACCCTGTGGGTTACATTATAAAATATATTGAAAAATGAAGAAAACCCATGTGTAAACGGATTATGTACTACAATTTATTCACCACAAAAGTCCAATCTCGTAAACTAGATTGTATCGGATTGTGATCGACTTCTTACATAGTTTGATAAGTGATTCATTTATATTCGTTCCTTTTCCAGAGAGTCGTACTCGTAAAAAAAACCGAGCGGTCAAACTCCGGTATATGATTTAAGATTCTTCGAAGCAGTTATTTAATATGACAAATATTTTTTACTCCCCGAAACCAAAATTTACTCTACTGTATTAATATTTAATATTTTTTTCATCGTAGAGAATTGCGGCGTTTTTGTCACAGTTTGAAATCTAGAGAATTAATATCGAAGAATCGACTTTTTACTGTCTATTCTAAATACCGATTCTTTTTTTCAAGTATTGGTGATGGCCTCCGGGCCAGCCCAGTCAGTCAGTCAGCTGGTAGAAAGTCGCTACTATTTTTTAAGTAACACCGGTTGGGCAACCGACTTTGTATGGTGACCAGGTGATAGCCATCCATGAACAAACTCTACTGGGGGTCCCTGTTCAAACTTTTTTTTTTTATTGAGTGATGATGCCTACATAAGCCTTGGGCTTGTGCGTAAGTAATGATATGTGGTGATTTACAGATGAAAAAATGCCAGACCTGACCGGGAATCGATCCCGGGATCCCGGCATAGTAGTCAGTTGCGCTGACCACTACATCACGGGCCGGCCTTGGTGTAGTGCTAATCCAGTCAAAAAAACTTGTGCCTAATCCACTTAAAAAAAATACAGCAAAAAGCAGCGATCAAATTGGGTAGTTGTCAACAATGTTCCCGATGACGAATAAAAGCTAAAAAAAAATTGTATTGGTGGAATTGAGATATGGAATCGACGGATCCCTAATTAAAAGTAAATCTATGAAAGTTTTGTATAAAAAAAAATTTGCTCTACCACCTTGTACTGCCATAATGGTTACTTTGTATAATTATAAGTCACTGATAAAATTTTTAATTGTATTTGATTTTGTGTTATTGTTAATATTAATAGCGTTTGTAATGTGCTATCAGTTATGCTACTATGTAGTTTATAGATTTTAGTTTACACTCCTTAAATTTTTCCGCATCTTTTTGCATTTAAATGTTTCAAACTAGTGTTATATTTATCTAGGATACGAATGCATCGACTGCAGTGTAATAATTGTTTTTAAAAAGAAACTACAGTAGAACCTCGATAATTCGAGCTAATTGGAGCTGACTGTACCTCGAACTACGAAAAACTCTGAATACACGGAGAAATAGATAAAAATCAAAAATATGTACAAATTTTTAATGTTTTAACTAAGAATAAAATGTTTTAAATATGTAAAGTACGTTGAAAGTGGTGCAGGTAGGCATACATACACTTACTAGACTTTAAAAAAACAGTCCAGTGTATTTTTGCTTCAAAATAGAGCCACGTTTTTGAGCCGCAATATCACAAATATATATATATATTTTTTTTTAACGTAGCATCAACTGCAACGGTCATTAGCGATGTCGTTGGGGAGGAACTTTATGCAATGTAGGATGAAATGATTTTTTGTAACGTATGAAAATATGCCTTGCCTGAGTGGGATTCGAACCCAGGACCGCATGATGAGAGGTGAGCGCGTTACCAACTGCACCAATGCGGCCGATGAGTTTGTTTTCAACCAAACACAACTTGAATTACCTGGACCCTCGAACTACCATGACTTGAACTATCAAGGTTCTACTGTACACGACTATCGGTTTCGTAATCATAGACACCTGAGTTTGAACCCTTGCATCTCCAAAACTATGAGTCGGATTTCAATATTTTACATCAAAATTTAGCTCATTTTATTCTGCGTTGACTTAAAATAGTCCTATATTTTTACTTTCTCTTGCCTATATGAATATATAGGAAGGAAAGTATTGTTTTCATGTCGATTTTAAGAAATCGAGTTTTCACCGGATCTATACGTTTTCAGACCCCCTGAACCCAAAAAACATGTTTTTAGCGATTGGTCTGTGTGTGTGTGTGTGTGTCTGTGTGTGAACAGAATATCTCAAGAACGGAACGTCGTACGAACTTGAAACTTGAAACTTAAGTTACATACCACTACCGGACGCGACACGAACATTTTCATCAAAATCGGTCAACCGGAAGTAGTAGTTTATTCGTATAATTTTTCAGTTTTTTGCGATTTTCTCAAAAACTGGTCCTACGATTTTTTTTAAAATCGCCTATTTTACTCAATTTTTTATTCTCTACAAGATAGGGTAGGCGCCATGTTTGCTGAAATTCTCGGTGAGGCTGTTTTCACGTAAAAACGTTGTTTTTTTAAGATTACAGCTTTAATATGCATTTTAGCGCAAAACTTTATATAATAAAAGTTGTAGAGAATTAAAAATTCTACAACTTTTATTTCAAACAATTTTTTGTATAACGCTTAGTTTAGCGGTAATTTGCGATTTTCTGTTTTTTTCTCACGAAAACGTGTGAAAAATCGATTTTTTTTAAGATTTCGGCCTTAGTATGCATTTTACGACAAAAGTGTATATAATTAAATTTATAGAAAATTAAAAGATCTACAACTTTTATTTAAAGCATTTTTCTCTACAGAGCCTAGTTTAGAGAGAAAGAGTGATTTTCCGTATTTCTAAGCCAAACTGAGGTTGATTTTCATTTTGCATCATTCACTCATGATTAAAATAAGGTTATGTTTTTGAGGTTAGTTTTTTGTTTATTTCTAATATTTTATTATTAATGTTAGGTTTATTGTTAATTATTTGCATTGGCAAGAGAAAGTTGTGTGATTGTTTCACACCAGATTTTTAATGTTGTTTAAAGTTGTCATATTGAGGTTGGAAGACATAAAGACCTGGTTTTTTTTGCTACCCGACAAATTTCATGCGTTTAGAGTTGTGTAACTCGATAACTATTTGATCGAAAAGTTATAAAATTTTAACATAACATAGACAATTATATTCTTATAATGTGTACAAAATTTTAAATCCGTTCGTTATTTAAACTTTTATTTATTAACAATATTCTGAACCTTTGCTATCTCGGTAACTGCTCGATCGTTCGGTACGGCGAAACTATCGTTTTATTCAGCGTAAAAAACTCAGTACAAATATTTTAATAACATGAAATATTGATTGGCCAATGTTGTGGTAAAATATTTAAAAATAGACTGGGTAGAACGAGGGGGGTATGCTACTATCCATGTTGCCTGAATCTGACTGTCTACCTGAATTGGGGGGCACGCCCCAGACCACACAGAATGTGTCCATAGAACTGCAGTTAAGCTACCAATCCTCACCTGCTTTGAGCTAACGGGCACTGGCTGTAGCACCTCCGTGTGCTATTCGTAGTACATCCATGTGTGGTAGAGCCACGTGCAAAGCATTAGCTGCGTAACGAGCGTGACTGCTACTCGTCCAACGTTTAGACGAGTACTGAGGGGAGTGGGGCGCCCTGCGGATGTGACCGCACTCACTCATTTGGGTTGGCCTCTCAGGTGTTGTGGGTTCCTAGGTAGCACTCTAAAGCCACTAGGCTGCTTAAATTCCTTCGGAATGGACGTAGATGGCCAGGGGGTGTCCAGGAACAGATAGGAAAATACGCATGTCTACGTGAATTGACAATGCAGTCTGTCAATTCAGGTAGACAGTCCGACAGGATGGTCACGTACGCAAACTGTAAAATGAGCTAAATTTTTGTTGTAAAATATGTTGAAATCTGACTTATAGTTTTGGAGATGCAAGGGTTCAAACTCGGGTGTCTATGATTACGAAACCGATAGTTGGCTCATGACTATCCGGCTTAATGTGGCGATAGCCCAGGCCGGATAAAGAATTAATTGGTGTTATGTGTAGTAATTCACTCTTGATTAGCGATAACTGAATTCAAACCCAATCCAGGCCCACCAACTTTTTGTGTAGATTTTGAATCCTAAAATCATTCGTTGCTGTCTCTTGTAGTTTCAGACTTTGATTTTTACTTTCTCTTGCTTATATGAATATATAGGAAGGAAAGTATTGTTTTCAAGTCGATTTTTCGAAATCGAGTTTTCACCGGATCTATATGTTTTCAGACCCCCTGAACCCAAAAAAACATGTTTTTAGCGATTGGTCTGTGTGTGTGTGTGTCTGTGTGTGTTTTTTTTTTTTTTTTTTTTGTTGGTTTAACGTCCGACTGTTTTGCAAATTGCTGCTAATGCAGACGGTGAAGGATGAAATGAATTTTTGTAACGTATGAAAAAATGCCATGCCCGAGTGGGATTCGAACCCAAGACCGCGTGATGATGTGTGTGTGTGTGTGTGAACAGAATATCTCAAGAACGGAACATCGTACGAACTTGAAACTTGAAACTTAAGTTACATACCACTACCGGACGCGACACGAACATTTTCATCAAAATCGGTCAACCGGAAGTAGTAGTTTATTCGTATAATTTTTCAGTTTTTTGCGATTTTCTCAAAAACTGGTCCTACGATTTTTTTTAAAATCGCCTATTTTACTCAATTTTTTATTCTCTACAAGATAGGGTAGGCGCCATGTTTGCTGAAATTCTCGGTGAGGCTGTTTTCACGTAAAAACGTTGTTTTTTTAAGATTACGGCTTTAATATAAATTTTAGCGCAAAAACTTATATAATAAAAGTTGTAGAGAATTTAAAAACCTACAACTTTTATTTCAAACATTTTTTTGTATAACGCTTAGTTTAGCGGTAATTTGCGATTTTCTGTTTTTTTTTCTCACGAAAACGTGAGAAAAATCGATTTTTTTAACATTTCGGCCTTAGTATGCATTTTACGACAAAAGTGTATATAATTAAATTTATAGAAATTTAAAAGATCTACAAC
Source organism: Catonia carolina (assembly GCA_035578175.1). NCBI lineage: Eukaryota > Metazoa > Arthropoda > Insecta > Hemiptera > Achilidae > Catonia > Catonia carolina. The sequence goes on from JAQMRL010000008.1 coordinate 7,127,605, forward strand.
TTTTGTTTAGAGCATTTTTCTCTACAGAGCCTAGTTCAGCGTGAAAGCGTGATTTTCCGTATTTTTAAGCCAAATTGAGTTCGATTGTCATTTTGCGTCATTCACTCATGATTAAAATAAGGTCATGTTTTTGAGGTTAGTTTTTGTTCATTTCTAATGTTTTAATACTAATGTTAGGTTTATTGTTAATTATTTGCATTGGCAAGAGAAAGTTGTGTGAGTGTTTCACACCAGATTTTTTTCCATCAGAACATCTGTTTTTGTTTTCCACCTTACAATATTTCTATGGCCAATACAAGATGGTGGTCACAATACTGATCTATCACAATCCAGTTCTAATATCTATAAACTGGTTATGCATTAATTTTTGAACCTGAGAATACAAAGATGTGGAAAAATTTAACGAAGTAAACTGACATGTACAAGCTGTATAAATATTGCAGCACTTAAGATTGTAACTTTTTGAAAAAAATTAATGAGTGTATTGTATATATTATTTGCAGCATTTGAGGTGCTGCTATCTAGTCAACAGTTGTAATAACTAATTTAATTTTGTTGGTACATAGTGTTCATCTGTGTACTTAATTTAACATACGAAGGGTCGAGGAGTAAAACGGTCAAAGTCACAAAAAATAACTTTTGAGAAAAACTGAATTTAAAGTTTAAGTAGTTGTGTATTCAACAATTTTTTATATTTTTTCTCATAAAAATATTTAAAAAATAACTGAATATTATGTTTTAAACAAGATGTATATCTTCAAAACTATAATATATGTTTTTCTATTTTTGTAAATTATAAAATCTGGTAACAACTACCATCTTTCACTGGGAATAACGATCTTAGTCATTGTAAGGTCCACAACAGACAACGAATAAACACACAAATTATTCTTTTAAATTCAATTTTATTATTAATTTTAAATCAGTTAATGACTACAAAAATGAAGTTGCTGAAAAAAAAAATTGTACTAAAAAAAATTATAAAAAATATTAAATTATTCTTAGTCGCAAACGGTTACTTAAGATAATTATTTTAAACAACAGTACAATAATGACTTTTACACTACAGATGTTTTTGATAACAATATTTAAAAAAAATATTGTTTAATACTCAAGAAATAGTGATATAATGCAATATATAAAATAATAAACATATAATGAAATACTGATACAAAAATACTGATATTCATCATGCAATGATGGCATTGGTGGGGATTAAACTCTTGATCGTTTTCCACTGCAGCTCGCGGACTTGGTCATTCTTTCCCTTTGCTGTATATTTTAAAACTGCAATAAAAAGGAAACTGGTCATTTTTACTCTGTTTTTGACCTCTGCTATGTCAAAGACAACAACTTTAAGTACATGATGCAGTAAAAACCCAATTTTTTTAATTTTTGGACTTTGATCGTATTTCCCCTTGGCTCTTCATATGTTTTTATGTAGATTTATTGTGTCTGTGCTACTAAATGCATTATTTGGTTCGAGTTACATTTGGTGAAATTAATATACTGTAAGACCTCGACATACGCAACGGATGCGTTTCGCAAAATCATCGCGTAACGTGAAATTCGTGTAATTTGGATTGTTCATTTTAACCTTAAAACATCCACTAATATTGTCGATAGTGTTGATTCACTAAACCCAGCTGTTCCTTTTATGTTATTCTGTTTTTCACCCGCTTTCGTATCTTATAACGACATCTCACTTTGCTTTTTAAAATACTTTTTTATAACCTTTATTCAAACTCATATTGTACGTAAAGTAACAACAAAAAAATAAAATAAAAGACCTACAATCGTCGTCGTCGTCGTCATGGATTAGGCTATTTTAGCTGTGAGCTAAGCCTGTTCCGGCGTCCATCTCCTCCTCGGTCTTCCAATACCTCTTCTACCCCTTGGTATATGATGCCATGCGTTCAAAGGAAGGCGGTCTTGCGGCATTCTGAAAAGATGTTCTGACCATTTTCCTTTGTATTGCTTGATAATGTCAGCTAGCGGTTGTGTTCCACATTCCTCCCTTATTACTTCGTTCCTGAAGCGATCTTCTCTGGTGCATCCCTTTATATGTCTAAGAAATTTCATCTCTGCTGCTTGAATCTTGGATTCTTGTTTCTTAGACAGCACCCATGCTTCACTTCCATAAGCTAAGGTAGGTATCGCCATAACTCTATAAAATTTCATTAGCGTATCCTTCCTAGCTTTGTTCTTCAGGGACCTACTTATTAAATTCAATTAAATTAAACACAATTAAATTCTTGATTAAATGTACGCAACCATATACAATCGATATTGTTAATGCAATAAAGAGTACTATACCATTTTTCATGCCTGATGAGCTCTGAATGTATGCATTGCCCCCCACCCACTTTATAGCTAGCCAATGACTTGCCAGCAACGTTGCCAATACTTGCTCTTGTAGCTCTGTTAAATATTTTGTCAGTCATTTTTTTGGTCTTTGAATAAAAATTATAACCTATAAACCAGTGTTTCCCAAATTTTTTTTTCTCGCAGCACACTACAAAAAAAACGGCCATTAGCCGTGGCACACCTATTACTTTATGCCATTGATTAAAATTAAGTACTTGATATAAACGTACTTATATCATACTTATACATACTTACTTATTGTCATCGGCTAGGCATTATTTTGTTGGACCGTTTAAATTTAATTTAATTTATTTTCCTTGAGTTCCGCGGCTCACTAGGCCGGCCTCACGGCACACAGTTTGGGAACCTCTGCTATAAACATACAATCAGCTGATTATATAATAAAGTATTGCATGTTAATGCGCTCTATAATCGATGTGTTCAGTTAGAGATGCAAGATGAGAGTGAACTATTGCGGCTCTTATACTCATGCGTGCGTAATGTTTGTCAGATACAATCTGACAACGTTGGCAAACGTTCTGATTGGTCTAAATGTGTGGAACAGCAGAGCTCATCAACTATGAAAAGCATATTAATGTTTAGAACAAAAGCAAATCAAGATAAAATTCCGGAGTAAAAATGGGGAGGACAATTACGATAAGGGTTTTAAGTGCAATTAGCAAAACAATGGTCATAAATGTAAACAAATACAATGTTCAACAAATTCGCGCTAAAGTGAATTTGTGTAAGTTGAGGTCTCACTGTATAGGGCTATAAAAAAAATCTGTTACTTATCACGTGGTCAGCCATTATTGTGACTGAAGCATTTAACAACAGAAGAGGTAGAGGTGTAAAACATACTAGCACAGTTATCTCCATTGAGAGTAATTAATTTCGTCATTATAAAGCCAGACCCTGTGGTGAATGAAGTGAAGGTGTCATTTCCAGAGTGGAAGGTAGATGCTTTTCAGAGGACCTGATAATTATGCTAATACATATACTTTTTGACTCCAGTGTGGAGTGTGGAGGAAGGCAATGGTTTGGTAAACCAACTCACTCCTCGTTTTACTCAGTAAAGCCTCTAGAAGTTCAAACCAGCCTTTCGGTTAAGTTAGGTACCACTGAGGACCTGACATGAACATTTTTATCAAAATCGGTCAACCGGATGTAGTAGTTTATTCGTGTCATTTTTCACTTTTTTGCGATTTTCTTCAAAATGGCTCCTACGATTTTTTTAAAAAATCACCTCATTTACTACATTTTTATAGTCTACAAGAAAGGGTAGGTGCAATGTCTGCTGAAATTCTTGGGGAGGCTGTGCTCTCGTAGAAAAAAATAATTTTTTTAAGATTGTGGTCTTAATATGCATTTAGCGCAAAAATGTATATAACATAAGTTGTCGTAAAATGCATACTAAGGCTGAAATCTTTAAAAAAACAATTTTTTTTACAGATTGTCATCAAAAAAATGTTAAAACATACAACTTTTATTTTAAACATTTTTTTGTATAACGCTTAGTTTAGCGGTAATTAGTAATTTTCTGGGGTTTTTTTTCATGAAAATCTGTAAAAAAATTGTTTTTTAAAGATTTCAGCCTTAGTATGCATTTTACGACAAAAATATAAATATATAATAAATTTTAAAGTGAATTAAAAGGTCTACAACTTTTATTTAGAGCATTTTTCTCTACAGAGCCTAGTTTAGCATGATTTTAATCATTCATTCATGATTAAAATAAGGTTATGTTTTTTGAGGTTAGTTTTTTGTTTATTTCTAATTTTTTTTTTTACTAATGTTAGGTTATATTGTTCATCATTTGCATTGGCAAGAGTAAGTTGTGTGAGTGTTTCACACCAGATTTTTAGTTATAGAATGAGCTACCGAGATATTGCTGTTGCAGTTCTGAATCACCCTGTATATTAGACTGTTAGAACCATGTAATGCATTAAGTACTTGACCATTGAAATGCTTTTGATTTTTTTTGTAAAATGATATAATTGTATGTATAATAGTTTTAGTGAAATATTTATTTATTCTGTATGCTCTGTTAGCTTAGTTGAAAAGGCCATATTGCTTTTCATAAGTTATTAAGTGATGTTAAACAAATATTAATATATTTTATTTGCATGTGTGTTCTTATTTATTTTGTTTTTAATTTAAATGCAGTATTTCTTTAATATTTATTAATAAATTTTTTATTTGTATTATAATGTTGTATTGTGTGTTATTTATATTAAACCTTGATTCCCAACAAATTTAAAGTATTTTCATCATTAATTTATCTATTAACTTTCTCTCCCTTGCATTAACAGTAATGGAAAAACTGTCAGATGTAAACAAAAAAAAAATCTTTTATGTATACGTGTTGAAAAGTGTATGTTATTCATAACAATTAATTGTGGATTCAAATTTGAGAAGTAGGATGTATTATTTGTGATTATGCGAAGGCATTTAGATTGGGAAGTTTGAAATTTGTCGTAAGTTGCTTGGTTTTGCGCCGTTGGAAAGTTGTAATGCATTCATTCGTTCATATTAGCATTGAAAGGTTTTGCAGTAAGTAAAGTACTTTCGTACGCTATCTATTGAATTTCGTTGGAACTATAAATTATAAAAGTGCATTCTTACGCCATCTAGTGGATGGTGGTAAAACTAACGTTCTTTGAACGCAATAATTCTTGTATTTACAATTTTATAAAATTCCGACAATATTAAGATTGTCAACATATTACTACATCAACGAACAAATTAAGGCTGTAATAACAGAAACGTTGTCTTGTCAAAGGTTGAACACGGAATGGACGGACCCACCCACACTTACCCGCTTTTGATGACTTACTTTTATACCCATTAGGCAGTTATACCATTGTTAGGGAAATTTTTACTTATAAAATTACCTTCGTATTTTTTTATAAAAATTATTTATTCTGTTCAATTTATCGATTATATCTTTGGTAATACAGTTACAAAAGTTTATCTGCAACCTCTGTTAGATAGCGTTGTCGTGTTCGCTTAACAGATCATTTTCATTTAATGAAATACACTTGTCAATACTTGAAAGTACTGTAACCCTCAAAATTACATTTTTGTTTGTCATCATCAGTTGTACAGATTCTGACATTCTTTCAAATCAAACGCAACCGAATGGTTGTTGTCGGAAATATTATTAATCTTCAAAATTGTATTTTTTGTAGACAAATTCTATTAAAACAATAAATAATACAGGTTTTTAAAATTAAATAAAAACGATTTATTTCAGTATAACAGTTTATTCAATTAATTAACACATTCTAGATACTGTTTATAATGTCGGCTTCATGTAACTTAAAAAAAGTCCTGTCCAGTGTACTCAAATCTGAAACACAACCAAAACATTTTTCGTCAGCGAATTTTTACTTTAGCTTATAAAATATAATATAACAACAATTAAAAGAAAATATAAAAATTCCCTATTTGGTCTTCGATCTGCTGTTGTACCATTGACCGGCCGGCCGTTTGTTGTATGCTGTAGGCCAGCCCGTCGGCGTAGTGGTTAGCGCAACTGGCTTCTACGCCGAGGTCCCAGGTTCGATTCCCGGTAAGGTCTGGCATTTTCACTCATTATCCACCGTCTGCATTAGCAGAAATTACAAAACAGGCCGACGTACATTGTCCTAATAAAACTCAGGGTCTGTTTGAACGCGCTGTAAAACATATTTGTAACTATAAGTAGTATCAGATGAACTAATGTCCCATAGCCGAGAGAGTGAGAGGGACATATGTTGCATAACTACGCATGCGCTCAAAAGATCTTTACTGTTATACCGTGCGTTCGGAAAGTCGCTGTGCACTGGAATTGTGACTATGGATTTATGAAAATATGTATAAAGAAATGACTAAGCATTTTGGAAAAAAATTTATTCAATACCTTAATTACATTGTTAAACCGTGATTACATTGTTTATAGAAGGTGTTCGAAATGACCTCCATTGGCATCAATACAGCATTGCACTCGTTTCATTTTGTTTGCAAACACCTTTCGCAACTGAAGAACAGTGATTCCTTGAATGTATGCCGTTATTGCGGCTTTAAGTTCGTCAATCGTGTGTGGTCTGTTCCGATACACAGTTTGTTTCGCCGCACCCCATAAAAAGAAATCGGGGGGAGTCAGATCAGGAGATCTTGCAGGCCACAAATTCTTTGAAATTATTCGTTCACCAAACACGTTGCATAACGTTTTATACAGTTGCGAAAGGTGTTTGCAAACAAAATGAAACGAGTGCAATGCTGTATTGATGCCAATGGAGGTCATTTCGAACACCTTCTATAAACAATGTAATCACGGTTTAACAATGTAATTAAGGTATTGAATAAATTTTTTTCCAAAATGCTTAGTCATTTCTTTATACATATTTTCATAAATCCATAGTCACAATTCCAGTGCACAGCGACTTTCCGAACGCACGGTATAATCCAAATCTGGAAACATACTACAGTCGATATCTTTCTTGTTAGTTTACTGCATGCATAAACGCTAGCTCACAACAATGAGTAACATTATACGACAATATTATTGGAACGGCGCGTATGGCTTGTGCGAGTGAGAGCGTTATGCATTCTCTCACTCCCACGGCTAGGGGACATAGTTCATCTGAATTTAGTACACGGGTTCCTTTAAGTATACTGTCTGGAGACAGTAAAGTTCCCGTGTACTAAAAGTATGTAATAAAAGGCGTTATTTAACATTACAGGATTAATAAAATGGTAACTAAAAACACCCAGTTAGCTGTTACTTTACAACACCGAGATTCTAAGCTGTCTAATAAATTGATGTACAAAAGGGTGGCAAATCGCACCGAATATCTCACGGATACAAAGTTAAAAGTTTTTTTTTTTTTTTTTTTTTTTTTTTTTTTACCTTTTATTTGTTATCGGGAACTGTACATTGTTGACAACTACCCAATTTGATCGCTGCTTTTTGCTGTATTTTTTTTTTTTTGACGTGGATTAGACTTGAGTTTGAACAGGGACCCCCAGTAGAGTTTGTTCATGGATGGCTGTCAACTGGTCACCATACTAAGTCGCTTGCCCAACCGGTGTTACTTAACAAATAATAGCGACTTTCTACCAGCTGACTGACTGGGCTGGCCCGAAGGCCACAAAGTTAAAAGTAACACCACTTTTCCTGTACCCTGATTTTCAGTGTTGTCAATTTTTAACAACAATCTGACTGTACATCTAACTGTAGGTCGGAGGGGTATGCGGGTCGAAGTCTAGTACGCGCATGCGTAGTCCATCGCTCACAGCAATTGGCTTAACCTTTTAACTAAATAGAATCACGGCAAACCAAACGCAATTTCTCGCTAACACAAGGTTGGCAAATATCACTGAATCTCTCACGGACACATATTTAAGACAAACAGTACTATTTCAAACCAAACGCAATTTCTCGCTAACACAAGGTTGGCAAATATCACAATCTCTCACGGACACATATTTAAGACAAACAGTACTATTTCTAACCAAATAAAACTACGGCAAACCAAACGCAATTCCTCGCTAACACAAGGTTGGCAAATATCACTGAATCTCTCACGGACACATAGTTAAGACAAACAGTACTATTTCTAACCAAATAAAACTACGGCAAACCAAACGCAATTCCTCGCTAACACAAGGTTGGCAAATATCACTGAATCTCTCACGAACACATAGATAAGACAAACAGCACTATTTCAAACCAAACGCAATTTCTCGCTAACACAAGGTTGGCAAATATCACTGAATCTCTCACGGACACATAGTTAAGACAAACAGTACTATTTCTAACCAAATAAAACGACGGCAAACCAAACGCAATTTCTCGCTAACACAAGGTTGGCAAATATCACTGAATCTCTCACGGACACATAGTTAAGACAAACAGTACTATTTCTAACCAAATAAAACTACGGCAAACCAAACGCAATTCCTCGCTAACACAAGGTTGGCAAATATCACTGAATCTCTCACGGACACATATTTAAGACAAACAGTACTATTTCTAACCAAATAAAACTACGGCAAACCAAACGCAATTTCTCGCTAACACAAGGTTGGCAAATATCACTGAATCTCTCACGAACACATAGATAAGACAAACAGTACTATTTCAAACCAAACGCAATTTCTCGCTAACACAAGGTTGACAAATATCACTGAATCTCTCATGGACACATAGTTAAGACAAACAGTACTATTTCTAACCAAATAAAACTACGGCAAACCAAACGCAATTTCTCGCTAACACAAGGTTGGCAAATATCACTGAATCTCTCACGGACACATATTTAAGACAAACAGTACTATTTCAAACCAAACGCAATTTCTCGCTAACACAAGGTTGGCAAATATCACTGAATCTCTCACGGACACATATTTAAGACAAACAGTACTATTTCAAACCAAACGCAATTTCTCGCTAACACAAGGTTGGCAAATATCACAATCTCTCACGGACACATATTTAAGACAAACAGTACTATTTCTAACCAAATAAAACTACGGCAAACCAAACGCAATTCCTCGCTAACACAAGGTTGGCAAATATCACTGAATCTCTCACGGACACATAGTTAAGACAAACAGTACTATTTCTAACCAAATAAAACTACGGCAAACCAAACGCAATTCCTCGCTAACACAAGGTTGGCAAATATCACTGAATCTCTCACGAACACATAGATAAGACAAACAGCACTATTTCAAACCAAACGCAATTTCTCGCTAACACAAGGTTGGCAAATATCACTGAATCTCTCACGGACACATAGTTAAGACAAACAGTACTATTTCTAACCAAATAAAACGACGGCAAACCAAACGCAATTTCTCGCTAACACAAGGTTGGCAAATATCACTGAATCTCTCACGGACACATAGTTAAGACAAACAGTACTATTTCTAACCAAATAAAACTACGGCAAACCAAACGCAATTCCTCGCTAACACAAGGTTGGCAAATATCACTGAATCTCTCACGGACACATATTTAAGACAAACAGTACTATTTCTAACCAAATAAAACTACGGCAAACCAAACGCAATTTCTCGCTAACACAAGGTTGGCAAATATCACTGAATCTCTCACGAACACATAGATAAGACAAACAGTACTATTTCAAACCAAACGCAATTTCTCGCTAACACAAGGTTGACAAATATCACTGAATCTCTCATGGACACATAGTTAAGACAAACAGTACTATTTCTAACCAAATAAAACTACGGCAAACCAAACGCAATTTCTCGCTAACACAAGGTTGGCAAATATCACTGAATCTCTCACGGACACATATTTAAGACAAACAGTACTATTTCAAACCAAACGCAATTTCTCGCTAACACAAGGTTGGCAAATATCACTGAATCTCTCACGGACACATATTTAAGACAAACAGTACTATTTCAAACCAAACGCAATTTCTCGCTAACACAAGGTTGGCAAATATCACAATCTCTCACGGACACATATTTAAGACAAACAGTACTATTTCTAACCAAATAAAACCACGGCAAACCAAACGCAATTTTCGTTAACACAAGGGTGGGAAATCTTACGGACACAAAACTAAGACAAACAGCACTATTCTAACAAAATACAACCACGAAAAACCAAACGCAATTTCTTACTAACACAAGTGCAAATCGCACTGAATTACTCACGGACACATACAAATACCACTATTTTTACCCAGATACAACTGAATCTCTCACGGACACAAAGTTACGACAAACAGCACTATTTCCAGCAACCAAATACAACCACGGCTAACTAAACGCACTTTTTTGCTAACACAAGGGTGGGAAGTCTCATTGAAACTCTCACGGACACGAAGTTAAAGCAAACAAAACTATTTCTAACCAAATACAACGACGGCACACCACACGAATTCTTCGCTAACAAATGGGTGACAAATCTTAACTGAATCTCTCACGGACACATAGTTACTACAAATAGTTTCCAGTAACCAAATATAACCATGGCAAACCAAACGCAATTTTTGCAAAAACAAAGTGTGGCCGGTCGCGCTGAATCTTTCACGGACACGCAGCAAGGCACTATATATATATATATACAGGGTGATTCATGAAGTTCTCCCCCCACTTCTACAGCACATTGTACTAGTAAAAATAATGAAAAAATGTTATATAAACATAGGTCCGAAAACGCTTCGTTAGCGAGTTACAGCTAGCGAAAGTTTCGCCTGGATTTCAGTTCACCAGGTGAAATGAGGTCTTCCTGGAATTGTGGTAAGGTAGATTAAGGGGCAAATTCAATCATTTCTTATGGTTTTTGATCTGATAAATTGAATAAAACAGGTCCCAGATCTGTAAGTTAAATAGTTTTTAAGAAAACCAGTGTCAAATGCAAAAAATGGAGTGAAAAACTTATTTTTTCATCTTTGGGCAAGGATAACTGTGTTATTTCACCAAGAAACAGTTAAAATTTTTCAATAAAACATGTAGAAAATTTTATTCTGAACAAACCGGTGTAAATTAAGTACACAGAAAGCGAATAGATGTTTGATTAAATGAGTTTTTATTCATAAGAGTACAAAGTAAAATTAACCGGAAAAACTAAAATGAAAAAATGTGTTTTTTTTCACTCCACTTTATGCATTTGACACTGGTTTTCTCAAAAACTATTTAACTTACAGTTCTGGGACCTGTTTTATTCAATTTATCAGATCAAAAACCATAAGAAATGATTGAATTTGCCCCTTAATCTACCTTACCACAATTCCAGGAAGACCTCATTTCACCTGGTGAACTGAAATCCAGGCGAAACTTTCGCTAGCTGTAACTCGCTAACGAAGCGTTTTCGGACCTATGTTTATATAACATTTTTTCATTATTTTTACTAGTAAAATGTGCTGTAGAAGTGGGGGGAGAACTTCATGAATCACCCTGTATATGAGGTGTGGCTATTAAATAACGAGACTGACGTTGCAAAAAATTTCATTTTAATTTTATACATAATCACTAATTGTCACCTTTAATGTACACTCCTTCTCTATCCCTACAACGCTCCATATGAATTTTCCATTGTTCGAAAGAGTGCTGGAAGTCATCTTCTGTCAGCTCCTTCAGGACATGTGCCGCTTTCTCTTTTACAGCTTCCACAGACTCAAATCTTGTCCCTTTTAATGCAGATTTCACCTTAGGGAATAGGTAGAAGATAATAACATGTGATGAAACGTGGTTTTTTACTTATGGTTCAAAAATGAAGCGCCAATCCATGCACTGAAAGTGGCGAACTTCACCGAGAGCCAAAAAAGCTCGAATGAGCAAGTCAAAATTTAAAGCAATGATGATTGTTTTTTTTATATATCCATGGGATTGTGTACCTTCACTGGGTTCCTGAAGGTCAAACAATTAATCAATATTACTACCTTGAGGTACTTTCTAAACTACGTCAAAGAGTAAGGAAAAAACACCCCGAAATGTAGAAGGACGAATCATGGGTTCTCCACCAAGACAATGTGCCAGCACATTCCGCGTTATCTGTCAAGAGGTTCCTAGTCAAGTACAGCATCTCAGTGTTAGAACATCCACCTTATTCACCAGATGTTGCACCATGTGACTTCTACCTATTCCCTAAGGTGAAATCTGCATTAAAAGGGACAAGATTTGAGTCTGTGGAAGCTGTAAAAGAGAAAGCGGCACGTGTCTTGAAGGAGCTGACAGAAGATGACTTCCAGCACTGTTTCCAACAACGGAAATTCGCATGAAGCGTTGTAGGGATAGAGAAGGAGTGTACATTGAAGGTGACAATAAGTGATTATGTATAAAATTAAAATAAATTTTTTTACAATGTCAGTCTCGTTATTTAATAGCCACACCTTGTACGAATGTATAGTTGAGCCGTTCTTAGTTTGCTCCTCCTCCTCCTCCTTCTGTCAACAAACAAAAGCCACCTACTACAGGGTGCACGCTAGAGACTGCCACGTTACGGATGTTGTATTCCTATTAAGCTAACGATTTTTACTTTCTCTTGCCTATATGAATATATAGGAAGGAAAGTATTGTTTACATGTCGATTTTCCGAAATCGAGTTTTCACCGGATCTATACGTTTTCAGACCCCCTGAACCCAAAAAACATGTTTTTAGCGATTGGTCTGTGTGTGTGTGTGAACAGAATATCTCAAGAACGGAACATCGTACGAACTTGAAATTTAAGTTACATACCACAACCGGAAGTAGTAGTTTATTCGTGTAATTTTTCACTTTTTTGCGATTTTCTCAAAAACTGGTCCTACGATTTTTTTTAAAAAATCGCCTGGTTTACTCAATTTTTTATTCTCTACAAGATAGGGTAGGCGTCATGTTTGCTGAAATTCTGGGTGAGGCTGTTTTTACGTAAAAACATAGTTTTTTAAGATTACGGCTTTAATATGCAATTTAGAGCAAAAATGTATATAATAAAAGTTGTAGAGAATTTAAAAACCTACAACTTTTAATTCAAACATTTTTTTGTATAAAGCTTAGTTTAGCAGTAATTAGCAATTTTCTGTTTTTTTCTCACGAAAACGTGAGAAAAATCGATTTTTTTAAGATTTCGGCCTTAGTATGCATTTTATAATAAAAGTGTATATAATCGAAATTATAGAAAATTAAAAGATCTGCAACTTTTATTTAGAACATTTTCCTCTACAGAGCCTAGTTTAGCGTGAAAGAGTGATTTTCCGTATTTTTAAGCCAAACTAAGGTCGATTTTAATTTTGTGTATTTCACTAACGTTTTTTGAGGTTAGTTTGTGTGTTTATCTCTGTTTTATTACTAATGTTAGGTTTATTGTTAATTATTTGCATTGGCAAGAGAAAGTTGTGTGAGTGTTTCACACCAGATTTTTTAAATTATATGCACTTTAAGTACTAAAAACATCAGTCATGATATGATGTAAGCCTAACAATTTCATTTATAAAAATACTTTTAAAAGTATTTTGTTTTTATGTTACTTTTTAATCAGCGTGTACACATTTTGATATAATGCGCATGCTCAGTGAAGTCATTATTTGTTTACATTAGGAGCAAACTAAGAGAGGCTGGACTGTACATGCATTATTGAAAATCTGATCAACTAAGAGCATTATTAATGACATTCCAGTACAGCAAATTGTAGATTGGATCGCTTTTCTAAGAAAACAAAATATATATATCACAAGTTATGTACGTATTGTGAAGCAAAGTTTGTAATGCCAAAAAAAAATTACAGCCCAATTTGACCAAGAGGTTCCTAGTGAAGTACACGCTAGAACCTCTAAATTACTTATTTTGTCAAATTATTATAATATTTTTAAGCAAAACTGAGGTTGATTTTCATTTTGCGTCTTTTATATATATATATATACATCCCGCTAACAATTCCGCGTCCTTTCAAAAAGCGTGCATTTCGCACATCGCTTATTTGAAGAGTATATTCAACTTTGATGAGAGTATATATGGTATTTGTTACACTTACACCCTGAGTTTTGGTATTGGTTTGTCCTGACATTGAAAATTGAGCATTTTTTAATTTTATTCACTGTGCTATCAATTCAGACTCCTTTTGAATTATCGACAATTTCGCGTCCGTACAAATTACCGACAATTTCGCGTCCGCATCGTTCCCGCTATTATGACTTACAGCCTGCAACAGTGTAAACGATGTTGCCATGTCGTACCGGCACGTGTACTGTAGCATTTGCCACTTCTACGTGTTGTACTGATTATAGTTAGATATTCACATCTCACCCTAGTACTTCTCCACACAAGACCATCGTATGAAAACAATTCGTTCTCGGACGGAATCCAATCCAGTCATCAAAATAATTTATTATTTGTTGCCTATTATTTTGAAATGTATTTTAAATAGGTACTTATTTTAAATCAATGTAAAACCAGAATAATTAGAGAAAGTATATTTTTTATTTGTTAAAGTTAATTATTTAAAATATCCTAATTGTTACAAATACAGTCAAACCTCCTCATTCGAAATCCTCCCTAAATCGAATATAATTGTATGCTATCCCCTTCAAAAATCCTCCTTAATATGAATTAAATTACCTCCATATTCGAAAATTTTCAAAAGTTTCGTGGTCATATATATTGTATCAATACATTTTTTTATGCATTATTAATAAAATAATTACAAAATTTCCAATTTACACATTGTACACGATTTCTAATGAAGCATGCGTTAAAATCACGACAATAAGGACACAGTAAGCGTAGTACAAAACTACAAAAAGCTTTAGAAAAAACTGAAAATGCAGTTAATGTTTAAGTTAGAAGAAACCAGGCAGAAACACAAACAATTACACTTCTTACAAAACATTATTGTCACAAAACCTTACGACCAAATAAGGACATAGCAAGCGTAGTTCAAAGCTACAATACGCATCAGGAAATATTGAAAATTCAGTTAATTTTTAATTCTGAAGAAACCAGACGAAAGCAAAAAAAAAATTATTAGTTAGGCTAAATTAGTAATGCAGTCTTTCCTTCTTTGGTGTATGATTTTCGTACAAACTGGGTAAAAAATACCGTAGCTGTATTCATTCACATTAAGCAATATTTTACTCGTTAAAATTTCTAAAATTTTCGGTACCTAATTTATTTTTTATTTTCTGTAGGCTGACCTAACTTTTTGTTTGTAGTTTGTTGTACTGTTTACGCGTATCCCGATTTTATTTTACTCTGTTTTTTATGTCGTTTTTTCAATAATTTGTCATATCGTTCTTATAAGTAGACTATTCTTTTGCTTTTGAGTACTAATAGAGCTTGTAATACCAACACATTCTCTTAATTCTTAATCACAGTATTAAGTAAACCCTGTGGTGAATGAAGTGAAGGTGTCATTTTCAGAGGGGAAAATATGTGCTTTGCAAAGGGCCCTGCATGCTGATAAGCGTACTTTTCCGTTCAGTGAGGAAGGTAATTGTAAACCACCTCACTTCTCGTTTTACTTAGTAAAACCTCTACAGGTTCAAACCAGCCTTTCGGCTGATGAACTGAATAACACAAGTAAAATAATATTTGTAAAAAACTTTCCTCAATCAAATTGGTGATCTATTAATAATTTTGACTCTTGTAATTTAATATTTTATGAAATTACATGAATTTTATTAAATCGTGCAATTTTTAAGTACATTTTTTGTTTCAATATTTTACCTCTGTAAATCGAAATCAGCCGGTTCCATCAGATTCGAATCAGGGAGGTTCGACTGTAATTACTACAATATGATCAATTAGTAGACAATGCAATTAAAATATTTACTTAGTTGACCAAATTATGTAGTAATTGTAAAGCGACATAATTTGTTCAATATTCAAATGGAGTACCATTCACCCATTGTCTTTTCGGTGTTCAAATGATTTCATCATCATCATCATCTGTTAAGGATTAGGCTCAATGGCCTGTTCCAGTATCCATCTCTTTTTAGGTCTTCCCAAGCCTCGCTTCTCTCTAGGTTTATATTTCCATGTTTTAGTGACTGAATCAAAATGATTTTATAAATTATACAAAAGTAAGATGGCCAGTAAAATTTCTACAACATTTGAAATGCAGTCCGGCTCAGCCATAGTTTGTATTTTTATTCTTGTTCCTCAAGTAATGGTAATCTTTGATCTTCAACAAACTATACAGTACATTAATAATTCTCGTATCCAGCTGTTTTGTACACGTTGAAGTTTATCCTTTAACAGGCCATTTCCAAGATTATTATTCGGCTAAACAACTTTCAGTCATAGTCTTCCAAACCCTGATATTTTTCTCTGCGTTTTCTTTTAAATTATTAAGTGTTATAAAAGCTATGGTGGCCAATTTTTGTTGATATTTTTTTGGTTTCTAGTACTTTATTTACATCGTCAACCAACCACCCAATCTGAGAATCATTATTACAAATAATGAAATAAATAAACCTTATTGTTACGTAAAATAACGTACATTATTTTTGACAAGTCAAAATGCTTGGGATAAGGAACTGGAAGGTTATACTACTGCACAGAAGACAAAAAGGAGATAGACAAGGCATTCACTTGGAGAGGCCAAGAAAAACTATGTGAAACCTTGGCCAAGACAGCCAAACAATATGCTAGGACCAATTGATTACAAACGAATTCTTAATAGTGTACAGTGTCCATATTCATAATTCAACTTGATAGTTGATCATTAAAAATGTTCATCATTATAATTAACAAAAAACCAGATAAAAAGTAATTATATGACGGAATAATTTGAACATTATTTGATTTTTTAAACATACATTTGAATAAGTTTAAGTGTGACTAAATTAAAAACAAATCCCACAAATAGACAAAACACCTTATATACTCGAGTAACCCCCGCCTTCGAATAAGCCCCGCACCACGATTTTATGGACCGAAAATCGAAAAACATAACTTATGTAGACTATTTCCTAATATGATACAAAAAACAACGAGACACCCAATGTCTTCAAATATGAAGTATTGATTACAACCATTTAAAAAATGGTTTTTAAAAAAAGACGTAACGTTGTATTTTAAATGTGAGAATTTGTAAACATGATAAATACTTAAAGGTATTGGTACGCTAAGTACCTTATTTTTAAGCGTTTTAGGGCGTAGCAGTAGGATTTGATTATATAGCAGACACGTTCCTTAATACGCCTGTCCCAGGATAGGTTGCTACCTAATATTAATCCTAAATATTTTGTAACGTACCTGTTACAAAAGATTTTGATATAATGTCATTAATGGCGATATTCTTACTTTGGTTACTTATTTCCTTACGACCAGTAAAGCATTTGGCCACAGTTTTATCTGAGTTGAGAACTAGATTATTTTTTGCATCCAGTCTACAACCTTACTTCAAGCTTCTTTAGTTTTAAACCTTGTTCATAGTTTTCATCTTCGAGAGATATTGTCGTATCATCAGCAAATAATATAACATTGAAGGAGGCAAGAAAATCAGCGAGATCGTAAATAAAAATTAGAAATAGCAAGGGTCTTAAAATTCTAACTCGATGAACTACCCTTTTAACTTGTATAAAATTTTATATGTATTTTGTTTTAACTTTACAATGATTGGATGGCAATTCGACCCTCTAATACCATACACCTCAATTTTTTTATGGGTAAATCATATGGGACACGGTCAAAAGCTTTATAAAAATCAAAAAATAAATAACATAGGTTTGTTTTTGCTAACGATTAATTTCAATAAGCTTCTTCAGTATCGGGAAATTACAGTCTCTGTTGACCTACACTTTCAGAACTCGTGTTGGATTTTTGCGAGTGTACTGAATTTACTTTAAAAAAATCGACTAATCTACTCTCTTATCAATTTATTATCTTTTGTAAAAAAATTTTCGCCGTTTTGTAAGCATTTTCTCGATGTGGGTATCCTTTGAATTATCGATTTAAATTTACTCGCCCAAGTGACGGAATAAAATGCATGTTCTGATTGTCAGTGGCAACTGCCTTTAATAAAATAATAGTACTGTAAGGGGTTGCACATAACAGGCAGATGGAGTGTTAAATGAATTTGCACTCGATTTGCTTGTTTCAGGACTAAAAAAAATGTAGTTCTGTTTTTATCACATGGTAAGCCAAACATATGACTGAAGTATTTAAGAACAGAAGAGGTACAAGTGTAAAAGATACTTGTCAGAGTTATATCTCCTCTGAGCGTAATGAATTTCATTATGCAGCCAGACCCTGTAGTGAATAACGTGAGGTGTGTCATTTGCAGGGTGGAAAATAGGTGCTTTTCAGACGGCCTGGCATACTGATAAGCATATTTTTCAACTCGGCGAGGAAGGCAATATTGTAAACCACCTCACTCCTTGTTTTACTTAGCTAAACCTGTAGAAGTTCAAACCAGGACTGTAAAGTTGGCCCCCATACAAACATTTCAAAAATTAACTTGTAAAATTGATCGGTCTACGTTTCTACCGCATTATTCCGGAAAATGTTTTGTTTGTTCCGTCCAAAGAAGTGCAAAAACGCCGGGAGGGGCTAACTTCACACTGGCTTCCTCCCACTCAACTTTTTAAATTTTTTTGGACTTCAGGGATAGACCTTCGTTTGTTTCGGATGGTCTCGCAAAATATTTTGTTAGTTCCATTCAAGTAAGCGAGAAATCGAAAAGAACTGGGTGGTGCTAATATCACACTAATCCCCCTCTACTCAATATTTTAAAATTTTTTGCATAGATTGACAGCCCTTCGTTTGTTCCGGATCATTTCGCGAAAATTTCGTTTTTCCCGTTCAAATATGCGAGAAAATCAAAGAAAACTTTGGAGTGGCAAGTATAAGCCCATGCATTCAATACTTTTTGGTTTTTACTTTAAATTATAGCTCTCATTTGTTCTGGATTGTTCTGTAAATTGTTTTGTTTGGTCTGCCGAAATGAGCGAAAAATCGTGAAAAACTTAAAAATGGTGGCGATACGCTAAGAAATTCAATTTAAACTTTATCGTTATCCTTATCGAGAGTCGTTCTGCTGTATCGGAACGTTCCATAAATATTACGATTGTTAAGCTCATACTCGCGAGAAAATCGAGGTGAACTGGATGGTACAAACTTCACTTTAGGTCCCCCACTCATTAATATTTAAACTTTTTTGTCTAAATCGATGGCCCTTGTTTTTCCGGGCATTTAAAAAAAATGTCGTTCAGATTTTGTAAGAGAAAAAAGGAAAAACTAAATGGGTGTACTTTATTCTACCTTTAACATTTTTTTCTGAAATCTGTAATCTCTGTCCAGAATTTTTATAATGAAAGAAAATCGGTCCAGAATAAATATTAAAATATGCCTACTTGGTTCAGGTCTGTCTAGTAAAGTTTGCTATTTCCCTAATTTCTTAGTTTAATTTTTTATCGCATTGTTTTTAAGCAAAAAACAAGGCTAATAATAATCTACTTCTAGTCCATTTTTCATTTTTTATATTTTAGAAAAAGTTTTTTCACTTCAATGTTTTATTTGCCTACTGTAAAACTGCTAAAACTAGTAATTGGGGCGACACACTACATGATATGAAATAGCATTATGGAAGTGTACTTAGAATCATTTTGCAGAGAGAGTGGGCAAACAGCAAAATGCGCATTCTTTTTTCACCTCGTAAGCGTAATCAGGAAATATTTGATTGACAATAATTGTCAGGTGGTGTAATGTTAAAAAAAGCGCGAAATAACATGTTAAAAATTCTTAAACAAATTTTTGTTTTGTTTTATCCCTAATGCGTGTAGGTTGCAATTTGTTCGATTGAGAACAATAAGCAACCCCATGACCCAATGATATGTATGACGTTTAAATGAGCTATAGTCTCGTACATACCCAGGTCGACCATTCCTGAGAGAGTATGGTTAATTGACCAACCATCAAAGTACACCGGTAACCACTGTCTAGTATTCAAATTCGCATAAAAGAACCAATTATACTATATACTAGGATTTAAACTAGGAACCTCCGTCTCCGAAAATCAGCTGTCAGAAAAGCTGTCGAAAAGTCAGCTAAACAGCTGACTTGCGGCGACGACTTTTCTTCTAGACTAGACCAACCCGTTGGTTACTAAACGAACGACGTAAACAAATTACTAAAGGATTTGTTCATGGATTCGTTGA
The DNA here is from genome assembly GCA_035578175.1 of Catonia carolina. NCBI lineage: Eukaryota > Metazoa > Arthropoda > Insecta > Hemiptera > Achilidae > Catonia > Catonia carolina. The sequence continues at coordinate 7,147,579 of JAQMRL010000008.1, forward strand.
TAGTGGGTTTATGCCTAATTTGAAAAAAGAAACCAAAGCGGCGTGCGATGGACTCATGTATGGAAGGCGACAGAACGGCGGAGAACAACTCTTCAAAATTGCGTATAATATACGTTGTGTATACAATGCGTTTAGAAAGATATCCTGCCAGCCATAACAATAATTTAATCCTGACACTATTATGCGCAGCACCGGTTTCCTTCCAGGATAGTTTGTCAACCCAAAAAATCGTCTATCGGAAAAGAGAGTTTTTTAATTCTACCAAAAAATATATAATTATTTTTAATTTAATTATATTACTTACCGGTATATCAAATAATTTGCCGAATAATATTTATTTGAATGTTTAGTAAATTAGATTGTGAGTTTTGAAAGATATTGTAATTCGATGATTAATAAAAATTTGTTTTTATTATTCTTTTAAACTTTTTTTCTTAACACAATACAATATTTATTTATAACTTGTTTTGTCTATTTTCTTAACCGGTGGACGCGAAATTGATAGCAGATGTGAAACTGACGTCCTTGTAAGAATATACGTAATATAGCCTACGTATATTTTTACATAGGGGCGTAGCGAGAGCACTCTGGTGAGAAACTCTCCAAGGTACGGTGTATAAAATAGTTTCAAAACACCGCCATTTCGCATCCGGTACCAAAATTTATTTATTTTTTTGTGTCTCTCTGAGTAACAATAAAATTCTCAAAAAATAAATATAGTTGCCCGAAACTATGTACTTTAGTTTAAAAAAATTACGACCGAAAACCATGTCACAAAAAATTTTTATTAAGTTTTTGTTAAGGATTACAATTTGGCGTCCGTATACGGACGCCAAATTGCACTCGGACTCCAGATTGTTAGGAAAATGTCAATGTATGGACGCAAAAATGATAGTAGTACATATATATATATATATATATATATATATATATATATATATAAATATATATGCTATGACAGTACTCAAAAATTTAAGTTATTTGCATGTTTTGGTCAGACGACTCTCATTTACCCTTTTGTATGTTCATCTACTTCCTTTATAATTTTTACTTTCTCTTGCCTTTATGAATATATAGGAAGGAAAGTATTGTTTTCATGTCGATTTTAAGAAATCAAGTTTTTACCAGATCTACACGTTTTCAGACCTCCTGAACCCAAAAAACATGTTTATAGCGATTGGTCTGTGTGTGTGTGAACAGAATATCTCAAGAACGGAACATCGTACAAACTTGAAACTTATGTTACATACCTCTACCAAACCCGACACGAACATTTTCATCAAAATCGGTCAACCGAAAGTCGTAGTTTATTCGTGTAATTTTTCACTTTTTTGTGATTTTCTCAAAAACTGGTCCTATGATTTTTATGAAAATTGCCTGGTTTACTAAATTTTTTACTCTTTACAAGATAGGGTAGGCGCCATGTTTGCTGAAATTCTTGGTGAGGCTGTTTTCACGTAAAGAAATTGTTTTTTTTTTTAAGATTACAGCTTTAATATGCATTTTAGTGCAAAAATTTATATAATAAAATATGTAGAGAATTAAAAATCCTACAACTTTTATTTCAAACATTTTTTTGCATAATGCTTAGTTTGATGGTAATTAGCGAGTTTCTGGTTTTTTCTCACGAAAACGTGTGAAAAATCAATTTTTTAAGATTTCGGCCTTAGTATGCATTTTACGAAAAATTTGTATGTTACCACATTTATAGGAAATTAACAGATCTACAACTTTTATTTAAAGCATTTTTCTCTACAGAGCCTAGTTTAGCGTGAAAGAGTAATTTTCCGTATTTTTAAGCAAAACTGAGGTTGATTTTCATTTTGCGTCTTTTACCCATGATTAAAATTAGGTTATGTTTTTTGAAGTTAGTTTTTTGTTTATTTCTAATGTTAGGTTGTATTTGTCATTATTTGCATTGGCAAGAGAAAGTTGTGTGAGAGTTTCACACCAGATTTTCTCCTTTGTTTGTCATTAACTTGGCGAGTCGTTTGTAATTTAATAACCATTTCAGTTATACACATTGACCCAATAACGTGTCCTGGTTCCATGTTTCAAACTCAATATTTAATAAATTTATACCTGCTTGCAGGGCTACTGCCGTGGTAGTTCTACTAACATGTTGCTGGTTAGGTCATCAGCCGAAAGGCTGGTTTGAACCTGTAGAGGGTTTACTACGTAAAACAAGGAGTGCGGTGGTTTACTTTGCCTTCCTCACTGAGTAGAAAAATACGCTTATCAGCATGGTAGGCCCTCTGAAAAGCACAAATTTTCCACTCTGCAAATGATATTTTCACTTCATTCACCACAGGGTCTGGCTGTATCATGAAATTTATTACTTTCAGAGCCGATAACTCTGATTAGTGTCTTTTACACCTCTACCTCTTCTGATCTTAAATGATTCAGTCATTTAATTGGCTGACCATGTGATAAGAAACAGAACTATTTATTTTAACCCGGCAAAGAACGGTCATCAGCCGAAAGGCTGGTTTGAACCTGTAGAGGGTTTACTATGTAAAACAAGGAGTGAGATGGTTTACTTTGCCTTCCTCACTGAGTGGAAAAATACGCTTATCAGCATGGTAGGCCCTCTGAAAAGCACAAATTTTCCACTCTGCAAATGACATTTTCACTTCATTCACCACAGGGTCTGGCTGTATCATGAAATTCATTACTTTCAGAGGAGATAACTCTGATTAGTGTCTTTTACACCTCTACCTCTTCTGATCTTAAATGATTCAGTCATTTAATTGGCTGACCATGTGATAAGAAACAGAACTATTTATTTTAACCCGGCAAAGAACGTTCTAAGAAATCTAACGCTCAAAGAAAGTTCTAACATATGCATAATGAATACTTGCACTGTGCGGAAAGCAATCTGTGTAGGAAGAAACGTTCAGAGTGCTGGGGTATGCTGGTCATTTAAAATAAAAGAGCTAGCTCTTGTGTGACTAACTCATCAGTGTTGTTTGCAAACGCTACCACAATTCCATTTAACAAAGAAAAAAATCTGGTGTGAAACACTCACACAACTTTCTCTTGCCAGTGCAAATAATTAACAATAAACCTAACATTAGTAATAAAACATTAGAAATAAACAAAAAACTAACCTCAAAAACATAACCTTATTTTAATCATGAGTTAAAGACGCAAAATGAAAATCGAACTCAGTTTGGCTTAAAAATACGGAAAATCAGTATTTCACGCTAAACTAGGCTCTGTAGAGAAAAATGCTTTAAATAAAAGTTGTAGATCTTTTAATTTCCTATAAATTTTAATGTATACACTTTTGTCGTAAAATGCATTCTAAGGCCGAAATCTTAAAAAAAATCGATTTTTCACACATTTTCGTGAGAAAAAATCAGAAAATCGCTAATTACCGCTAAACTAAGCGTTATACAAAAAAATGTTTGATATAAAAGTTGTAAAATTTTAAATTCTCTACATTTTTTATTATATACATTTCCGCACTATAATACATATTAAAGGCGTAATCCACCCACCTAATCTTTAACATTTTCCTATAACACCAAATTTCAAAAGCTTCTATCCTCTTTTTTTCTACAGCCCCTATCACCCACGTTTCACTTCCGCATAATGCTACACTCCAAAAATAATGTTTTAAGAAATTTTTCCTGATCTGTCAATCAATGTTTGTAGCCAGTAAGCTGTTTTTCATTTTAAAGGCTTTTCTAGCTTGAGCAATCCTACTTTTGATGTCACGTGTGCTTCTACCATCTTTTGTTATATTACTCCCTAGATAGCAGAATTTCTCAACTTCCTGTATGTTTTCGTTGCCTACTTTTAAATTCCCCATCACTTCTAAACCACTCTTGCTGCTGCACAACACTTTCGTTTACTCACTATTACAGTTTGATAAACTAAAGCTATGACGACCATAACATGCAGGTTGGTGTGTTAAAATTATTTGTACTAAATTTGTATATCCAGGAGTACAAAAAATAATACTCTTTATCACATGGCCAGCCAATTATACGACTAATCAATTAGGAATAGAGGAGATAAGACGTGTAAAAGAAACTAGTCAGAATTATCTCCTCTCAGAGTGTAATGAATTTCATTAACACACCCAGATTCTTTGTTGAATGAATAAAGCGAAAGTGTCATTTGCAGGATGAAAAGCAGATGCTCTTCAGAGGGTGGGGCATGCTGATAAGCATACTTTTTCCACTCAGTGAGGAAGGGAATGGTAAAGCCTCTAGAGCAGTGTTTCCCAAACTATTTTTTCTCGCGGCACACTACAAAAAAAAAAAAACGGCCAATAGCCGCAGCACACCTATTACTTTATTTCATTGATTAAGCCTAAGTACTTGATATAAAGAAGAAATACCATCTGAATGGCAAGAAGCTGTTATAGTGCCCGTACTTAAAAAAGGCGAAAAAGAAGAATGTGGTAATTACAGAGTTATCTCGCTTCTTAGTGTGCCCTACAAAGTCATCTCCAGAATTATCCTTAACCGCTTAGAACGTTATGCTGGTGAGATAATTGAAGAACACCAAGCTGGTTTTGTAAAAGGCAGGTCAACAACAAACCAAGTGTTCATCCTGAAAGAAATAATAGCAGAATATTGGGAATACAACAAAGAATTTTATGCAGTCTTCATAGACTTCCGAAAAGCGTATGATAGTATTAATAGAGATAGACTATGGACACAACTAGAGAAATTTGGTATCCCAAAAAAACTCATTAACTTGTCAAAAATGAGTGTGACAGGGTCAAGATGCTCTGTTAAAATAGATGGTCACTACTGTGAACCCTTCTCGGTCAACTCAGGAGTCAGACAGGGAGATGGACTCTCTCCAATTTTATTCAATATGGCCATAGAAGAGGCGCTCCAAAAGGTAGCACATCAAGATGTAGGTGTAGAGGTCGGACCAAAGATTAATGTGCTGGCTTTTGCAGATGATGTGGCAATTATTGCAGAAACCTTGGAGGACATGAAAACCCTTATCAAACTGTTAATGGAAGAAACAGAGAAAATTGGTTTAGTTACAAATGATTCCAAAACCAAATTTATACACTTTACAAGGAACCAAGGGGGAAGGCTGGGCAGTCTAACTATATAAAACAATCATCAACACATATGTCCAGGTCTATTATATGGCTCTGAAACGTGGAGAATGACCAAGAAGGAAGAAAAAAAGCTGATAGTGTTTGAAAATAAAGTCCTGCGCAAGGTATATGGGCCCACATATGAACAAGGAGAATGGAGGAGAAAACACAACAAGGAAATTAGGGACCTCTACAGTAACCCAGACATTGTAAGTGAAATAAAATGTAGGAGAATGCAATGGGCTGGGCACGTGCTAAGAAGAGGAGAAGAGTCCAACCTGAAGAAAATATTAGACCCCAACCTCACAGGAAGGCGCCCCCGGGGAAGACCTAGACAAAGATGGTGGAAGCAGGTTAAGTCCGACATGGAGAGACTGGGAGCTACAGAGAGAGATGCTGAAGATCGAGCGACATGGAGGCTTTTTGTTGGTGCGGCTAAATATCAACTCCGATATAGATGGCCATGGGAGTAGAGTAACTTGATATAAACGTACTTATATATACGAGGGCAGTCCAGAAAGTCTGTCACGTTTTGATATAAATAAAAACTAAGTACAAGAAAAAAAATTTAATTATATACATTTGAAAGTGCAACTAAAATGCTATTTTTCTACATAATCACCAAACAAATTAAGACACTTATCATAGCGGTGAACTGATTTTGAAATGCCGGCGTCATAAAATTTATTTCTTAGTCATCGGCTAGGCATTATTTTGTTGGACCGTTTAAATTTAATTTATTTTCCTTGAGTTCCGCAGCACACAGTTTGGAAACCTCTGCTCTAGAGGTTCAAACCAGTCTTTCGGCTGATCAGTTAAACAACAAACTAAGACTGTTGTTGTTTAGGTCAACAGCCCCTTTAGAGGCTGGTTTGAACCTCTAGAGGTTTTACTAAGTAAAAACGAGGAGTAAGGTGGTTTACCATTGCCACAACTCACTGAGTTGAAAGTGTATGCTTATCAGCATGCCAGGCCCTCCGAAAAGCACTCACTTTCCACCCTGCAATTGATACCTTCACTTCATTCACCACAGGGTCTGGCTGCATAGTGAAATTCATTACTCTCAGAGGAGATAACTCTGACTAGTGTCTTTTACACCTCTACCTCTTCTGTTCTTAAATAGTTCAGTCATATAGGTGGCTGACTATGTGATAAGAAACAGAACTATTTTTTTTTAGCCCTGGACCAAACAGATAGAGTGCAATTAAAATAACACTCCACCTGCCCGTTCTGGGCAAAACTAAGACTATGTTACCTTAAAATGAAGAAAAAATTTAGCAGGGGACAAATTTATTTTTAAATCACTACATAAGATGTTTAAATAAAGAATTTTGAATAATCAATTATACATGTTAATCTGTCAGTTAAATTTTAGTACGCATGTTTTTCAACAAATAATCCTTGACCTCCTGCTGCCGACTGAATTGAGCCCGGTGTGTATTGTCCCATAGAGGCCATTCCGTTTGCTTTGGCACGTTTCAATAATTCCTCTTGTCCTTTTTTCACGTTTTCACATTTTCCGCCCCACGCTTTTAACGCGGAAGCTTGTAACGCTCGACCAAAACTGAAGGTCAGTCTCCATGGTTTACACCCTTTGTAACAATTTATAGCATTTAGATGAACTGTCGCTTCTTCTTCGCTTTGACCTCCAGATAAAAAGACAACTCCTGGAACAGCTGGTGGTACAGTCCTTTGGAACGCGGTGACTGTGGCTTCTGCAACTTGTTCTGGTGTGTATTTAGTTTTACATTTCGCTCCAGCAGTCACCATGTTCGGTTTCAATAATGTTCCTTCCAAATATACATGATGATCGTGTAGGGCTTTATAAACAAACGATAATACCGCCTCCGTTACTTTCTGTGCTCGTTCTAAATCATGTTCACCATCGACTAAAACTTCTGGTTCTACGATTGGAACGATCCGATTCGCTTGACAAATCGTAGCGTATCTGGCCAAAACATTTGCGTTCTCTAACATGCTTAAATATGATGGAATATGATCGTGGATTTTCAACACGCATCTCCATTTGGCAAAATCACAACCCAATGATTTATATTTCTTCAATCGTTCATGTAAATCATCCAAACCTTGAGTAGTCGTTTCAGATTCAGAGCAAAATAAATCGACGACACCTTTATCCACTTTAATTCCAGGTACTATTCCAAGATTTTTCAAAACGCAAATAAAATGTTTACCGTCGCATGTTTTTTGATAAACAGTTTCATCTTGTAGGATTACTCCAGAAATATTATCAGCCAGTGAGGCATCCGCTGTGAATAATAATTCTCTGTATCGCCGTCGATTTTCTTCTGTATTTTCTATTCCGATCGAATCAAATTTCTTAACCAATGATGACGGTGATTCATCTGCGGCTAAAATACCCTTGCATGGTGCTAAAATCTTGCATGCAATGCATTTCAGTTCGTTCCTGAGTTCTTCTGGTGGATACGCAAAAAAGCTTGACATTGTGATTGAGCAGTGTAATTTTATATGAACAATTTATAAATTATTTATGAAATGTAAGAGTGAAAATGTGCACATGTAATTTTGAAGAGAACTAACTGAAAAATGCTAAAAACGTATCATGGCAACCTACATTTAAAACGTCCCACTCAATTTCTATTGTTTGTTAGATATTATTATTATTATTATTATTGATCTTTGTATAGAAAAATCAAATTCTATTTTATATAAATGAATTTATATAATAATTTTCACTAACCTTCCTTTTTAACTGCGTCAACTTTTATTTTCACTTACACGTGTTTCGGTGGATCCACCATTATTTACTCTGATGGTGGTGGATCCACTGAAACACGTGTAAGTGAAAATAAAAGTTGACGCAGTTAAAAAGGAAGGTTAGTGAAATTTATTATATAAATTCATTATATAAAATAGAATAATTCTATTTTCACTATCCTAACCAGGTCTGTAACAATTTCGTACAAAAGAGTGCGTGAAATTTTTTGGAAATCGTCAGATAGTGTTGTCATAGTGAAACGTCTGTTCTCTTGGATTTTTTCGTCAACTGCCCTTACCAGATCATCGGTGACGAGAGAAGGCCGACCGCTCAGATTCTCATCATGCACATTTGTTCGACCGCCATTGAACATTCTAACCCACTTTCTCACCATTCCTTCACTCATCACGTCTTCCCTGTAAACATCTCGAAGTTGACGATAAATTTCAGCCGGTTTCACATTCCTTGCGTTCAAAAATCTTATTACAGAACGAATCTCACAATCAGCGGGATCACTAATTGTCTTAAACATGTTAAACGTTCAGAGAAAACTGAAAACACTATGTAGAACAACTACAATGGCGTGAGTTGATAGCCAGTGAACAAGGACGACTAAAGCACATGCGTGGAACACCAATTGCAGCGCTACAGCGGTAGTAGAATGAAACTGTACTTACTTTCTGAACACGCCTCGTATATTAATGATTTTTTTGTCTTGTTCATAAAAATTTTTATCTTGTATGACATTCAACTTGGAATATATTTCTTACAATTTAAAAATAAAATGATACGTAGACATTTTTATGGAAATTTCCTTTTAAATTTAAACAAAAAATCATTCTAAAAAATTATGTTACTCAATTTCACTTCGGCCTATATCACTTTAAAGACAATTTAATTACGCAAAAATCACAAAAAATCATTTATGTAGTGTAAAAAATTAAAAATACTAAATTTTTTAATCAATATTACATTCATAAAAAACTCTACATGTATTTTTTCAATCTACATTTCTTACTTATTACTTTCATACGTTGTTTATAAAAATTAAGTGAAAAATAAAAATCCTATGAATTTTTTATTTAACGTACTAATAAAAGGACGATGCCGGCATTTTTTACTTTCACTTGCTTATATAAATATATAGGAAGGAAAGTATTGTTTTCATGTCGATTTTTCGAAATTGAGTTTTCACTGGATCTACACGTTTTCAGACCACCTGAACCCAAAAAACATGTTTTTAGCGATTGGTCTGTGTGTGAATTTCAGCAGACACTGCGCCTACCCTACCTAAACGCGCGTGTGCACACACACACACACACACAGACCAATCGCTAAAAAACATGTTTTGTTGGGTTCAGGGGTCTGAAAACGAGTAGATCCGGTGAAAACTCGATTTCGAAAAATCGACATGAAAACCTTCCTATATATTCATAAAGGTAAGAGAAAGTAAAAATCCGTTTAATAGAGCTCTGTATCTATATATGAATAGCAAGCAGGGTTTTATTCAACACGATTTTAACCACCTAAACCATCATCGATTTTCCCTGAAGTGGGCTCAAATGAATCGTCTGTTTGAGTAGATTCGCAGAAAACAAACCAAAATCATATATTTTGGTTTATTACCGTAAAATAGGAGGTCTAAAATAAAGGGCAAGTTCAACAAAGTAAAGTATAACATTGCATAAGTATACTGTGGACAATTAGAACTGGCACAACTCTTGCTCTGCTTGTACACACAGTTCCACACAAAGTATATCCATAACCAATTCTTTCAACAAGGTCTACAAATTTTAATGTACGCAAATGCCTACAACCTTATTTCACTTTGTTGTTGTTTAGGTCAACAGCCAAAAGGCTGGTTTGAACCTGTAGAGGTTTTACTAAGTAAAACGAGGAGTGAGGTGGTTTACCATTGCCTTCCTCACTGAGTGGAAAAGTACGCTTATCAGCATGCCGGGCCCTCTGAAAAGCACATATTTTCCACTCTGCAAATGACACTTTCACTTCATTCACCACAGGGTCTGGCTGTATAATGAAATTCATTACTTTCAGAGGAGATAACTCTGATTAGTGTCTTTTACACCTCTACCTCTTCTGTTCTTAAATGATTCAGTCATTTAATTGGCTGACCATGCGATAAGAAACAGAACTATTTATTTTAGCCCTTCAACTAACAGATTGAGTGTAAATAATTTGACACTCCACCTGTCTGTTATGGGCAATATTTCACTTTACAAACATACAAATAATTAATTCATTTGAAAATGTGTATTTAATTTGTCCTAATAAAAATTTAAATTATAAATTACAAGATCTAAAAAGCAAAAACTCACTAAAACTATAACAACAGCATGCCGACCACCTAAACCTGTGGACAATCCACTGAAATGAATTATCCATTGTGTTTGTTTAAGCCGTTTCAAACAATTGAAACGGCTTAATTCTCTATAGACGCACGCAACTAACTAAACAAATTGGTCTGAATATATTTATAATGAACAGAAAATCATATATATACCTGTATGAAAACAAATTAGTCACATCATTATGTCCGACAGATTATTAATAACAACGGTAAAAACAACGCGAAGTGACTGTGCATCAGTTGCACATTAGAGTAGAGATTGTATACTTTTGTGACTGTACCATCATTGCATGGCGAGGGGCGAAGAGTGGATTAGATAAACACCGAATCAGCTTGTGCCAATTCGAATTGAATCGGTGAGTGGAAAAAGGGTAATATTCAAAAAAATGCGAAATTGAACAGAGACAGCAGTTTTGTTAAGTTTACTTCGGCGCATCTATTGGTTGATAAAAGGGAAATATTCCTTGTACATCTACAAGCAGCTAAGCTACATTAAAATTTAGTAGAGTGGAAAAAGGATAATATTCCAGGAATATTACCCTTCTTCCATTCAATAGCGAACAGCAGTTGGACCCCACTGGTTCTGTCTTATTATTTTCAAAATGTAACTGTAAATTATTTTGAAATAAAAATAAAGTTTTGTAGCGTATTGGCACATTACCTGTATATTGTTTTTTCAACTTAATTTTTCCCATTCACTTGTACTAAATCTAGAGAAAGGTGATTAGTAACCATATTAATAATCAAAAATCAATCCCATGATTATTGTAAAACAAATTCTAAACTCACCATTAAAAAGCTTTAATATAATACTACTGTTAAGGTATTCTATACCGGGTTTGCACTATTTTGTAATCCTCTTTGTTTTTTCTTCCTCTTCCTCTTTCTTCTTCTTTTTGTTGGCCAACTGCTAACCTGCATCCATTTCTCCCTCGACCACTTATGCAACTGAATTCATCACGGACAGACGCGTCCTTCGTTTGAGGCTTAATATTTCGGCCTAGCAACTAGCGTGATGTTGGCAACGGCTTATGTATTTCGAAACGAGGCTTTAAACTGTGCTTATGTCGGTTAATATAATTATTTATCATTGTGTTTGTGTATTTGCTAAACTGTCTGCTAACGTATTAATAGTAATTCTTCGTCGGTCGCCATCTTGGGCTCACGCACATGTTCCTGCTGCTGTACTTCAGGCTATTGTGTCCGATAACAAGTAAGTATGCCCAAAACGGGCAGGTGGAGTGTTATTTTAATTGCACTCTATCTGTTTGGTCCAGGGCTAAAAAAAAAAATAGTTCTGTTTCTTATCACATAGTCAGCCACTTATATGACTGAACTATTTAAGAACAGAAGAGGTTGTTGTTTAGGTCAACAGCCGAAAGGCTGGTTTGAACCTCTAGAGGTTTTACTAAGTAAAAACGAGGAGTAAGGTGGTTTACAATTGCCTTCCTCACTGAGTTGAAAGAGTATGCTTATCAGCATGCCAGGCCCTCCGAAAAGCACTCACTTTCCACCCTGCAAATGACACCTTCACTTCATTCACCACAGGGTCTGGCTGTATAGTGAAATTCATTACTTTCAGAGGAAATAACTCTGATTAGTGTCTTTTACACCTCTACCTCTTCTGTTCTTAAATGATTCAGTCATTTAATTGACTGACCATGTGATAAGAAACAGAACTATTTATTTTAGCCCTGCAATGAACAGATTGAGTGTAAATAATTTGACACTCCACCTGTCTATTATGGGCAGAACAGAAGAGGTAGAGGTGTAAAAGTCACTAGTCGGAGTTATCTACTCTGAGAGTAATGCATTTCACTATGCAGCCAGACCCTGTGGTGAATAAAGTGAAGGTGTCATTTGCAGAGTGGAAAATATGTGCTTTTCAGAGGGCCCGGCATGCTGATAAGCGTACTTTTCCATTCAGTGAGGAAGGCATAGGTAAACCAACTCACTCCTCGTTTTACTTAGTAAAACCTCTAGAGGTTCAAACCAGCCTTTCGGCTGTTGACCTAAACAACAACAACAACAACAAGTAAGTGGACGTTTTATGTTTGTGATACTTAATTTAGTTGCTCAAGTGGTCATTCTGCTGTGTTGTTTGTGTTGGTCTTGTACGCGGATCCCTGTAAATGCGTACTGGTACTCCTATGAACATAATTTCGAGCCAAATTCCTTTTCTTACTTTACAAAACCATTCAGGCATTTTTACAAGGTGCTAACCTCAACAACTACAAATCGCTGGTGGGTGGAAAAAAGAGTATAAGTCAAAAATTTTAAAAATGAGATATTTTGTACACAAGCTTGGAATAGGTCAATGCATGGGGTGGTAATAATACGAGTATTAAATGAAATTGTTGTTTATCAAAAGGATTATAATCAAGAAAAATAGTATATTTTGTATTAATTATGGGGAAAAATAGTGCAAGTAAAAAAAAATTTCTAAAATATAAGTTTTTTCCAAGACTTAGGTTTCGGGTTCAAATCCTGGTAAAGGTAGTTACTTTTATACGGATTTGAGTGCTAGACAGTGGTTACCGGTGTACTTTGAAGGTTGGGGTTCAATTAACCATACTCTCTCAGGAATGGTCGGCCTGAATCTGTACAAGACTACACCTCATTTACACGTCATACATATCATCCTCATCTCATTGGGTCACGGGGTTGCTTATTGTTCTGAATTGAACAGATTGCAACGTACACATATTAGGGATTAAAAAAAAAAATATATAAGTGAACTTTGAATAAAGTTACTATAAGGATGTCACATAACTCTACAATCATATAAACAGACAGCAGTTTGCTTTAGATTTAAAAAATTGATTTAAAACAGCTGATTGAAATATGTGAAAACTTTAAATCTCTGTATTGTAAAATTATGGTTTTCGACTTATACTCTTTTTCTCCCCCACTAGCGAAATGACCAATTGAAAATTTCACCATTAAACCAAAAACAAAGTCACAAAACAGTTTTTTTTTTAATTTCTCGAAAATAAGGATTTTGGAATATTACCCTTTTTCCACTCACCGATTCAATTGTCCAACGTATAACTGTTGGCATGAAAGATGGGAGGGCTCCCAGTATAACCTCCTCCAGAAATTACCCTTCCAATAAAATGTGAAAATGTATTAATTCTTTTAATAATATCACTTTATTTTATAATCAATCACAGGATTACCTTGTAATTTAATCGGAAGAAATTGATCAAAGTGTTTTTATGATTTACATTTTTGATACGCAGCCTAAATCAATTTATAATAATAGTTGCTGGCTGATCATCAACTAGACGATCATTCTCGCAAAGATCTGACAGTTTCGTTATGTTCAAACATGACGCACGTCGTGAAGGCACTCCAACCTTCATGTTTGTGAGGCTGAAATTATTAAAATAAATGAATAAAAATCACCAATTAAGGTGTCAACAGTAAAAAAAAAAGGTTAATTGTAGAGTTCAGAAAGTTATAGTGCAATAAAGTCACTTTGCATTGGTCCATTCTTTCACCATTAGGGTAAGCGCACAGTGAATACTGGTTGCAGGTGCTATTTCACGCTGGCGAGTGCACATAGTGTAGGGTGACCAGGCGTCCCGTAAAAACGGGAAACTCCTGTTTTTTCTCGTTGTGTTGTCGGGACGTCAAAATGTCCCGTTTTCTCACTTATATAATTACATAATAGAGAAAAAAGACATTAAGTAGGCTGGAGCAAATGAAAAGTACACCAAAACTTAAAAATGTATTGCATTTTGTTAAATTCTGTTACCAGTTGTGTTATTTTAATGGTATATCCTTGTTCATTTATAATTGAGAAATAACTTTAGTAATAAAGTAATATGAACCTCAACATTTTATTAATTTTTTTTATTCCTTGAAAAACTAGCAAATTGTGTGCTTTGATAGGCTTAAAAGAAAAGAAAATTCACACTTTACAAGTTTTAAAAACAAGTTTATAGACACGTGATTTTTTTACTTTCTCTTGCCTATATGAATATATAGGAAGGAAAGTATTGTTTTCATGTCGATTTTTCGAAATCGAGTTTTCACCGGATCTTTACGTTTTCAGACCCCCTGAACCCAAAAAACATGTTTTTAGCGATTGGTCTGTGTGTGTGTGTGTGTGTGTGTGTGTGTGTGTGTGTGTGTGTGTGAACAGAATATCTCAAGAACGGAACATTGCACGAACTTGAAACTTAAGTTACGTACCACTACCGGACTCGACACGAACGCTTTCATCAAAATCGGTCAACCGGAAGTGGTAGTTTATTCGTGTAATTTTTCACTTTTTTGCGATTTTCTCAAAAACTGGTCCTACGATTTTTTTTAAAATCGCCTGGTTTACTCAATTTTTTATTCTCTACAAGATAGGGTAGGCGTCATGTTTGCTGAAATTCTGGGTGAGGCTGTTTTCACGTAAAAACTTTTTTTTTTAAGATTACAGCTTTAATATGCATTTTAGCGCAAAACTTTATATAATAAAAGTTGTAGAGAATTGAAAATTCTACAACTTTTATTTCAAACAATTTTTTGTATAACGCTTAGTTTAGCGGTAATTTGCGATTTTCTGTTTTTTTTCTCACGAAAATGTGTGAAAAATTGATTTTTTTAAGATTTCGGCCTTAGTATGCATTTTACGACAAAAGTGTATATAATTTAATTTATAGAAAATTAAAAGATCTACAACTTTTATTTAAAGCATTTTTCTCTACAGAGCCTAGTTTAGAGAGAAAGAGTGATTTTCCGTATTTCTAAGCCAAACTGAGGTTGATTTTCATTTTGCATCATTCACTCATGATTAAAATAAGGTTACGTTTTTGAGGTTAGTTTTTTGTTTATTTCTAATATTTTATTAATAATGTTAGGTTTATTGTTAATTATTTGCATTGGTAAGAGAAAGTTGTGCGAGTGTTTCACACCAATTTTTTATTTTATAATATTTTTAACAGATGAACATTAACGTAGGATTCCGTAGGCCCTATTTCATTACCCCCCACCCCTAGACCCTAGACCCCAGCCCCGGTGGTAGTGCGTGTTATATTAGTGTCCCGTTTTTGCATGGCAACAATCTGGTCACCCTAACATAGTGGGAACATGTAATTACACGCTTAATTTTAATTCAGTTATCGATATATTCAACATGAGTTCCAGTAGCAGCAGTGATGATGAATTATTTCTATAGTTTGTTCGCGCTAAGAGCTTGCCTGAAGTAAACAAACCGCTCTGATACCGTACAGGTTGCCCCGGAAAGTTTTCCATTCAATCATTAATAACAAGTAAAATGTTATGCAATTTACTTATTTCATTATGACATATAGTCCTCTTTTCAAATACTCAAATTCGATTGATTTCAGTAAATGATAGAGCGACGTTCTTTTAAAATGTGGTATATCCAAATCCTTATTTAAGACAGATAAAAGTTTATTAAGCGTAGGAGCATCCTTATTTTGAAAAAAACTGTGAACTTTTAGTCGAACTGCAGTTTTAATAACTTCGTCGCACTGTTCAAAAACTGGTTTGCTTCGTTTCCTTTTCTTGCTAGGTTAAAGATAATAACCTAGCAATGAACGAGCTCAAGAACTTTCAAGCTCAAGAGTTTTAATGAAGTGGCAACTTGCCACTTTCTTTCATCTCTTTTCTTATACCGTGTATACTAAATGTAGACACGCCCGTCAATTCTGATGCCATTTTTCTACGTCTTTTACTGCCATAGTAGGATACTTTACGCATAAAGAATTAAAACATTGTAAATTATAATTTTTTGCCCACTTTTTAGATGTTGTCCTCGTTTATGTTTTATAACTGAAGTTGAAGCGCCATCATTCATCATTACTTACTAGTGTAACAAAACAAAAAGATATACTCACACACAATAACAACGAAGTTGAGGAAAAAGTCACACGGATTTAAACAATATTAATAAAAGAAGGAAGAAAATATTTTAAACTGATAAATTACAAATAGAACAAAGTACAAACTGCATACACATGAAGTAGGATGTTTTGTAACAACCAAGTTGAGACTGATGGAATGAGTAATACAATATGATCATGGTGTGGATTTGTTTCATTATTTTAACTGAAAACAATAATGTTTAAATAAACTGTTTTCAATTTTATTTAGGCTATGCGGAGTTATATGAATAGCCATCAAATGTCATTATTATGTATTAGTCATCCTATACCAACTGTGTACTAACACACACGACCCCAACAGCAATACAAGGACACATGTACACTGTTACTCACTACTACAAAGAAAGAGGTTTGTTTACTTCAGGCAAGCTCTAAGAGCGAACGGACTATAATGGAAAACGTTCACACAAAACTATCATTTAAGGACGATACCGTTAGTGACATAAATACGAACAAAAAAATTGTACGGCGAGTATCGTCAATTTTCCGCAATTAAAAAAATATATAGACAGGTTTTTGAACACGTTCAGTGCCATGGACGCACACGTGACGCCAAGCAGTACCTAATCTGCTGCGCCAAGAGCGCCATGTGTGCGTCCTATACAGTATTATTTTTCTGGCATTTCTACATCATCGGTTTTTCAGTTGTGCTCTTTATATTTTGACTAGTTTTACTGTCACTAGTATGTTTTACACCTCTACCTCTTCTGTCTATCTCTACCAACTGCCGGCCGCATTGGTGCAGTTGGTAACGTGCTCGCCTCTCATCATGCGGTCTTGGGTTCGAATCCCATTCAGGCACGGCATCTTTTCATACGTTACAAAAAAAATCATTTCATCCTTCACCGTCTGCATTAGCAGTAATTGCAGAACAGTCGGACGTTAAACCAAAAAAAAAAGAAAAAAAAGTGCTTCAGTCATATTATAATTCGCTGACCATAAGATAAGAAACATAACTATTTTTTTGTAGTCCTGGAACTAGCAGATAGAGTGTAAATAATTTTAACATTTCACCTTCTTGTTATGGGCAAAGCTTAGATTATGAACACTTTCGGCCTAAAATGCACATTAAATCCGGTCTTAAAATTTTTTTTTTTTATGAGAGCACACACCCCCTCCGTGAATTTCAACAGACATGCCACTTACCACATCATGCAGAGCATAAAAAATGTTATAAATGACATTACAAAATAAAATTTTATGAGCCATTTTTGGAAAAATTAAAAAAAGTGAAAAATCACATTAACACTTTGAAGCCTGAGCTATAAGAACATGGTATGTCACTATATCCTGAGGAATTTAGAATAAACTTCAAAAAATTTAAAAAAATTTAATTTCTATCATATCTTAATGATTTTGGCGCATTAAATTGATTAAAAAATCAGAAAGTTTATTACTATTAATTTATTTCATATAATGAATTAATATAATAATTTCACTAACCTTCTTTTTAAACTGCGTCACCTTTATTTTATTCCTACTTACACGTGTTTCGGTGGATCCACCATCATCAGAGTAAATAAAAAATTGAAACTAAAAAATTTTTTTCATTTATTTAAAATTTACAGAAGATGATACATCTTCAGTCACTTGTATAAAATACAAGTGACTGTAAAATACAAGTTATTTTATACAAGTGACTGAAGATGTATCATCTTCTGTAAATTTTAAATAAATGAAAAAAATTTTTTAGTTTCAATTTTTTATTTACTCTGATGATGGTGGATCCACCGAAACACGTGTAAGTAGGAATAAAATAAAGGTGACGCAGTTTAAAAAGAAGGTTAGTGAAATTATTATATTAATTCATTATATGAAATAGAAATATTTCAAACTGCAAGATGCATTATAAAGATTTATTTTTGACTATTAATTTACATTGAAATTATTACACTTAATAAATTTATGACAGTTATTTAAATATACACAAAAAAATTATGAAAAACGAAATTGTTACGTGCTACACACTACCTAATTTTAGAGTTTCACAAGTCCTAATTTTAATTTCCTATAAATTTTATTACATACATTTTTGTCGTTAAATGTATACTAAGGCCGAAATCTTAAGATTTTTCTCATGTTTTTGTGAGAAAAAAACAGAAAATCGCTAATCACTGCTAAACTAAGCGTTACACAAAAAAAATGTTTAAATAAAAGTTGTAGAATTTTCAATTCTCTACAACTTTTTATTATATAAATTTTTGCGCTAAATTGCATATTAAAGCCATAATCTTAAAAAAAAAACAATTGTTTTACGTGAAAACAGCCTCACCAAGAATTTAATAAACCAGGCGATTTAAAAAAAAATCGTAGGACCAGTTTTTGAGAAAAATCGCAAAAAGTAAAAAATTACACGAATAAACTACTACTTCTGGTTGACCGATTTTGATGAAAATGTTCATGTCGGGTCCGGTAGTGGTATGTAACTTAAGTTTCAAGTTTCAAGTTCGTACGATGTTCCGTTCTTGAGATATTCTGTTCATACACAGACCAATCGCTAAAAACATGTTTTTTGGGTTCAGGTGGTCTGAAAACACGTAGTTTCGGTGAAAACTCGATTTTGAAAAATCGACATGAAAACAATACTTTCCTTCCTATATATTCATATAGGCACAAGAAAGTAAAAAAAGAGTTTATATAAATTCTACAGAAAGGCAATGAAATAACTACACACAACATGTTTGAGTAGGTACTAAAATTTAAAATATTTTACACATAATTAGCCTTTGTACGAAACACTCGGAAGCACACCGGTAAGCACAATTCATCATTAGTCAGGGCAGTACCAGGTTGTTTCTTTCCTTCCAGCCTTTCCAGTTGCAGTTTTACTCTTTTCTGAGCAAACTTTACAGCAACACACGGAAATCATAAAATGAAAATGAAATTTTAAATATTACGGTCAAATAACCGCACAAACAAAGCGAGCTAGAAGACAACACAGTACAACCAAACAATTTACCAAACGAAAACGATTACCGACAAAATACGAAAAAAAAAACAATTATTACAAAGTAGAAATAACTATATTATTTACAAATATCAAATACAGAATAACTACAAGCCTCATATAACTATGAAAAAATCACATCAAAGTACACATATGTACATCAACAAAAACATAACCTCAAACACGGCTCAATGCTACATAGTTCACAAAATATTCGGTAGATTTCGCTGCAAGCACAGAGAATTGAACTAAATGAAATATAGAATGAATCTGTGCAACCAAAGCCTGATAAAACTCGTCTGAATCTTGCTACAGAATTTAATGTGGCGGCCGAGGTATACTCGGGCTTCGGACAACCGCGATTTACGCTCACCCTGAGCTATACTCAGGGGCTTAGGCTTTAAAGTGTTAATAAATTACTACTTCTGGTTGACAAATTTTGATAAAAATGTTCATGTCAGATCCCTTGATGGTATCTAACTAAAGTTCAAAGTTTTAACTCCATATCATATGATGTTCTGTTCTAGAGATATTTTGTATACTGTGGACAATTAGAACTGGCACAACTCTTGCTCTACGTGTACACACAGTTCCCCATAAAGTATATCCATAACCAATTCTTTGAACTAGGTTTACAAATTTTAATGTACGCAAATGCCTACAATCTTATTTCAATGTACAAACATACAAATAATTATTTCATTTTAAAATATGTATTTAATTTGTCCCAGTAAAAATATAAATCATAAATTACAAGAACTAAACTGCAAAACTCACTAAACTATACTCTACAGCTGCACGCAACTATCTAAACACATTGATCTGAATATACAGGGTGATTCACGAAGATATGCAGAAACTTTAGGAGCTCATTGTACATGTAAAAATAATGAAAAAAGTTTATATAAACATGGGTCCGGAAATGCTTCGTTACCGAGTTACAGCTAGCGAAAGATTTCGCCCGGATTGCAGCTCACCAGGTGAAATGAGGTCTTCCTGAAATTCTGGTAAGGTAGATTAAGGGGCAAATTCAATCATTTTTTATGGTTTTTGATCTGATAAATTGAATAAAACAGGTCCCACAACTGTAAGTTAAATAGTTTTGAGAAAAACAGTGTCAAATGCAAAAAATGGAGTGAAAAAAAAACACATTTTTTCATCTTAGTTTATCCGGTTAATTTTACTTTGTACTCTTATGAATAAAAATTCATTTAATCAAACATCTATTCGTTTTCTGTGTACTTAATTTACACAGGTTTGTTCAGAATAAAATTTTCTACATGTTTTATTCAAAAATTTTAACTGTTTCTTGGTGAAATAACAAAGTTATTCTTTCCCAAAGATGAAAACATGTGTTTTTCACTCCATTTTTTGCATTTGATACTGGTTTTCTTAAACTATTTAACTTACAGTTCTGGGACCTGTTTTATTCAATTTATCAGATCAAAAACCATAAGAAATGATTGAATTCGCCCCTTAATCTACCTTACCAGAATTCCAGGAAGACCTCATTTCACCTGGTGAGCTGAAATCCGGGCGAAACATTCGCTAGCCGTAACTCGGAAACGAAGCATTTCCGGACCCATGTTTATATAAACTTTTTTCATTATTTTTACATGTACAATGAGCTCCTAAAGTTTCTGCATATCTTCGTGAATCACCCTGTATGAAAACAAATTAGTTACATCACTCTGTCTGACAGATTATTAATAACAATAGTGAAAACAAATCGTAGTGACCGTGCATGAGTCGCACATTACAGTAGTGATTGTATACTTTTGTGACTGTACTGTCTTTGCATGGCAAGGGACGAAGAGTGGAGTAGATAAACACCGAAGCTGGTTGTGCCAATTCAAATTGTCTAAGGCAGGGGTCTCCAACTTACGGCCCGCAAACAGATTTTTTCCGGCCCGCGGAAAGCTAGCATACTGAAAAAAAAAATTTATTTGATAATATATTTCCTTTTAAGAATTTTTACCATTAAATATGAGTACATTAGTCGTCTCTCACTTGCCACTTCTTTTCTCAATAAGTGTAAAACTAGCTGTAAACAAGTAGTGATCAACCATTGTTTGACCCTAAATGGGCTGAAATTTTAAGTGGCAAACAAATGCAATCTTCTCACTAAAAAATAATTGTTCTTTTTAAGCTTTACACTTGTAAACTCATGTATTGTCAAGTTTTCTTTAAAATTCAATGAAGTACATTTTGTAGCAAATTGAAAAGATTTGGTTTTGTATCATCCTGTGTTTTCATTAAGCCTACTTGAAAACTCCTTTTACAGAACAAATATTATTTTATAGCAAATATAATTATTTGTTTGGTCACAGCTTTTTTAACAATCACGTAAAGAATTTTAGTTAGCCAACAACAAAGATATTATAAGGAAATATAGCAACTTAAAAAACTAAGCAAGAAAATCTCAAAAACCACCACTGAACTCTTAATTAGAAAAAACTTTGAGGGTGTATGGGGGGGGGCTACTTTTTGCCCTGAAATATTGCTGGCCCGCCTTTCCTCCAAAAATTTACAATGTGGCCCTTGAGTAAAAAAGGTTGGAGACCCCTGGTCTAAGGTATACACACATGTATACACAATCAGTAAAAATATGTTTTTTGGGTTCAGGGGACCTGAAAACATGCATTTCCGGTGAAAAATCGACAAAAGAAAACAATATTTCCCTTCCTGATATTTCATGCAGGGCAAGAGAAAACAAAAAAAAAACCATGTAATTTTTATTGATGTATTAAAAAAAACTATTTACCAATTTGACGGTTCGCTTGTGATAATTATTGACGATACCGGTGAAGTCTCTGTAATTCATTCTACCAACTTCATCTCCGAATAGTGTGAATAAACAATCAACAATGTGTTCCGGTAGATGTACTTGAATACAGTTCTTCATAATATGAGTGAATTCACCTAGTAAACAAATTAAAAAAATCTGGTGTAAAACACTCACACAACTTTCTCTTGCCAATACAAATAATAATTAACAATAATGGTAACATTAGTAATAAAACATTAGAAATAAACAAAAAACTAACCTCAATAAACATAACCTAATTTTAATCATGAGTGAAAGACGCAAAATGAAAATCAACCTCAGTTTGGCTTAAAAATACAGAAAATCGCTCTTTCACACTTAACTAGGCACTGTACAAAAAAAATGCTACAAATAAAAGTTGTGATCTCTTAATTTCCTATAAATTTGATTGTATACACTTTTGTCGAACAATGGATTCTAAGGCCAAAATCTTAAAAAAATAGATTTCTAAATAGAGAAAAAAACAGAAAATTGCTAATTACCGCTAAACTAAGCGTTATACAAAAAAATGTTTGAAATAAAAGTTGTAGAATTTTAAATTCTCAACAACTTTAATTTTATACATTTTTGCGGTAAAATGCATAATAAAGCCGCAATCTTAAAAAACAATTTTTTTACGTGAAAACAGCCTCACTAAGAATTTCAGCAAACATGGCGCCTACCCTATTTTATAGAGCATAAAAAATTCAACAAACCAGGTGATTTAAAAAAAAATCGTAGGACCAGTTTTTGAGAAAATCGCAAAAAAGTGAAAAATTACACGAATAAACTACTACTTCCGGTTGACCGATTTTGATGAAAATGTTCATGTCAGGTCCGGTAGTGGTATGTAACTTAGGTTTCAGGTTTCAAGTTTCAAGTTCATACGATGTTCCGTTCTTGAGATATTCTGTTCACACACACACAGACCAATCGCTAAAAACATTGTTTTTTGGGTTCAGGGGTCTGGAAACGTGTAGATCTGGTGAAAAATCGACATGAAAATAATACTTTCCTTCCTATATATTCATATAGGCAAGAGAAAGTAAAAAATTCATCACAATCTTCTTTCAGGAATTTTAGTTTAATACAAACAAGTACAGGTAGAGTATAGTTACTTGAGTCAAGAGTTTGCAACGAGGGGTAAAGGGGGAAAGGGGGAAAACCATCAGTGCGCATCCGCGACTGCTTTAATTTTAGTACAACAAACACAACAACTTATACTATACCCAGAGCATCCAGGGAGTGCCTGGAAATGAGAGAGCGGATGCCTTAGCAAAGAAAGGCGCAGCCTCTCACTTCATAGGCCCAGAGCCATTCTGTGGAATTGGTGAAGGCTTTTATAGAGGTATAGTTAGGGCCTGGGAAGAGGAGGCTAAAACCTCCTATTGGGAGAAGGTGCCAGGCTGTGAACAGGCAAAGAAATTCATTGCCTATTCCAGCAGAAAGGCTGGGATATATAATAGACTAGGAAGACAGGACTTGAGGAGGGTAGTGGGCCTGATGACTGGTCATTGTAATCTTGGGTATCATTTATCCAAGATAGGAGTTGCTGAAGAGAGCCTGTGTAGATTCTGTCATGAGGCAGAAGAGAAGGCTGAGCATATTTTATGCAGTTGCAAAGTGGTTGGCTGCAAAAGAAGAGCGCTGATGGGTAAGGACGTGTTAACACCTTCTCAGGTAAGTGCACTAGATCCTAGGCAGATCCTGCGCTTTATTGAAAGTGTGGGTCTTGCATAAATAAGGAATAGGGGCAATCACAAAAGATCTTTTAGGTCGCGGTGAGGAGGGGCTGCAGAAGCCTGAACGCCCTGGTTGTAAAAAAAAAAAAAAAAAAAAATACCCAGAGCATATACAGTATCTCGCGGAACCTTTTGTAGATTAACTGTATGAATATAACTGTTTACTATTTCTGTTTAATATAACTGATTATTTATGTTTATTATAACTGTTTGTTACCGTAAACAGAAATGTTAGTTTGCAGCCTTCTGAAATTTTGTTCACCAGCGAGTGACTGGCGCGCCACTAAATAAACATTTGCATAAAGGCGCATTTACACGTGCAATGATTTGCTGGCGCCAGTAAAACGATGCATGCGTGTGTAAACCATTGTTGGCGCGCAAGTTTCAACATGCATGCATAGAAAGAAACTTGCATGGAATTTTCTGCAGCCTTCTGAAATTTTGTTCACCAGCAAGTGACTGGCGCACCACTAAATAAACATTTACATGTATAAACCTTCACCTCGCCAGTATACAGAAGGTGGTTCAATTGCGAATTTATTTTTTACTATCATCCATTATCTGTTATTATATATTTTCAAATAGATAGCTTTTTATTTTGCTGTATCTTTAAACGGTAACTAAAATGAGTTAAATTTTTTTAAACGAGAAGTGAAGTAGTGATGAAAACAATAAATTTTTGGGAAAATATGAACAACTTCCAGATTTGTGGGACGTACATTGTTCATCTTATAAAAACAGACCTCCAAACTATCAATACCAATGTAACAAATCACTGTTCTGGAAGTTTTCACGAACTTGACACTACACAACAGCAAAATAAAATGGATCTGGCGCGACAAAAAGCGTTTAATGTGTAAACTTCAACTGGCATGCAAATTAAACTTGCATCAATACTGGCGCCAGCAAATCATTGTACGTGTAAATGCGCCTTAATAAATAAACCTTCAACTCGCCAGTCAGCTATTGGCATACAGAAGGTGGTTTAATTTTGAATTGATTTTTCACCATCATCCATTATCTATTATTATTTATATTTTCATATAGATAGCTTTTTATTTTGTTGTCTCTGTAACTAAAATGAGCTAAATTTTTAAAAATAAATAGTGGAGTAGTGATGAAACCATTAAATTTTTGGAAAAATATGAACAACTTCCTGATTTGTGGGACGTACATTGTTCGTCTTATAAAAACAGACCTCCAAACTATCAATACCAATGTAACAAATCACTGTTCTGCAAGCTTTCACAAACTTCGACACTACGCAACAGCAAAATTAATTGGAGCTGGCACGACAAAAAGCGTTTAATGTGTAAACCTCTACTGGCGCCAGCAAATCATTGCATGTATAAATGCGCCTTCAGTTATTACACAGTCTACTATGAATTTTTTCATGAAAGGGGGTTGTAGCATAATCCCAGAAGATGTGATAACTAAAAACGTCTGTGTGAACACTCACACGACTTTCTCTTCCCAATGTAAATAACTAAAAATACCGTATTATTCCGAAAACAAGCCGCACCCGAATTTAAGCCGCATCGGAAAAATTACGATCAAAACTAGAAAATAAATTTCAAGTACAGTACTTGTATGTTTTTGAAAGTATTTTATTTTTTAAGAAGAAAATACCGTACAAACAAATACACTTACTACATAATTAGCATTTAGAAGTTTTTCTTTATTTTTTTGTTCTATGCCGAACACAAGGATTCATCTACATTGTTTGTGTTTTCTTCCGGCTTCTTTGGTGGATATCTTTTCCGCGTTTTTACCCAAAAAGTAGCGCAGGACTTGTGATACCAATAATTCGAAATTGGTATCACAAGTCCTGCGCTACTTTTTGGGTACTTCCCTCTCTTTCTCTCTCTCTCTCTATTCATACCTACTTATGCTCAATAAGAAACGATTATTATTATTATTAAAGCGCGAAAGCAAGCCGCACGTCAAATTATGGAACCGATTTTTAGGAAAAAACTGCGGCTTGTATTCGGAACAATGTGGTATATAACATAATAATAATAATTAAATGTAAAAAATTAGAATAGGCCTAAGTAAAGTAATATTTAGAAATAAGTTATAAGTAACCTGTAAACAAATAAAACAACAGAACGTGTAACATAGTACTATGTTCAGTTTTGAGTTTTCAATAAGGCAGAGAGTGGGAAAATTTTTTTTTTTTTTTTTTGCGCCCTGGAGACTCCAGGAGGAGTATAGGACATGTCGTCAGATATAACACCTAAAATACATATAAGAATCACACCATGTATCACTACTATCAAGAAAGAAATTCTTGTACGCTATAAAAAGTTTCACTGATCAAGTAATTTTTCAGATTTTTTTTAAAGGACTTCAAATCCTCACAACACTTTAAAGATTGGGGTAATTTATTCATGAATTTTCTCCCTGCATAAGTAGGTTTTTGTTCAAACAATTTTGTGGAGTGATTCCTGTTTCTCGTGTTATGATTGTGAACATTGAAATTCTGCATAAAATTATTTTGCCTAACATACATAATCACCTCAAAAATGTAGAGGGAGGGAACTGTTGACATTGTTGGGAGGGAATTGACATTGTTAGCAACCATTCACGGAATTGGGATTTGATAGTGGCATAAAGAAAAATACCCAAAGAAATATATCTGAAAATAATATATTCGTGACATAAGCGGCTCCTTTGCACAATTTAGAAATCATTAAGAAAATACACAAAAAACAACGGTATGCTAATCTGAGGTTATAGTTATCTTCCTAGCTTTTCTTTCTCACGTGTTTACATTTATATTTATGTTATATACTCACTTACGACATTTTTTTAGAACAATGTCCCCTCAATGTTCACTTCCATCTGACGTGATACTTTTATTTAAAATACTAATAAGAAAACAAATTAATTACAAAGTTAGTAACCCGACTTGCAACGTAAGATAAAAAAATACTACTGACGCCATGACAGTTCCCAAACAGGTTGCAGTTACCCGATTGGTTAAATATTGTTGTGGTCCGTTTTTTATACATACTGAACGGTTACTCCTCAACTCCAGTTTTTTAATTAACTTCTTTTTTTAATATGAAAACGTTCGTTTTTTTTAGTAAATAGACCAAACCAATCGAAAGCGCATGAAAAATACCATAAAAATCAGCTGATAACTAATTTTCGATCTAGGAGGCGTACGTCATTGCTTGTAATTGGTTGTATACTTAAATCCTTGTAACTCCTATACGGTTCGTCAAATTTAAATAATTCTTTCACTAAAAATTAATTCAAAATTTTCTCTTTATTTCATTCGCTTACAGTGTACAGTTATCTTTAAAGACAAAAAAGTTTCTCGCATGCTGACTTTTTTATGTCGTGTTTCGCGATTTTACAAAATGTATTTATGAAAATACCTTGTAAATTAAAAAGTATTGATTTTATGTTAAATTTTATTGCATCATCGTTTTTCATAATTATTACAGAACAAGCCTGCCAAATTTTACGTTAATCCGTGGAATAGTTGTTGAACAATGACGATGTATTGGAAAAAATACGGGTTTTTCTTCAAAAACAAAACTTACTAAATTATACATTATCTCATTAGGCGTGTGTTTTTCGAAATAATTTTATAGAACAAAAAACATGCGAAATACTTTGTTTTATAAAAAAAAGTCATTTCCGAAAAGTTTCAGTGACCTAAAAAAAATTGGATGTTTTCTGAAATGGTTTTACAATCCGCATATTGCTCCCCTCTGCGAGGGGCCATCAAGTCACAGACAAACAGTACTAGCTTAGTGAATCTGTGAATCGCACGATGTTCTTGTGTTTCAAACCCCTATCATTAAATAAATTATCTAAGTTAACAACAAACTTAACAGTTCTTAGAAGAACGGAGGAACGACGATAGTTTCGTCCTGAAAATAATGGTTTATTCCATAAGCATGTTCTGTATTCTTATGGAATAAGGGGGTGAAATATGGGAGAAGCTCATTACGTTACGCTGTATTACCTCAACGTTACAAATGAAATTTACTGTTTTTCATTTTGTAAAATCAAACTCATACTATTATCAACTTATTTATGTACAAGTTTTAAACTTTTGGGCAAATCAAAAAAGAATACACTTTAAAACTATACAGGGTGATTCACGAAGATATGCGCAGAAACTTTAGGAGCTCATTGTACATGTAAAAATAATGAAAAAAGTTTATATAAACATGGGTCCGGAAATGCTTCAGAGTCCTCATTTCACCTGGTGAGCTGAAATCCGGGCGAAATCTTTCGCTAGCCGTAACGCGGTAACGAAGCATTTCCGGACATATGTTAATATAAACTTTTTTCATTATTTTTACATGTACAATGGGCTCCCAAAGTTTCTGCATATCTTCGTGAATCACGCTGTATAAAAATCCGTTCGATATAACTCTGTATTTAGGAGTTAATTTTACTTTCTCTTGCCTATATGAATATGTAGTAAGGAAGTATTGTTTTCATGACGATTTTTTGAAATCGAGTTTTCACCGGATCCACAAGTTTTCAGACCCCTGACCCAAAAAACATGTTTTTAGCGATTGGTCTGTGTGTGTGTGTGTGAACAGAATATGTCAAGAACGGAACATCGTACGAACTTGAAACTTAAGTTAGATACCACTAGAGGACCCGACACGAACATTTTCATCAAAATCGGTCAACCGGAAGTAATAGTTTATTCGTGTAATTTTTACACTTTTTTGCGATTTTCTCAAAAGCGGCTCCTACGATTTTTTTAAAAATCGCCTCATTTACTACACTTTTTATGCTCTGCAAGATAGGATAGGCGCCATGTCTGCTGAAATTCTAGGAGAGGCTGTTTTCACGTAAAAAATTTTTTTTTTTCAGATTGCGACTTTAAAAGGCACTTCATCGCAAAAATATACAACAAAAAAATGTAAAGAATTTAAAATCCCAAACGTTTATTTGAAACATTTTTTTTATAACGCTTAGTTTATCGGTAATTAGCGATTTTCTGTTTTTTTTTCTCACAAAATCATGCAAAAATCGATTTTTTTTATACATTTTATCCTTATTATGCATTTTACGACAAAAAAGTAATATCAAATTTATAAAAAATTAAAAGATCTACAACTTTTATTTAGAGCATTTTTCTCTACAGAGCCTAGTTTAGCGTGAAAGAGTGATTTTCAGTATTTTTAAGCTAAACTGCGGTTGATTTTCATTTTGCGTCTTTCACTCATGATTAAAATAAAGTTATGTTTTTTGAGGTTACTTTAATTATAATTTTTTCTTGGTACTGAGTTCCGGGCGAAATCTTTCGCTAGACGTAACTCGCTACCAAAGCGTTTTAGGACATTTGTTTATATAAAGTTTTTTGGTTCAATTCCGTTTTAACTCCTAACAGATAGATTAAGCACATAAAAATATAATTAAAACACTGTAAATTTAACTATATTAAACATGTCTACACTAAAAACAGTCACTAGAAAACTAAAAAAAAAAATCTGGTGTGAAACACTCACATAACTTTCTCTTGCCTATGCAAATAATTACCAATAAAACCTAACATTAGTAATAAAACATTAGAAATAAACAAAAAATAACCTCAATAAACAAAAACTAATTTTAATCATGAGTGAAACACACAAAATGAAAGTTTGGCTTTAAAATACGGAAAATCACTGTTTCACGCTACACTAGGCTCTGCAGAGAAAAATGCTCTAAATAAAAGTCGTAGATCTTTTAATTTCCAATAAATTTTATTATAGACATTTTTGTCGTAAAATGTATACTAATGCTGAATTCTTAAAAAAATCGATTTTCACACGTTTTCGTGAGAAAAAAAAACAGAAAATCGCTAATTACAGCTGAACAAAGCGTTATACAAAAAAATGTTTAAAATAAAAGTTGTAAGATTTTAAATTCTCTACATTTTTTATTATATAAATTTTTGCGCTAAAATGCATATTAAAGCCGTAATCTTAAAAAAACAATTTCTTTACGTGAAAACAGCCTCACCAAGAATTTCAGCAAACATGGCGCTACTCTATCTTGTAGAGCATAAAAAGTTAAGTTAATGAGGCGATTTTTAAAAAAAGTCGTAGGACCAGTTTTTGAGAAAATCGCAAAAAAGTGAAAAATTACATGAATAAACTACTACTTCCGGTTGGCCGATTTTGATGAAAATGGTCGTGTCGGGTCCAGTAGTGGTATGTAACTTAAGTTTCAAATTCGTACAATGTTCCGTTCTTGAGATATTCTGTTCACACATACACACACAACATTCGCTAAAAACATGTTTTTTTGGATTCAGGGGATCTAAAAACGAGTAATCCGGAGAAAATTCGATTTGTTAAACTCGATATGAAAACAATACTTTCCTTCCTATATATTCATATAGGCAAGAGAAAGTAAAAAGATACAAAAATTATACATTTGTCAGCAAGTTACAAGTTAGATTTAAGTAAAAAAATTACTGTGGTGGCCTAAGCATACTGCTCGTGTCCAAGCTTTGTGCAGCTGCGGGATGAACGGGGAAAGACGAAGTACCAGACTGCTGTTACGTCATAACACTGTACTAATTATCTCATTGGTATTCGGTAGGCAGTGGGCTGCCTAGTGCGTGACATACGTGGGTGTTGTTTTGACTATTCGCTGTAGACGGCAACACAGAATATAATATGTAGTTCGGATAGTACCCTTGACTACTACAAACATAGTACAAGTAAAACGTTACTATTACTATATGCGCGCCAGCTCATGATCTCTGTCGCCTGGGGAAGTGGGGCGGGTAGTATAATAGAATGTGAGTAATATATTTGTCTTATGGTGCAGTCCAAAAACATTTAGTTATCATGTAAATATTATTATTATGTCTATATATTTATTATAGGCCTACGTATTATTGTTTTTCACAACGGATACACCTGTCACAATATACAGTTGTACATTTATGCTAGGTAATGCGTCTCGGATGTGTTAATCATTATTCATGATTTTTGATCACTAAAGTGATTTTTATTTTGAAATTAAAGTGTGTTTATTTTATTTATTTATTTATTTTTATTTCCTAATTTGTGTACGTTGCAATCTGTTCAATTGAGAACAATAAGCAACCCCATGACCCAATGAGATGAGGATGATGTGTATGACGTGTAAATGAGGTGTAGTCTTGTACAGGGCCGACCATTCCTGAGAGAGTATGGTTAATTAAACCCCAACCATCAAAGTACACCGGTAACCACTGTCTTGTATTCAAATCCGTATAAAAGCCCTTTACCACAAAAAAAACCTTTACTAGTAAACCCCTTTACCTTTACCTTAGTAAACTTTACCTTTAGTAAAGACCTTTACTAGGATTTGAA
Organism: Catonia carolina; assembly: GCA_035578175.1. Taxonomy (NCBI): domain Eukaryota; kingdom Metazoa; phylum Arthropoda; class Insecta; order Hemiptera; family Achilidae; genus Catonia; species Catonia carolina. The sequence continues at coordinate 7,178,493 of JAQMRL010000008.1, forward strand.
CCAGGAACCTTCGTCTCCGAAGTGTGTTAACGTGCCAAAAGTTATTTGTTTTGTGTTAGGTAAATTTCAACGAGTATTTTTCATATCTTTTGTTTTATTTTAATATGTCTTCCCGGAAAAATAAAGCGGTAATTCATTCGGAAGTGCGACAAATTATTGCATCAGTTATAAAAAACTGTGCGTAAAGGACCCGGAATTGGCTTAACCACTTGACTGAGGTAAAAAAAATCATAATCATAATTTGCTACTAATTATTTAGGCCTATAAATTAATGTTAGGAAATATATATTTTTTAATTTCCTTATTTTCTATGCTACGTTCATATTTTAATTCCTGGGGACTGCCTGACTCAAACTGTAAATAATTACTAAATATTAATAAATACAATGAAAGAAAAGTAAAAGAGTTACTATATTATAGAATAAATTGAAATAAAACAAAAGGTTACTTTATAATGCCAAGAACATTATGATAAATGTTTTTTTTATGAATAGTATAATCTTTCACTGCATGCCGTAACACAAATTCCTCACACGGATCACGAGCTGACGCGCTTATAATACTAACGCAATCTCTCACAGTAGTAGTGTCATAATGCATACAGTATTCAGATGAACTAATGTCCCCTAGCCGTGGGAGTGAGAGAATGCATAACGCTCTCACTCGCACAAGCCATACGCGCCGTTCCAATAACATTACTCATTGTTGTGACCAAGCATTTATGCATTCAGTAAAACTAACAAGCAAGATAACGACTGTACAGTCCAGCCTCTCTTAGTTTGCTCCTAATGTAAACAAATAATGACGTCACTGAGCATGCGCATCAAAATGTGTACACGCTGATTAAAAAATAATAACACATACTTTCAAAAAGTATTTAAATACAAAATACTTTTAAAAGTATTTTTATAAATGAAACTGTTAAGCCTACATCATATCATGACTGATGTTTTTAGTACTTATAATTAAAAATTAAGTACTTATAATTTAAAAAATAGTTAACTTACATAGGAATACGACATCCGTAAAGTCGCAGACTCTAGCGTGCACCCTGTAGGAGGTGGCTTTTGTTTGTTAACAGTAGGAGCAAATTAACAACGGCTCAACTGTAGTATGTTTTCAGATCTGGATTATAACGGTAAAGACCTTTGAGCGCATGCGTAGTTAAGCCACATATCTCCCTCTCACTCGCTCGGCTATGGGACATTAGTTCGTATGATACCTTTACCTCTCAGCTGCAGAAAGGTTGGGGACGGGCAGTAGTCAAATACTGTCTGTCTATAACTTGATGGCCTCCCGCAGAGAGGAGCAGAATTGGCCCGCTACTAGCCTTCTCAAAAACATTTCATTATGTACTACTACTACTAACACTACAATTGGTACTTATCAAGTGTTATCGAGAAGGCTAGTAGCGGGTTTTACAAAAATTGACTAGACAGAGTACAAGATCCTGTAGGGGTTAAAACGGAATGTAACCAGTTTTTTCTTTCTTTTGGCTGTACAGGGTGAAATCACATGTTGTTGTTTAGGTCATCAGCCGAAAGGCTGGTTTGAACCTTTAGAGGTTTTACAAAGTAAAACGAGGAGTGAGGTGGTTTACAATTGCCTTCCTCACTGAATGGAAATGTACGCTTATCAGCATGCCGGGCCCTTTGAAAAGCTCATATTTTCCACTCTGCAAATGACACCTTCACTTCATTCACCACAGGGTCTGGTTGTATAATGAAATTCATTACTTTCAGAGGTGATAACTCTGATTAGTATCACAGTACACCTCTACCTCTTCTGTTCTTAAATGATTTAGTCATTTAATTGGCTGACCATGTGATAAGAAACACAACTATTTGTTTTAGCCCTGCAATGAACAAATTGGGTGTAAATAATTTGACACTCCACCTGTCTGTTATGAAATCACATAGCGCCGGTAAAACTTCGTGAATCACCTGTATATGGCACACGCTTCATGGGTGTCTGCATTTAATTTTATACTATATGACAGTGTATCCCACAGAACCGTGCAGCAGATGTAAACAGACTACAGGTTAAAAGTCAGTAAAAAGGATGCGTTATCATGTTTCACTCTACAAACGCCTCCAGTCAAAACAACCGGCGACAGACCCGAATGTTTTATAATAGGCCTACTCTGTGAATTCTTTCTACTGGTATAATATTCGCCAATTACGATGGTGCGCAAGGAGGGTAGAGAGACTGAGAGAGAATGTGTTGCGTCCGTCGTTCCCCTCAACTCATTTCAATCAGTGCACGGTGTTCAAAAGGAATTGTGACAATTCGCGATCGGTAGTGCACTCTGCCGGCCAGTTTCGTTTACTACACCACTCTAACAACAAGCTTATTTTATTACGATATAAATGTTACTAACGGGTGTTTCAAAAAGGACGCTCTTCGAAGTTTAAGGGTTAATATTTTCTGCATAGTGAATATTTTTTTCCCCCAAATAATAGTTGGCACTACCGTTTTCATTGCTAACCCATTGTGTATTACTGACATGTAGGCCTACTAGTGGTATCCCAGTATTCATTTCTGTCTGTATAAGTTCAAACATTGTTTTTTCAAAGGATGAACGTGTTTTTATAATTGAAAGTTATTGCGCATATAAATCTTACTAACGAGTGAAAGACGAGTTCCAGTTAAAATTTCCCAATTCTGAAGTACCTAATAACACCACAATATCGCGTCTGATTAGTAAATTTCGTGAGACTGGCAGTGTACAGGATCGGAAAAGCACAGGTCGACCATCAGTGTTAACAGAACAAGTTTTGGACGATGTGAAACAACGTTTGACTACCTCACCCGGCAAATCACTTAGAAAGTTATCTTCACAGGCTGGATTATCACTATCTTCCGCTTTAAGGGCTACAAAAAAATTAAATCTGCATCCTTACCGCATCGGTGTCGTTCATGAACTGAAAGAAGTTGACCATGGGAAACGTATACAGTATTGTCGTTGGATACGTTCGCTTGTTAATGACAACGGTGTTGAAATATTGGATCGTGTTTATTTCAGTGATGAAGAATGGTTTCACTTGGATGGTTACATCAACAGCCAAAACTGCCGAATATGGAGCGCTCATAATCCTCACACATTTCATGAACGTCCACTAAACGCACGTAAAATTGGTGTTTGGTGTGCGATCTCCCGGCGTCGTATTGTTGGGCCTTTATTTTATGACACACCTGTAGATGGTGTGGTGTACCGCAATTTAATTGAACAATTTATAGCGTTGTTAGAATTACAAGATCGAGATTGTTGGTTTCAGCAGGATAACGCAACGTGCCATACTTCTACTGAAACGCTGAATATGTTACGAGAATTTTTTGGCATTCGTGTGATATAAAAAGGATTGTGGCCACCAAGATCCCCAGATCTTATACCTGCGGATTTTTAAAAACAATCATCATACAATTGAAGAATTGAAGGCTAGTATTGAAAGTGAGATTACAAACATTAATGAGCAAACACTACGAAAAGTGGCTGCAAATGTTATGAAACGTATCCGAACTTGCATTACAAGCGGAGGAAGTCATTTTGAACATTTATTGTGAAGTTTTAAAGGTAATCTGAATGTTATAAAGGATTTCATACCGTATAATTTGTAATTACTTAATGTAATAAATTAGCGGTCTCAAACTTCGAAGTTCGTCCTTTTTGAAACACCCGTTATTTCACTTCCCTTCCTCACAACCCATACATACGCAAAAGGCAATCTTGTGACTTTAGTGTCTATACTGTCGTATTTTGTATTTAGTTGGTTCAATTAGTAAATAAGAAGTTTCGGAATTATATAGAATCAGGGTCCGTCACAGATTGCTACGTTTTTTTTTAAATCGATCTTTTTTTGTGTGCTGAATCCGAATATGAAATTATTTTTCCCCGCAAATGAACAGGAAATTAGTTATAAGCCCTTTTATGTCACAAAACTACATAACCTCACTACGTTTTAAAATTTTCAGATTTTTAAAGAGTATTCTTTCTTCATTTGCCCAAAAGTTCTAAACTTTAAATTCGTGCTAATATGAACTTCATTTTACGAAATGAAAAAGAGTTAATTTAATTTATAACGTAGCACTCAGTAATACAGCGTAATCCAATTTAAACCAAAGAACATTGTGGGAATTTATTCGCACGGGTCCACTATGCTAGTATATTTTAAAATAAATAATAATTAAGTACTTACAATTTTTATTTTCTTGTTGAGGCAACTTTTAAGAATAAAAAAATACTGAACATAAAAATATTGACATTACACTAAAGACACTATATTTTTCTCTAAATGTATATAAATTTTTAAGTTAATATCTCTATACCAAACGAAATCGCATAAATTTTTATAAATGTCATTTACATAACCACTTTTCTTTTAATGTATTACTAAACCTACGTGTTTATTGTTTCTTGAATATTCTAAAATCTTGAAGTAAAATTAACTGACAATTAATAAACTTTAGACAAGTATAAATGAAGAACTTAAACCTTACAATGAAAACTAGAAATAATTTAATTTAGCATCAGTGAAAGGGGTTATACATTAAATCTGCAAAAATAATCATTTTGTAACACTTTTCTAATCGAATTTTCACTAACCGGTGTTCTATATCGCTTCATTCTAAGAATATGATAACATAAAATAAGACAATGAAAGAAAACCTCACCGAGACACGTTAACTAACACACAATAACGAATAACCTCCCAAACACACTAATCATTTCTTAACATCAAAGTCGGCTGAACTACTACACGTGAGCTTGTCAAAGCAAACGATATTTTATAAAATATATCGATTTATTGATGTATCGATATACATAAAGATAGTTTCTTTCTGATGGTTATCGAATATAAAAAAAAAGTATGGTTGATATCGAACGTAATAAATGTTAAAACAGGCGAATAAAATCTTACTAACTCGTTTTTGGAGACGACCGATTATCAGGACGTCAGCACTCTTGTTTAAGGGAACCCGGAACGAACGTATTGAAAATAATTTATTAAAATTCAAGTTTTCTGCATCCAACGATATAAGTATAATTTGTTGGGGGTTTTGAAGTTTTTTTATTTTAATTAAAAATACGTTGAATCCATTCGTTATTTTTTAAATGTTACCCTTTACATAAACATCTCTATTTTTTTAATGAAAACAGATAAATAATAATTTTTTATTTTGTGCGATATTTTTTTGTTTTAAAACTTTTAAGTTAGCACTAGACCACCTATGAATATAGTAAATATTAACCTAACTGTAAAAAATAACATATTGAATTATTTACATATACTGTGTTCTCTTTAGTTTTTGTTGTTTCATTTTTTGACATTTAAGGAACATTTCTCAGCTAACTGTGAATGGATTTAAATAAAGTTTTTACACAGCTTTCGTACCATAATTTCAATGTACTGAGTTAATATTACAGTAAAATAATATATTTAAATATTTATTTTCCACTTCAATAGGCAAAAAATTATGATTTTCAAAGTGATAATTTTTTATTTTTTAGCTTTTATTTGCTATCGGGAACTGTACATTGATGACAACTACCCAATTTGATCGCTGCTTTTTGCTGTATTTCTTGACGTAGACTAGACATGAGTTTGAACAGGGACCCCCAGTAGAGTTTGTTCATGGATGGACTGGTCACCATACAAAGTCGCTTGCCCAACCGGTGTTACTTAACAAATAATAGCGACTTTCTACCAGCTGACTGACTTGGCTGGCCCGAAGGCCAAGTGATAATTAAAAAAAAAAATGTCTTATCTTCCTAACAATATATCAAGATGCTTCTAACTCAGAGGGTGCAGAATAGCCTGAAAAGTAACCGAAAGAAAACAGGATAAGTCCAAAATTTTGTGAGAAATGTTCCTTACATTAAAATTACGGAAGACGGCATTACGGGTCCAGTGGCGGATCCAGGATAGGCCAAAGGGGGGGGGCTAGGCGTTTGGGTGGGTGAAAGCACCGGGGGGTCTGGTGGGTATGGAACACCCCCCAGCAAGGCGGGGGGTCCGGGGAATTGTCAAAATTTAAGTGTAAAATGACACATTTTTAGGCCGTTTTTAACTCTTTATTGACCAGAGTTTAGAGGCAAAAAACTATGGTTTGACTCAAGAATATTGACTAAAAATAAAAGGATTTTGAAGCCATTAGAATGACCTTGGTCGGGCGTGCGGATTCCTCTCATGTTCGGCAACCGAACAAAACAAATTACCCATTTTACCTAGTGTAAATTGGATACCCAAGGGGGGGGGCTATAGCCCCCCCTAGCCCCTCTTTGGATCCGCCACTGACGGGTACCCTTAAAAGCAAACGTCCATAAAATTGGGCGCAAGCACTGAAAGGGTTAAGTATCCAAAAAAGACTGAGAAAAGATACCAAGAGAGCAATGTAAAAGATATGGTTGGGTGATAAAGACGAAGAGGTGGTTTACCATACATCCTAGATTAACCCGGGTTTTCCGGATACCGGGTATTTGTCTAAAGGACTGGCGGCCGGAAAATTTCGCCCAGTTATAATATTTTAGAGGTTGATAAAATTGCGTGCAATGTTGCTAGATTATTAAAAGTTAATTCAAATATGTCTTGTGTGGATGTTTACAATATTTGGGTCACATAACCAGAGGAGCAAAATATGAGTTGCTGAGAATTATTATGCAGGGAAGGATCCGAGGAAGAAGAGGCGTAGGAAGAAGACGCATCTCCTGGCTGCGGAATCTTAGAGAATGGTTCAACTGTAGTTCATTGCAACTATTCAGAGCGGCAGCCAGCAAAGTGACCATAGCCATTATGATATCCAACCTCCGATAGGAGATGGAACTTTAAGAAGAAGAAGAAGAAGGATGTTTATGAAAAAAACAAAACTAATAAAGGTTATTCCTTGGAAAAGTACTATCATCTGAGAAATATCTTACCCGTCCAACTCCAGGGCAAGAAAAAACTCGATGGTATATATGTTGTAATTACAGGACCCAATTCTAAATTAAATGTTGGGCTGTTTTTGCGCCTACTATTACTTAACACTGTGTGTTGTTTAGGTCATCAGCCGAAAGGCTGGTTTGAATCTGTAGAGGTTTTACTAAGTAAAACAAGGAGTGAGGTGGTTTACCATTGCCACAACTCACTGAATGGAAAAGTATGCTTATCAACATGCCAAGCCCTCTGAAAAGCACATATTTTCCACTCTGAAAATGACACCTTCACTTCATTCACCACAGGGTCTGGCTGTATAATGAAATTCATTACTTTCAGAGGAGATAACTCTGATTAGTGTCTTTTGCACCTCTACCTTTTCTGTTCTCTTAAATGATTCAGTCATTAAATTGGCTAACCATGTGATAAGAAACAGAACTATTTATTTTAGCCCTGCAACGAACAGATTGAATGTAAATAATTTGACACTCCACCTGTCTGTTATGGGCAGTAGTTAACACTATTATTCTAAAAATAATTACTTGGAAGTAGTTCTAAAAATAATTACTTGGAAATTAATTGTAAACCAATGTATTTCAGTGGGGAAAAAATTAAATAAATATTTTGTTTTGTAGTTTTTTACTTAAAAAAAACAGCCTCTTTCAATAAAAAAATGTCTGGAATTGGGGTCCAGAAATTATGGTACCTAACCTTACAAAGAGATGAAAAGGTAGTGTGGGGTCTGACCCCAGGAACCTCCTCAGGAAAAAAATAACAAGGTGATAATGACATTTTTTTACGTCTGTTGACTGTTTTGCAATATCTGCTAATGCAGACGATGGAGAATAATGATGTATGAGTGATGAAAAAATGCCAGACCTGACCGGGAATCAAACCTGGGACACCGGCATAGAAGATAGTTGCACTAACCACTGCACCAACAAGGAATAAATAAATAAGGTTTCATAAATTAAGTAATATTATTTTAAACAAACATTATTTGTATTCAGATTATAAATTAAAAATATATTAAATATAAAATTTATATTTTATAATCTGAACACAAATAATGTTTAACACAAACAATATAACACGGAAACAATAACAATATTGTTAACATTATGTATTTTTAATTAACATTAATGATTAAATAACAAAATATGACTAGAAATATGTAACTGACATAATTATGTTAGAAACAAATAAAAAGAAAAAAAACATGTAAGGATGTAAGACAATAATTGAAATAAGAATATAGGTACAGTCTTCAGATGAACTAAAGTCCCCTAGCCGTGGGAATGAGAGAATGCATAACGCTCTCACTCGCACAAGCCATACGCGCCATTCCAATAACATTGTATAATTTAACTCATTGTTGTGAGCAAGTGTTTATGCACGCAATAAACTAACAAGCAAGATAACGACAGAAGTATGTTTTCAGATTTGGATTATAACGGTAAAGACCTTTGAGCGCATGCGTAGTTATGCCATATATCTCCCTCTCACTCGCTCGGCTATGGGACGTTAGTTCGTCTACCTATACCTTTACTAGGATTTGAGGTTTCATTACTTTCAGAGGAGATAACTCTGATTAGTGTCTTTTTACACCTCTACCTCTTCTGTTCTTAAATGATTCAGTCATTTAATTGGCTGACCATGTGATAAGAAACAGAACTATTTATTTTAGCCCTGCAACGGACAGATTGAGTGTAAACAATTTAACACTTCACCTGTCTGTTATGGGGATTATAACATACTATTATTAATAATAATAATATAACACATTATTTGTTTTTATTATTAAACATATCATCAACTGCTTGGTTATTAGCAAAATAATGGGCTGTGTGTTTGTCAGACAAAGGGTGGACGAATGTTTCACGCCTACATCATGCAGAGATGTATCATTTTAGCAATTTCAAAAACATTAACATGAGCCTGGATTGGGTTTGAAGTTCTGGTTTCGACCATAAGTGGCCCAAAACCAGAAGTCAAGAAATCAAAGACGGAATTTGGAAACAAACATAGTGTCATTCGATTCCTTGTAAAGAGTAGATACAGAAATCATTAAAGGTTTTTGCTATAGGTCTTAAGGTAAGCCTTTTTCTTTCTTACGAAAGCTCAATCTCTTACAATTTCTTTAGAAAAATTTGCCACCAACCATGAGATGCTTTAGTCTCATGAAAGGGAATTTTAATTATTTTTGAATTTATGATATTAAATCCTGGGCTTTTTTTTAAGTTATTTATTTAACGTCGCATCAACTACAATGGTCATTAGCGACGACGTTGTGGTGTAACTGTTTACAATGGAGGATGAAATGATTTTTTGTAACGTATGAAAATATGCCGTGCCTGAGTGGGATTCGAACCCAGGACCGCATGATGAGAGGCGAGCACGTTACCAACTGCGCCAATGCAGCCGGCATTGTCAAATCCTGGGCTGGATACTGTCACCGCCACCCCTTTGAATTAATCATTAACTGTGTTGCCGGCCTTCAATACTTCTACCGGCCCTTTGGCGGCGTACCGACAAACCTTTCACCTGCGTACTGACAAGAGGGCTTTGTTCCCAAGGCCGAGTGAAAAACCGCCCTCTACCACAGCGCTCTCGGCAACTATATAAAGAGCTTTGCACTGAGACACAGAAGGATTCAATTCCAATCCAGGAAGCAGACAAGACGTTCACCACGGCACACGGCTACAGGACTCCAGCGAACACTAATTGACGACCCCACAAGAGAGAAGATTATGCTTCCGCGCGCTGACCCATCACCGTAAGCCATCATCGCCTGCTGACACGAGTGATGCCCATAACGGTCCCTCGACCGAGCCTTACGCCCACCGGATCTGATCCAGGCAGCAGACAAAACGTCCACCACGGCACACGACTACAGGACTTCAGCGAAACTAATCGACGACCCCACAAGAGAGAAGATTATGCTTCCACTGATTGATCCGTCACCATAAGCCGTCAACCGGACCATCAGTGCCCACTGATGCGAACGATGCCCATAGCGGTCCCTCGACCGAGCCTTACGCCCACCGGATCCGACGAAGCAGCCATCGACACACTGCTGCGAGGGAAGAAGATGATGTCTTCGCTGGACGACGACACGCCGTGTCGCCCAGCTCTTCGACCGCCACGACGACTACGACCGAGACACTTTCCATCAAGACGACCACCGCTTAAATGGCCCTTTTCAGGTCCACCAAAAATTAAAGGTTTTAACTCACCACTTAAAGTCGCCATTTGGTGACAATACAATACAAATTTTTATTCTCCGTATTTTAATATATCATAAACACTATCAATCTGTAGGTAAATAATACATAAGTGCAAAAAACTTTTATACGTGAACTTTTGGTTATGTTACGGAAACACCCAGGATTATCCGACCGTTTGATTATCTGACAAACTATCCGCCCTAATAGATAATTGAGGGACTAAAGTATATTAAAAGGTATAGTACATTTGTTTTAGGAAGAAGCTTGTAAGGGGAGGGCGAGTAGGTAGAGTATGGATAGTTTCAAGGGGCAAGTGTTGTCTCCTTCTCAATTAATGATCATTCCCTCTCTTTCTAACCGTATACTATGTTACAACTACGAGGTGCTTCCCCCACCACTAAACAGAACAGCTCAGCGGCACAGAGCGTTGGAGGGAGAGCTTCTAGCTAGAACAAATGACCTATATGTGTCGCCAAAGCTCAAAGGTTAAAGCACTAGACCACAAAGCAGAAGGTCCCGGGTTCAATTCCTGGCTAAAGTCTGCAATTAAACATTACAGATTAGAACCCACTAATTCTGAACCAGAACCCATAGTAATTGCTAATATCCGAAGCAAGTGGTGTGACTTTAAATGAACTTAAAAAAAAATACTTAATTTAATAGATTTATAAAATACAATTTTTAAAAAATAATAAAAACGATAGCTATATCAACTATATCTAAATCTATTTTAGATACAATATTATTTTTAATATGAACACAAATAAGAGAGCTAAAATAATCTGACAGCTAAAATCTTTTTGTAGAATAAGTATAAACAATATTAAAATTAGGCAGTCAATTTTTCAAATATATAAAGTTAGTAATATACGAGTATACCAATTTAAACATATATGAAGTAAATTTTTTATGAAATATTGTGCAATATACAGAGTGTGGCAAAAGAAACTCCCAATAAAGTATTATTGCTGTGCAGTGAGTAGTTGGCGAATCTCAAAAGTGAAGAGGATAGTGGCAATCAACGAAGGAAAAAGGGAAGTTTTTGTGCCGTTTAGTACCAGTTATCAAAATGGTGTGGATGAATGCAGTGAGCTTTTGCTGTCAAGGCATTCATTCGCAACAATGATTCAGTTATCGGAGCACAGCGTGTGTTTCATACCCACTTTGAAACTGCTCCTCGTGCGTCAGTTCTGGATTGAAAGTCTACTTTGTTGTGGGTGGAAAACTTCCAAGGGATTGGTTCTGTTGTGACAAAACACCGTGAAGACCTCATAGTGTCTACAAACCTGAACAAATTGATTTAGTTACCTGTTCGATTTAGGTATCTGAAATCGCAGAACACGTTGGAATAAATTTTGGGAGCTGTCAAATGGTCATTAAAAATTACCTAAAACGCCGTAACGTGTGTGCCAGATGGGTCCCTCGCATTTTTACTGCAGACCAGAAATTGGAGACGCTGTAACTGGAAGAAATGCACTGGACTCAAGTTTATAATCTTGTTACAGCCTGGACCTAGCCCCCTGCGATTTTCCCCGACTATTGTTTGGGCCGCTTAAAGAAGTACTAGGAGGGCAACGATTTGAAGATGATGAAGGCATGGAGGGATTCGTGCACAATTGGTTACTTACGCAACCAGTTTCATTCTACAATGCAGGGATAAAAACCTTCCTTCTCGCTGGGATAAATGTATTTCTAAAGCAGGAACTACATAGAAAAATTAATTAAAATTGCCTTTCATTTTTCATGAATAAATTTTAAAAAAATGCCGTTTGTATTTGATTTAGCCTCGTAACAACCAGATCTGGCATTAGCTAGAACAGATTCTGGATACGTGTAAACTAAGTACTAGAGAAAGCGTAGTTGATATAGTACTATTCTTATATGAATAATATTTTCTATTTAGCAAAATATAGAAGATATCATTTAACTACCTCACTTATAAATATAAATCTTAAAAAGATCAACTAACATGTTTACTTAATTTTATAACAATACAAATATTATATGGAAGAAATTTAAATCGCAATAATTTAACAAATATTACAAATCTGAATTTATTCAGATTGCTTAATTTTTTTTCACAAGTCTGGTGAAAAGAATGTGGATGTATTTTATGATACAGTTAGACCTCTCTAATTCATACCTCCATAATTTTAAATACACTCTAAATCGAATATTTACTCTTAAGTCCTCCTCAATTCGAATGAAATTACAACATTTATTCAAAGAAATTTAGAACTTACACAGACTTTTTTTAATAAATTACTAACAGATACGTAACCTTTTCTTTCGGAAATGATTTTATATTGAAATTGGTTAAAAAAGTACCGTAAATTCATATTGTCACCAATGGCCCTACGATCAGATGGTCCCAGAACTTGCCAAGGGGAGCGCTAATGACATGTGTATTTGCCTATCCGTTGCCGGACACCCCTCGGCCAGCCACGCTAATTCCGAATGGAATTTAAGCAGCATAGTGCTTCTGGAGAGCCAGCCAGGAACCCACAGCCCCTGAGAGGCCAACCCAAATGAGTGGGTGCGGTCACTTTCCTCAGTACTCGCGTAAACATTGGACGAGTCGCTGTCGAGCTCGTTACGCCGCTAAAAGCTTTGCACATGGCTCTACCACACACGGATGTACTGCGCACAACCGTGTACTACGAATAGCACACGGAGGTGCTACAGCCAGCCCCCGTTATTTAGAATAGCAGGCTAGGATTGGGTAGCTTAAACTGCAGTTTTATGGGCACGCTCTGTGTGGTCTGGGGCGAGCCCCCGGAGCGCTAATGACAAGCAGCTAGCAGCGCCTCCCCTCCATCATGCAGTTGACTCACCGGATGGTATTTAAGTGGCCGCACTACACTGCGAGAGAGAATCGCCATCCAGCTACCGACCAAGGAAGAAGAGCCCAGCTGAGAATGGATGCACCATCCCTAGTCAACACTACCAGTAGCAGATGCACATTCTCGTACTGGTCAGCCTTCGCCTAACCAGTCGCCGAAGGAAGCTCGTGGGTGCCTGATGGCAACACGGTGAAAATTTAATTCAGTGCAGGACTGGAGAGAACCGCCTCAATCGAGCTATCAGCCAACGACCTACGCTGACCCAAAATTGCGGGGCTCTGGGAGCCACCACTATCATGCTGCAGTGGGGACTCAACCATTTAATTGGTTGGTGTTTCTAAAAAGGGCCAGGTGTGTTTTGTTGGTGACCCTGAAAAGGGCCATTGTATTGTGCGGTTCCAAGCTCCGTGAAGTTGCAGGGAATACAACAAGCTGAGGGAGAGCTAGGCCTGAATCCGGTAGCCAAGCCATCACTCTTCAGGCACCACTCTCAACATCATTTATTGCTTGAGTCCCAGCTCCGTATAGTTGGAAGGAATGCAGTAGTAGCGAGTACTAATTAGACTAAAAAAATATTCTTATCATCCAGCGCATTAATTAAATAAATACCTTATTATTAACTTGGTCGGATTCATAATATTTAATTTACCTAATACTATTAATTTAATTTACCTAATTACATAATATTTAATTTTAATAATATTTAATTGATACAAAATATGTAAATAAATAAATGTAATAAACACAAACAAATATGTTAATTACGGAAAGTTTGAAAATGAATGTTTTGTATCAGAGTAATACAATAATTGTTCTCCCAGCATGCATCACTCATTCATTATACCTCACCCGTACCCTTCACCCTGCAACTTAACGGAGCTTGGAACCGAACAATACAATGGCCCTTTTCAGGGTCACCAACAAAACACACCTGGCCCTTTTTAGAAACACCAACCAAATAAATGGCCCTTTAGGGGTACCAAATTCACAAGCAAGGTTTTGCCACATTTCGTCAGTGATAATATGAATTATATTTGTTTCAATCCGAATAGAAAGAACCTATATCGTCAGTACAATCAATCAATCAATCTAAATTTTTCATAACGTCAGCAATTAATATTCAACCGTCTGTTCACCAGACTTCTTAACAAAGATAAAAAAAAAACACAATATCGTATAATATAGTACAAGAAAGATACTTTAAGAAATTACAAGCTTACATTTTGTACTTTTAATCTATCTACCAAGAAAAAATGCAATAAATCATTTCAATAAAATTTTAGAAAAATTTAACTAGAAAGCTTATAATATTAAAGGCAAAGTTAATCTAATTATTAAAAAGTTTTATATAAATATACAATTTTATAAGATTGTAAAATTACAAAAGAATGTAACAAACCTTAATGGAAAATAATATTATACAGAATGTAAAATATGTATAAACAACAAAAATAAAATAACAATAAAAATTTAGCCTAAATATGAACACACAGAGTACGATAAAAAATAATAACAAGTAAATTTATAACTAGAGTTGTTCACTTTTTTATCATCTTATAAGTTTTAAAAGTGCCCATAACAGACAGCTTTTTTTGGTTTAACGTCCGACTCTTCTGCAATTTCTGCTAATGCAGACGGTGAAGGATGAAATTTTTTTTGTAACGCACGAAAAATCAATTTTTACATCACACGGAATTATGAGGGAATGGCATTTTACATTCTTTATGGTAATATCACAGAGCCACTATTACATTTAGTTTACAGCTGTAAGCAAAGCAATGTAGAAAATTCTTTTCCCTACAACCACGTCTTTAGAAAAATTCTGTAGGTTGGGTTAGAAGGAAGCCATTACACATCCTTTACAACTCGGCAAAGTGTCAAATTTTTTGCCTCTGTGATGGAAAACCCCTCCTGAAAAGTAAAATGGACTTGTCTTTCCTTTTCAAGGGCAAACACAGTAACAGAATTGTGATAGCTTCAACATAAACAAAAGAACATACATATACGTTGACTTACGCTTGAGCTACATGGATTTCCATTCAAAGCAAACAATTCCCAAACCATCAATGCTACCTACACACTACAGAGGGAATAAAATTTTCCCTGTTATGATATTCTAAAAAGGGCAGCATTCCTAAAAATAAGACCTCTTCTATCGGCCCGCGACCTGAGCCTCGAAACCAGGACCCGCTTCTTGAAGTGCTACGTCTTTCCCATCCTCTTGTATGGGGTAGAGGCGTGGACACTCACCAAAGAATGTGAGATCTGACTGCAAGCGTTTGAAATGTGGACCTATCGGAGAATACTTCGAATACCGTGGATGAGTGGATGGACAGGGTCACAAATATCGAGGTCCTCAGAAGAATGGGGAAAGAGCTGGAAATCCTGCAGAGCATAAAGATAAGAAAACTGATATATCTTGGACACATCATGAGGCGGCCTAAATACGAGATTCTGCATCTCATAATTCAAGGGAAACTCGTTGGTAAACGCTCGGTGGGACGCAGACGAATATCCTGGTTAAGAAATCTGAGAGAAGCGTTTAACTGCTCGTCGCATGACCTTTTCAGAGCAGCAGTGGACAAGGTACAACTGACCATGATGATAGCCAACCTTCGTAATGGAGAAGGCACCTGAAGAAGAAGAAGAATGATATTCTATTTCTGAAAACACTATCAGATGCGTTAAAGAATTCCCTACAAGAATAGTGCAATATTTACCGGTCTCCGATTTATACTGACCTTGCAGAAGCACGTTTTATCAGCCCAACCCCAATCCATTTGGCATCATCTAAAATTAGATTACCAGTGTGAACAGGGTTAAAGGGCTTGATCCCATTATAAGGAAGGTTAAACCAGAGTTAAATGAACACACAATGTGACTTCTTGGGCCAACTCCACCCATGAGATGCTTTGTCTCATGAAAGGGATTTTTATTTATGATATCCAGATCCCAAACGAACCAAGGTGTTACAATATTAACATTTATTTTCATAGATGAAGATGATAATCAAATTAACAACTTTAAAGCATTAACAATGAAAATAACATTCCTAAATCAATTAAAAAATTATTAAGGAAGGACTGAGGTGAAAATTTAATCATTTGGGCTAAAAAAAAAATGAATAGGTCAATGGAAAAGCATTGCAAGTAACAAAAACAAATTTTTACAGAAAGTGAAAGATACCATCTGATTCTTAGCTGTATAACAATTTTTCACTGTATGACGATTTTGTTTCAAGAATTTCTGAGATTTTAGTTACAATTCACTATTATGATCAAATAGAGGATTTATAGAACGTTGTTGTTGTAGTTGTTGTTTAGGTGATCAGCCTTGTTGGCTGGTTTTAACGTGTAGAGGTTTTACTAAGTAAAACTAGGAGTGAGGTGGTTTACCATTGCCACAACTCACTGGGTGGAAAAGTATGCTTATCAGCATGCCGGGCCCTCTAAAAAGCACATATTTTCCACTCTGCAAATGACACCTTCACTTCATTCACCACAGGGTCTGGCTGTATAATGAAATTCATTACTTTCAGAGGAGACAACCCTGATTAGGGTCTTTTACACCTCTACCTCTTCTGTTCTTAAATGATTCAGTCATTTAATTGGCTGACCATGTGATAAGAAACAGAACTATTTATTTTAGACCTGCAACAAACAGATTGAGTGCAAATAATTTGACATTCCACCTGTCTGTTAGGGGCAATTATAGAACGTATTCCACTGAAAACTCACTTTTGTAAATTTTGTCACTTGCAACGTTTTTCTGTTGAGCCATTCAAATAATGAATCTTTGGTTTTCTGTATTTTAAATAAGTGTCTATATTATTTGTAGATTGTAAAAAATATTAATTTCTATTCCATAGCCAAATTATGCTCTTTGATGATGTTTTTAATTGTACAATACACAGAATTGTCAGGTTCAAAGTAAACATTGGAGTGCAGCAAATTTCATTAGGATTGAATTTTGTAAATTCATATTTTCTAATACTTTAAAATGCATGCATAAGGGGTGTTCAGAAAGTACATATATCATTTCGTTCAAATGCCAAAAAAATAACACAAATTTTTTATAGTTAAGTTACTATATATAGCATAAAATAATACGTAATTACAAGATGTTCAAATTTTCAGGAATTATATGTCACATTAGGTTGGTACAGAGTTGATATTTTCACCACAATTTTCCCTTAATTAACCTAATCACTGACAAAAACATATCATAAAAGTATTACATATAAACAAACATTATTAACATCATTGAAATGTTCCCGTATGGATTCTGTAGTAAGAAATTTTATGACATGATTTTATAAATAATTTTGTTACAGTAAGACTCCAATACATGCATAAATCATAAAAAAAATTTCAGTACGTAATTTTAAACAATTCAAATCTATTTTACAAAAACGTTAAAGAAATTTAATCTAAAATAATTTTCACAAGGCCTTATTGTTGAATCTCTACGATTCTAAGCTAAATTAAAAGTATGTGACTAGGTAGGGAATTTCAATCATTTAAAAATAAAATTACATTAATTCTTCTCCTATGCAACCAAGGGAGAGATGAATTGATGAAAATTCAATTTTTTGTCAAATTACGGTGAGATTTCAAGTCAAAAATAAAAATTTGACATCTTAATACAAGTATTATTCACTAAACCAAGTAAAGTATTTAACTGACAGAATAAGGAACTAACTGTATTTATAACACAATTGTGTTACACCACAAAATTTTAAAATCCTATTCCTAATTTGTGTACATTGCAATCTGTTCAATACAAAACAATAAGCAACCCCATGACCCAATCAGATGAAGATGATATGTATGATGTGTAAATGAGATGTAGTCTTGTACAGATCCAGGCCAACCATTCCTGAGAGAGTATGGTTAATTGAACCCCAACCATCAAAGTACACCGGTAACCACTGTCTAGTATTCAAATCCGTATAAAAATAACTACCTTTACTAGGATTTGAACTAGGACCTTCATCTTCGAAAATCAGCTTTTGAACAGCTGACTCGCGGCGACGACTTTACCTCTAGACCAACCCGGTGGGTTAACCTATCAAATCGTTCTAACAACCATGCATAAAAACAAAATAGTGCTGCTAAGGATTAAATACTTTGCTTGGTTTAGTAATAACTTCTAAAATAATACGTGAAGATGGGATCATTGCAGAGTACTGGAAACTTCTGGAGGACCGTCAGCTCGGACTTCTGGTTAAAACTTTGCAGAAGGTGTGGGAGACCGAAGAAATCCCAGAAGAATGGACATCGGCACTCATCCACCCTCTACACAAAAAAGGGGATAAGACCGACACTAACAACTACAGAGGAATTTCACTATTGCCGGTCACATATAAAATCTTCTCGAAGGCCCTACTGACAAGAGCAGATGATCAACTCGACGTGCAGCTCGGTGAATACCAAGCGGGCTTCAGGAAATCTCGGTCATGCCCCGAACAAATCCGGAACCTCAAACATGTCATCGAACACTGCAGAGTCCGACAAAAGCCACTGACTATCGTATTTGTTGACTTCAAAAAAGCTTACGACTCCATAGACAGGGAATCACTGCTCGGGATACTAGAGGAATTCGGACTAGACAACAAAAAGAGAAATCTTTTCGCGAAGACTATCAACAATACGCAGTCCAAAGTCAAGTTCAGAACTTGTATCTCCAAGCCTTTTGAAGTAAAGTCAGGGGTAAGACAGGGAGATGGACTCTCCCCACTGATGTTCAATTGTGCTCTCGAGAAGGTCATCAGAGAATGGAGGAAAACAGCACCAAGAGGAGTCAAACTCGGAAGAGAACTTAAGATCAACTGCTTCGCCTTTGCGGATGACCTGGCACTTCTGGCGAACTCAGAAGAGGAGGCGATCACACAGGTCGAAACTCTACATGAACTAGCGGTCAAGATCGGGCTCCAAATATCGTACGAGAAAACGCAGTACATCTCCAACCAGAAAACGGATCGGACACATTTCAAGACCAAACATGGAAAAATCCAGAGGGTGACCAGGTTCAAATACCTTGGCGAATGGATTGAACCAAACAACAATGAAAAATATGCAATAGAAAACCGAGCCAACAAGTTTGAAGTAGCGTGCAGACTGACGTCTCAGATATACAATAAAAAATCCATCTCCAAAAATGCAAAAATAAGACATTATCATACAGTGATTCGACCGGAAGTTCTCTACGCATCAGAATGCCTCGCACTTAGACAGAAGGCTCCATTAGAAAAACTAATCCGTAAAGAAAGAAGGATCATCCGCAAGATTTTAGGGCCCAAATACAAAGAAGGAGAATATAGACTCCGCAGCAATGAAGAAGTCTACCAACACACAGAAAAAATCACATCCATCATGAAGAAACGAAGAATTGCTTTCTACGCACACACAGTGAGAATGAACGAGCATAGGCTCTCAAAACAAATCCTGAACTACAAAGAAAAATTGAAAAATCCCGATGGATGGCTCAAAGAGATAAAAACAGACTGCAACAAACTCCAGATAACGGAGACGGACATCATACAAAGAACACCTCTCAGACATAAACTCAAACTAGTGCTCCAGGAAGAGGACAGTAAAAGATCAAGACCTAAATGGTCGGAAGAACGAAAACGTGACTTTTCCAAGAAAATGAAAGAATACTGGGCGAAGAGGAAAGCACAGAAGAAAAACTGAGAAATCGCGGTCCTTTGTAGGCCATAACGTAAATAATAATAATAATAATAATACGCACAATATTACGATTATTTTCATAAAATTAATAATATTACAAAAATGTTAACAACTTTATGACTAAATATAAACATAACACCTTCATCCAATCAATTTTTTAATTGAAAAATAAATCTTTATAATGCATTCTGCAGTTTTAAATTAATTCTATTTTATATAATGAATTTATATAATAAATTTCATTAACATTCCTTTAACTGTGTCAACTTTTATTTTCACTTACACGTGTTTCGGTGGATCCACCATCATCTGAGTAAATAACATATAATTGAAACTAAAAACTTTATTTATTAAAAATCTATAGAAGATGGTACATTTTTTGTATCTCTTTTACTTGGATTTATGTATGACAATCAATTAAAACTTGATAAGTTTGAGCCCTGCTCAACTGACACCCGGTTGCATCAGACCCCCGCATACATTTTTGTATGAGTTTATTCATACAAAATGGTGGATCCACCGAAACACGTGTAAGTGAAAATAAAAGTTGACGCAGTTGAAAAGGAAGGTTAGTGAAATTTATTATATAAAATAGAATTTTTTAATTACTTTCCTTAAATGGGAAAGTTGAAGTACAATAATTTATTTTTCATTCTTAAGGCAGAAAAACTCTTACAATCTATTGTGCCAAATCGTTGGCATAGCTTGCCTCCTTTTTGGTATCATATTTCAAGGTAACATTAAGGTATAATAATGACTAACATAAAATTCAGGTACAAATTAAGGATTAATACAGGTAGGTAAAAATAGATAAAATATTTTTTTGAGGTAGTTAACAGATTCAACAATAAGGTATATTTCAGCCGTTGTTAGTTTGCTTCTACTGTCAACAAACAAAAGCCTCCTACTACAGGATGCACGCTAGAGTCTACGACTTTACGGATGTCGTATTCCTATTAAGTTAACTATTTTTTAAATTATAAGTACTTAAAGTACTAAAATCATCAGTCATGATTATGATGTAGGCCTAACAATTTCATTTAAAAAAATACTCTTAAAAGTATTTTGTATTTAAATACTTTTGAAAGTAATTTGTTGTTACTTTTTAATCAGCGTGTATGCATTTTGATACAATGCGCATGCTCAGTGACGTCATTATTTGTTTACATTAGGAGCAAACTAAGAGAGGCTGGACTATAAGCAAATTCATTCTTAACTTTTTTTCATCAAAAGACTTTTCATTTTCAATACGGCAAGAATTCATTTAACATGTTACGTGTAAATTCCAAGCAGTGGATAATTTACAACTTACAATAAGATGACATAAATGTCTTCATTCAGGTAATCTCGACTTTCTCAAAATAAAATTAATTTTATTAAAATGAAATTAAAAAAACTATATTCACTTTCGCTTTCAGATTATTCAAAATTATCACGTATTTTGAATAATTTCATTATTATCTGACTGGAATTGACCCATAACATGTAACTTTAATAAAGAAAATTTATTCTTAAAACTATGTATGTAATAATAATAATAATAATAATAATAATAATAATAATAACTTATTTACAGTTAGTTCAAAATAGCAAAACGATAGTTCCTTTTATACAGGAGAAAATTATTAATAAGATAAGTTATAATGTGCCCATAACAGACAGGTGGAGTGTCGAATTATTTACACTTAATCTGTTCGTTGCAGACTACTGTCTTTGTGTGTGTGTGTGTGTGTGTGTGTATTGTGTAAAGTTATTGTGTATCTGTATTAAATTCAGTTTTGTGTATTCAGTTTCATTTTGTACGTGTATTCTATAAAATTGATTGTAAGTAGTGCTAAGTAAATTATTAAGTTATTTATTGTTTATAATTTATTTTGTAAATCTTTTAGTGTAATAAATATTTGTAATTGTAAACTATAGTGTATTAATTATTTAATAACATAGATCCCAAAATGGACCTTAGCGATAAGTGTCACAGTATTGTTACACGTAGGATAAATGAATTGGTTCGCCAGTATGGTTATTCCCAGTCTACAATTTCCACGATTGTAAAGCAAAAAAGTCAGTTTTAAACGACGTTAAAGTGTCTGATAGATCAAACACAATTCAAAAAGGCATTTTTTTTATAATTATACCTACGAGGGCGAATCAAATATAAACGGTAATTTTGCTGTTGACAGTTCCAAACACGTTTGGACCAGATGTGGCGGTGAGCAGTCATTGTTTTGTTTAATAGGAGTGGGGGAACAGCTTACTTCGCAGCATTGTTGTGTTCTGCCATCAGTACAGCCATGACCGAGCGAGAGGTACATCCATCTGTTGCACAACGAATCGTCATAAAAGTTTTAGCAAATGAACGTGTTAAGCCTTCGGAATTTTTTACTCGTTTGCGGGCACAGTTTGGGGACACTACTCTGTCTAAGAACCGAGTGTATACGTGGGCCAGAGAATTTAGGGGTGGGCGAGAACGTGTTGAAAACGAAAGTCACCGTCGACGCCCAAGGTCAAGTCTCACAGATGACAACATTAGTGCCGTTCGAGAGCTTATAAGGTGATCGCCGGTTAACTGTTCAAGAAATCTCGTCATAAATTGGTATCAGCTACGGGAGTGTTCAGTCTGCAATCACAGACCACCTTGGCTTCAGAAAGTGTAGTGCTCGATGGGTTCCAAGGTTGCTGTCCGGAAATTAAAAACAGGTCAGGTCGGAGATCGCCGGGAGACTTCTGCATTGATTTCAAGAAGAAGGTGAAGATTTTTTGAAGCACATCGTCACATGTGATGAGACGTGGGTCCACCATTACACTCCCGAATCGAAAATGGCAAGTAAGGAGTGGCGAAGGAAGGATGAAGGCTGCTCAGTGAAAGCCAAAACTCGTCTCTCAGCTGTAAAAGTTCTTGCAACAATTTTTTTTGACTCAAGGGGAGTTCTACTCATTGATTTTCTTCACGATCAACGAACAGTGAATGCGGCTTACTACTGCCAGGTGCTACAGTCGGCAAAAACCAGTTACCGAAACAAAAGACGAGGTGTGCCCATTAGAGATGTCATCCTTCTCCATGACAACGCAAGGCTTCACACCGCATTGTTGACAAGGGATAAATTGGAAGAAATGGGCTGGTAAACTCTCGAACACCCTCCTTACAGTCCAGACTTGTTTCCTTGTGACTACTTTTTGTTTGCGCCTCTGAAAGAATCACTTGGAGGAAAACGATTTGAAAGCAATGAAGATGTCAAGAAGCACGTGAGCGATTGGTTGACAACTCTCCCTCAATCTTTTTATGAACAGGCAATATTCAAGCTTCCAAATCGGTGGCAGAAGTGTGTAAATAATGCAGGAGACTATATTGATAAATGTTGAAGGCATAGTTTTTGTATAATATTATTCAATAAATATAATTTAAAAAATCTGGTGTGAAACACTCACACAACTTTCTCTTGCCAGTGCAAATAATTAACAATAAACCTAACATTAGTAATAAAACATAAGAAATAAACAAAAAACTAACCTCAACAAACATAACCTAATTTTAATCATGAGTGAAAGACGCAAAATGAAAATCAACCTCAGTTTGGCTTAGAAATACGGAAAATCACTCTTTCTCTCTAAACTAGGCTCTGTAGAGAAAAATGCTTTAAATAAAAGTTGTAGATCTTTTAATTTTCTATAAATTTAATTATATACACTTTTGTCGTAAAATGCATACTAAGGCCGAAATGTTAAAAAAATCGATTTTTCTCACGTTTTCGTGAGAAAAAAAACAGAAAATCGCAAATTACCGCTAAACTAAGCGTTATACAAAAAAATGTTTGAAATAAAAGTTGTAGGTTTTTAAATTCTCTACAACTTTTATTATATAAGTTTTTGCGCTAAAATTTATATTAAAGCCGTAATCTTAAAAAAACAACTTTTTTACGTGAAAACAGCCTCACCGAGAATTTCAGCAAACATGGCGCCTACCCTATCTTGTAGAGAATAAAAAATTGAGTAAAATAGGCGATTTTAAAAAAAATCGTAGGACCAGTTTTTGAGAAAATCGCAAAAAACTGAAAAATTATACGAATAAACTACTACTTCCGATTGACCGATTTTGATGAAAATGTTCGTGTCGCGTCCGGTAGTGGTATGTAACTTAAGTTTCAAGTTTCAAGTTCGTACGACGTTCCGTTCTTGAGATATTCTGTTCACACACACACACACAGACACACACACACACACACACAGACCAATCGCTAAAAACATGTTTTTGGGTTCAGGGGGTCTGAAAACGTATAGATCCGGTGAAAACTCGATTTCGAAAAATCGACATGAAAACAATACTTTCCTTCCTATATATTCATATAGGCAAGAGAAAGTAAAAATTACCATTTATATTTGATTCGCCCTCGTATTATCAAATCATTTGTACTGAAATCAGCGCTATTTGAAGAATGTTTAGGGTTATCTGTACGTAGAGGTTAATGTAAATTTCTTGTGGAATTGTATATATGGTCTCTAATGATTGGGCAAGAATGCGGTCTCACAATACAATATTTTCGCTTTACGATCATTCTTCCGGAACGAATTACGATCATAATGTGAGGGCCTACTGTATATGTTCCTCATAAAAAAACAATACTATCTTGCCATTTTGTACCAACCGCTATACAGGTATACAACTAATTAACAATGAAAACTTAAAAACAACGATAACATCGTAATATGATACAATAAAATTGACTGAATCAATCAATAGTAAGCTTTGTGAAATAAATAATCATAAAAATTCCAGTAATATTTCATTTACCCAGAATAATTTTCGTAAGGATATATTTTTTACTGTCATCAGTCTCTTGACTGGTTTAATGCAGTTCTCCAACCTGTTCTATCTTGTGCAAGTCGTTTCATATCTACATACCTACGACAGCCTACATCTTTTGTAATTCGCTTTAAATGTAGAATAATATAAACATTGTTGTTGTTTAGGTCAACAGCCGAAAGGCTGGTTTGAACCTCTTAGAGGTTTTACTAAGTAAAAACAAGAAGTGAGGTGGTTTACAATTACTGTGGGTGGTTACCGGTGTACTTTGATGGTATGAATTCAATTAACCATACTCTCTCAGAAATGGTCGGCCTGGGTCTGTACAATGCTACACAGTCTCATTTACACATCACTCTCATATCATAGTGTCATGGGGCTGTTTATTGTTTCGTACTGAACAGATTGCAATGTAAACACATTAGAGATTAGAAACAAATTCTGGATTAACAAAATATTACTGTACAAATAATATAGGTGGGTCGTTTAACATGAATCTTGTACTTTTTTTTAAATAAATAAATATAAAAATAATAATGGTACATAATAAATAAACTAAGATTTACTATAAAATTATTATTACTGAAAAGGTAAATTCTACAATAATATAATATTATCAAGTTGGCAATACTGCTTCATAAATTTTCTTGTAGTGTAGAATCTATTACTGTTGTTGTACAGGTCATCAGCCTGTAGGCTGATTTGAACCTCTAGAGGTTTTACTAAGTAAAACGAGGAGTGAGGTGGTTTACCATTGCCTTCCTCACTGAGTGGAAAAGTACGCTTATCAGCATGCCGGGCCCTCTGAAAAGCACATATTTTCCACTCTGTAAATGACACCTTCACTTCATTCACCACAGGGTCTGGCTGTACAATGAAATTCATTACTTTCAGAGGAGACAACTCTGATTAGTGTATTTTACACCTCTACCACTTCTGTTCTTAAATGATTCAGTCATTTAATTGGCTGACCATGTGATAAGAAACAGAACTATTTATTTTAGCCCTGTAACGAACAGATTGAGTGTAAATAATTTGACACTCCACCTGTCTGTTATGAGCAGAATCTATTACTAAGAAGACAAAACTATTTTAAAAAGTTAGATGATGAATTAAAACAGAAAAATTAAAAAAATAATCTGACAATACATTATGGACATATTCAGAATCAGTTTATCTGAAGGTCCGGTTTAAACGAAACAGGTTAAGAATTTTACTTTGAATGACAAAGGAAACAAACTGGCGTATTGTAAAAAACCCATGTAAAGTTTTTCAAGTAAATTAAACGGATGTACTACGACGGACATAAGTCAGTAATTTGTAAGATTTCTGTACAGAATATACAGTACGCGAAATTTTTCAAATTTCCCAGTGATGACATAGTAACGACTTGTCCATTCAAATTCAGATAAACATGTCCCTAGTGTACTTTTATTCACTTTCAAATTTTTTTTATTATGGTACTGTAAAACATTAAAACAATATTTCAGCATGTACAGTATTACCAACTTAAAAAAAAATTATCAGCATAGAAAACATGAAAATTATTCACAATGGTTATGTAATCACAAACAATTTATCTCCATAATATTAAATGAAAGGTTAGAAAATAGGAGAAAATTATAAATCTACTTTTTACCAGAGATAATTTACAAACTAAATAAAAATTATAACACTAAAATTATTTAAAAAAAAACAGTTAACGCTTAATAAACATCCTGCACAAGAGGAAACAAAAAATCGTAACAAAGGATTACATATGTACAAAGGTAACTAAGGATATTTTTCAGTTATTGTAAATACTGTAAAATTCGGTTATAACCAAAATCTGGTAATAACATGTGAAAATAGAACATTTGGTTGGTTTTATATTAAATGTTATTAACACATTGTTTAGTCTGATATAACGAACGTGGAATCCAGTTGACAAATGCATCAACTTCCTTGTAATAATATACAGGGTGATTCATGAAGTTCTCCCCCCACTTCTACAGCACATTGTACTAGTAAAAATAATGAAAAAATGTTATATAAACATAGGTCCGAAAACGCTTCGTTAGCGAGTTACAGCTAGCGAAAGTTTCGCCTGGATTTCAGTTCACCAGGTGAAATGAGGTCTTCCTGGAATTGTGGTAAGGTAGATTAAGGGGCAAATTCAATCATTTCTTATGGTTTTTGATCTGATAAATTGAATAAAACAGGTCCCAGATCTGTAAGTTAAATAGTTTTTAAGAAAACCAGTGTCAAATGCAAAAAATGGAGTGAAAAACTTATTTTTTCATCTTTGGGCAAAGATAACTGTGTTATTTCACCAAGAAACAGTTAAAATTTTTCAATAAAACATGTAGAAAATTTTATTCTGAACAAACCGGTGTAAATTAAGTACACAGAAAGCGAATAGATGTTTGATTAAATGAGTTTTTATTCATAAGAGTACAAAGTAAAATTAACCGGAAAAACTAAAATGAAAAAATGTGTTTTTTTCACTCCATTTTTTTGCATTTGACACTGGTTTTCTCAAAAACTATTCGCTTTCTGTGTACTTTATTTACACCGGTTTGTTCAGAATAAAATTTTCTACATTTTTTATTGAAAATTTTTAACTGTTTCTTGGTGAAATAACAAAGTTATTCTTGCCCAAAGATGAAAAAATGTGATTTTCACTCCATTTTTTGCATTTGACACTGGTTTTCTCAAAAACTATTTAACTTACAGTTCTGGGACCTGTTTTATTCAATTTATCAGATCAAAAACCATAAGAAATGATTGAATTCGCCCCTTAATCTACCTTACCACAATTCCAGGAAGACCTCATTTCACCTGGTGAACTGAAATCCAGGCGAAACTTTCGCTAGCTGTAACTCGCTAACGAAGCGTTTTCGGACCTATGTTTATATAACATTTTTTCATTATTTTTACTAGTACAATGTGCTGTAGAAGTGGGGGGAGAACTTCATGAATCACCCTGTATATATATATATTTTTTTTTGTTTTATTTCCGACTGTAATTCCAGCTAATGCAGACGATGGAGAATGATGATATATGAAAATGAGTGATGAGAAAATGCCAGATCTGACCGGGAATCGAACCTGGGACCCCAGCGTAGAAGCCAGCTTCGCTAACCACTACGCCAACAGGCCGGCCTATATAATAATAATAATAATAATAATAATAGACAAACATATTCTCAGTAAAATAAGGAAACAAACAGTTTTGCGATACGTATCTTTAGTTTAATTTCGAGAATCACCTCATCACGGATTTTTGTAAGTACTGTGTGCATACTTAAAAGATTTGTTCTTTAACCCCTCGCCAGTTTTCGACGGAATATTACATCGCACCGATAATGCACGAAAAAGGCCGCTGACGGAATATTACGTCGGGAGTTTTTGTCCCGTTTTATTTTGTTTTGTGCCGGCCGCATTGGCGTAGTTTGTAACGTGCTCGCCTCTCATCATGCGGTCTTGGGTTCGAATCCCATTCAGGCACGGCATATTTTCATACGTTACAAAAAAATCATTTCATCCTTCACCGTCTGCATTAGCAGCAATTGCACAACAGTCAGACATTAAAGAAAAAGAAAAAAAAAATTTTGTTTTGCGTCGGCTTATTACGTCGACAGCATTAAGTATTTAATTTCACTGTCTTTCACAATGATATAGAGCGCTAGTATGTAGCTTCAAAGTAGTCTATGCATATTATCACTAACGTGAAGTGACATTGTCGTTAGTTACGATGGTCCATGTGCTCGAATAACCTATAAATGTAATGATTTTTATGCGTTATAAGTATTTTTTAAGTAATTTTATAGAAAATAATTATTCAATTATGCAAATGAAACAATTATGGACTTATATTTTATTTTATGGACTTACAGACTTTATTTCAATAATACAACATTAAGATAGGTTAGGTAACCAATTGTTTTAAATTATGAATGAAATATATTTTACATGCAAAAATGTTGCTTTTAATAACATATTTGGTCATAATTAGCTGTAATAATTGTGTTAAAGCAAAAAATAAAAAATAAAGCAAAATAGTATTCATTTCTGAAAAAAATAATAAACCGGTAACCTGGGGTTAAGTTGCATCAACATCACCAGTCACTAGCGACTGCTTTGTGCATTTATCTAAAGTTCAGCCGTTGTTAGTTTGCTCCTACTGTCAACAAACAAAAGCTACCTCCTACAGGGTGCACGCTAGAGTCCACGACTTTACAGATGTCGTATTCCTATTAAGTTAACTATTTTTTAAATTATAAGTACTTAAAGTACTAAAAACATCAGTCATTACATGATGTAGGCTTAACAAATTTCATTTATAAAAATACTTTTAATGTATTTTGTATTTAAATACTTTTAAAAGTATTTTGTATTTAAATACTTTTGAAAGTATTTTGTTGTTACTTTTTAATCAGCGTGTACACATTTTGTTATAATGCAGCATGCTCAGTGACGTCATTGTTTGTTTACATTAGGAGCAAACTAAGAGAGGCCTGACTGTACACTGATACATTGAGAAGTTATTGGTAAATTGCAGTATTATCCTGACTGCTTTAGCTCAGACCAACCGGGAATCGAACCCGCTACCTTTTTTATGCATAGAACAGCTGACGACTAAATGTCAATAACTGTTTGGCCGTGGAGGAGATATACAAGATTTTTATTCATGACTTTTTACTTAAATGAAATATTTAGACTAATATTGGTTATTCCGGTAATGGGTGGGCACGTAAGATAATACAATCGAGTACTAGATAGATATTGCGGCGTAAACGCCCATTCAGTTATAACCAACAAATAATGCCGGTCCCTTCAAGTAAACAGTAAATGGGATTTTTTTTTATTAACAATAAATGGGAAAAGTGTCAGTACTTGCAGTTTAAAAATAAACATAACGTTAAAGAAAGTAGAGATGTGGATGTATTTATTCATAATAATAGTTTAGAGCATGTAGAAACAGTGAAGTTCCTGGGTGTATCTCTAGATAGATCTTTGTCTTGGGATTTCTATACCAATCAAGTTTGTAGTAAAATATCATCTGGGGTATTTGCACCAAATTGCCAGATTAAATGATAAAAAATTACCAATGGCAGCTTATCATGGGCTCATTCTGTCTTATATCCGTTATGGTATCTTCTTCTTCTTCTTTTAGTGCGCTATCCGTTTCGGATGTTGGCGACCAGCATGGCAATTCTCACTTTGCTGACAGCAATACGGAAAAGTTCAGCAGATGTCTTTCCGGTCCATTCCCTGAGGTTGTGTAGCCAGGATATTCTTCTTCTGCTTGGTCCTCTCCTTCCATCTATCCTCCCTTGCACAATGAGCTGTATCAAAGAGTATCTGGACTCTTTCCGCATGACGTGTCCCAAATACTGAAGTTTACGGATCTTGATGGTGTTCAATATTTCTCTGGATTTCTTCATCCGTCTCAGAGCTTCTTCATTTGTTACATGCTCTGTCCATGATATTTTAAGCATTCTTCGGTATAACCACAATTCAAAGGCTCCTATACGTTTAATCATACTCTTGTTCAATGGTATCTTAGTATGGGGTAATTCTAGCATGGGTAATATGAATAGGGTTTTTAAAATTCAAAAGAAAGCTATTAGGTGTATGGTGGGAGCTAACCAGCTAACCTCATCCACACCACTATTTAAGGAGCTTAAATTGCTTACAGTTCTGTCTCTGTACATTTTTAAGGTGATTATGTATGTTAAACAAAATAATTTTATGCAGAATTTCAATGTTCACAATCATAACATGAGAAACAGAAATGATTATATTATGTGGCTAATCACTCCACAAAATTGTTTGAACAAAAACCTACTTATGCAGGGAGAAAATTTATGAATAAATTACCCCAATTTTTAAAATGTTGTGAGGATTTGAATTCCTTTAAAAAGAATCTGAAAAATTACTTGATCGGTGAAACTTTTTATAGCGTACAAGAATTTCTTTCTTGATAGTAGTGATACATTGTGTGATTCTTATATGTATTTTAGGTGTTATATCTGACATGTCCTATACTCCTCCTGGAGTCCCAGGGCGCAAAAAAAAAAGTTCGTTATAACCTAATTTTACTGTAATTACAATAATACATTTAGTAATTATTATGAATTCTTAATACAGCTAACTTTCCTTTCATCGTATATGTAAACAGAAGCAGGATATACGCTTTAAAGATTAATTTTAGATATACGATTATATTAATTAAAATAGATTAGCACGGTGACTTGATTTCTTGTTTAACGCAGGACCTGAATGCATCCCAACCTTCATTCTTCGTACTAACCTGAAAATAGAAGAGAAATATTTAAGTATAACTTATCAAAGTTAAGTAAGCGTGATCACGTGATGCGCAGTAGTTCATTTTAGGTGTTGTTGGCCTAGCTTATAGTATAATGGAGGGGAATGTTGGGTCTCTGGCGTGCGCCCTCCCACCTAGCCAAGGACAGTTACCAACCAGTTGCTCTGTGGACTTCACACTGTTTACATGTGTTGTGGTCTTCTACATTTCCACAGTTTTCATAAACAGTATTTTTCAATACTCTTCGTCGTTTCTTAAACAGTATTTTTCAATACTCTTCGCCGTTTCTTAAATATTATTCGCAATGCCTCAGCCAAGATCGAACTGCAGGTTAGGACGGGGAGTTGCTTTAAAAAGTCAAACTAAATGTGTAATTTATGAATGTGCACAAAAAGATTACTGAAGAAAATCCAGAAATGTTACAGTTAGAAATTTCAGCTCGTGTGGCTGACCTTTGCGGTATTTCCGTTCATACGGTACGAAAAACTGTAACAGAAGCAAATAAATTGGGTGAAAATGAAAATTTCAGTACACCGGGAAAATCTCGCCAAAGATTGAAGAAGAAAGTTAATATTGATAACTTTCAAAGATGCGCGTTGAGAAATATTGTGTACAATTTTCACATAAATTATATAAATTCTATTTATATAATAAAATAATATAATTCTCAATTATATTATAACATAAAAATTCATATACCCACTTCCTTGTTACTTTTACTTTGTTATTAGGTAAATAAAATGAAAAAAAATAAGCAAATACATATAAATGTAAAAATACGATAAAAAATAACAAATTCTTTACTATCCGTTAAACGAAACAAGACTAGTCGCTGGAGATGCGTTCACGAGCGTAGTGTGTTGGTGAATGCAAGCGTGCGTACGTGAATGCGAGTGTGCATGAATGTGTGAACATCACTCTGCCTCCCCGCCCCCACTACGGCAATTTC
Organism: Catonia carolina; assembly: GCA_035578175.1. Classification (NCBI taxonomy): domain Eukaryota; kingdom Metazoa; phylum Arthropoda; class Insecta; order Hemiptera; family Achilidae; genus Catonia; species Catonia carolina. The sequence goes on from JAQMRL010000008.1 coordinate 7,210,229, forward strand.
CTAACCACACTCTGCGCGATGACTGCGCTAACTTAACATTGATGGGTTATACAATGGTAACGAAATATCATGACAGAAAGCAAACATCGAGAAAGAAATTTTTAAGAATTAAAAAATATGTATCTCTTATAAAACCCATTGTTAGTTTTAAAAATATTTTGAAATTGAGTTTTTACTGGATATACACGTTTCCCTGAACCCAGAAACATTATTTTTAGTGAGTGGTTTGTGTGTGAATACAATATCTCAAGAATGGAATAGCATACAAGGTTGAAACTTGAAACTTAAGTTTCAAGTTAAGCTTGATTGTAGTAGTTGTAGCTTATTAAGTTACAACAACAGGACTTGACACAAAAATTTTTATCAGAATTAGTCCACCGAACTAGTCATTTATTCGTGCAATTTTTCATGTTTTGCAATCTTCTCTAAAACAGCTCCTAATACATTTTTTTTAAAATCGTCTCTTTACTACATTTTTTTAATGCTCTACAAGATAGAGTATGTGTCATATCTGCTGAAATTCTTGAGGTAGCTGTGCAGTAATAGGGTTTTTTTTAAGATTACAACCTTATGTATTCTAGGATTCTAGGACAAAAATGTATACAATGAAAGTTGTAGATAATTTAAAATTCTACAACTTTTATTTCAAACATTTGTTTGTATAATGCTTAGTTTAGCGGTAGTTAGTGATTTTCTGTTTTCTTCCATGGAAATCAGTAAATAAAATCAATTTTTTAAGATTTCAGCCTTAGTATGCATTTTACGACAAAAAAGTATACAATCAAATTTATAGGACATAAAAAAGATCTACAACTTTTATTAAGAGAATTTTTCTCTACAGAGCCTATAATCTATTTGAAATCAACGTGCGGGTGAAGGTCATGCCACTTCCTCACCTCGCCTACCCCACCAGTCGTCTGAATGATGCAGCGCTGAGTATGTGTGTGCACTTGTGCCTACGCCTTCATCAGGTTTACATTATTTCACTTCGTGAAGTACCGTACGCTTAAAACATCTGACGAGACCAACACATAAATGTGTTATTTAAATCAACTTAAACTTAAACTCATTCGAGAAGTTTAATTACAAACAAAAGGAAAACTGCAATGGAAAAAATCTAAATTCAGTTTTTCTTTTGTTTGTAATTAAAAAAACTTCTCAAATGAGTTTAATTTTCATAGATGTTATTTATATCATTTTTTAGAATAAAATTCTCTACAATTTTCATTAAAATGTTTCGTGTTTTTATTCGCAATTTAACAGAGTTATTTTATGCTAAACTTAAAAAGTATATTTTCTAAGCCTTGTCTTTAATGTATTTACGTAGTTTTCTTAAAAACTAAAAGCGATACAGTTCTGGGACTCATTTTTTTAAGTTTCCCAGGTTAAATTCAGTATTGCTTTATTTCACTCTTTGCCCAGGAATCAAGGCAAAATCTTTCGCCAGGCATAACACGCCAACGAAGCATTTCCGGACATATATTTAGACAAACATTTTGTTACAATGTAATAACAATAGTATATACGTGGTGTAATTTGTATTATATTATTGTTATAATTGTTATTAATATTGTTTTATGGTTATTATAGATATTATATGTATGCACTATTACAACGTAATATGGAATAATAGAAAAGTCACTGAAATAGAAACACGGTCATTATACTATGCGTCAGCAATGACTCTGTGATATTTTATAACTTTATGAAGCTTACATATTGTATTGTTTTAAGTAAACAAACATGTTACAGCACCTTTGTCACCACACACAGGCCTATTTATTTGATTTTTTATACTCTTTCGACCAGTTCAGATTAAAGTTTTGTATCATACAGATGTGCAGTTTCTTTGGCGGGCTTGTGTAAGTTTATTTAATTCAATTGTTTAAGCGTGAAAGTTGAGATGGCTGCAAACAGTCCTAATCTTCGCAGACAATCCAAACAAATAATTTATAGGGTATATAATTATTTAAAAGAACTTGTGTGAAATTAATTCTTTGCGAACGGCGCTCAAGATTACATAAAAGGTAATTGACAGTTTATTTCTCAGTCGTATACAAATTTGTAACAATCCAGTTTCTGTATGCATGCTTTAAAACATAAAAGATAAATAATCATCTTTTTCGTTTAGGTAAAAAGGTTGGCGATGTTTTTATTAAGGTGCAGTTTGTATAAAGAAATATTAGGATAGAACTGTTCCAACGATCCGAAAGTTAAGCACAAAAATTAGGAAAATATATTGTGTAGAATAAAAAGGTTTCACATATCATAGTAGGCCTAATGTCTTATGTGTATCAGAGTAACCATTAAATTTCTTGTCGTTAATAGACAAAACTTTAGTCTGTAAAGAGAAAAGAAGTAGTTCAATTCAGTAATGTAGAAGTAGTGTAAGGGGTATGAGGAGAAATCTTGCGGAAGGGAAGGGGAAGAAGCGCGTGACCTTCACCCGCACGAAGAAATCAAATGGACTTTAGTTTAGCATGAAAGAGTGATTTTCCATATTTTTAAGCCAAACTGAGGTTGATTTTCAGTTTACATCATTCACTCATGATTAAAATTAGATTATTTGTTTATTTCTAATGTTTTATTATATTGTTCATTAGTTGCAATGGCAAGAGAAAGTCGTGTGAATGTTTCAAACCAGATATTTTTGCTCAACAAAATAGAGTGAGCACTGAAATCCTTGAGTCTGCTGAAATTCTTGGGGCGGCTGTGCATTCATAGGACAAAGGTGTAATAAAGAAAGTTGTAGAACATTTAAAAATCTACAACTTTTACTTTATGCATTTTTCTCTACAGAGTCTAGTTTAGCGACAATAACTGATTTTCAATAATTTTAAGTTCTATGGAGGTTAATTTTCATTTCTCATTGCTGAGAAACCACCAAATCGAGAGATTACAAATAAAATCAGTTACGATAACAAGATAAACTTTAAAAAATATTGCCATAAATTAAATTAAAAGTGTAGACGACAATGTAAGTAAAAGAAAATAATACCTTAACACCTCGATGTAAACGATTTTTCACGATGGCGATAAATTCACGATAACTCAATTGGCCATCGCCATCTTCATCAAATATCGCAAATACTGTATCGACGACATGCTGCGATAAATTTTGGCCAGTGCAAATCTTGACCGCACGAAGAAATTCATCTATATAGAAAAAAAAATACATTAAAATTTTGTAAAATATAAATCTGTAATGACAATCAAACATAAGTTTTATTGCGTTTCATAACTAAGATTTGAATAATATTACCTCGAGACTAATTTTCTGTTATTAATTCTGGAATTTCCAATTAAGGCTGTTACCTAGAGACTCTGATCCAATCTTGGAACACATGTATTCTCTGTATAAAATAAATTGTACGTTTATTGACAAAACGACCCCTCCCTTTGATACACATACCCCTAGAGTCACAAAGAATTTATTAAATTTTAGGTCAGGGTCCTATGGTGATTACTACCCCAACAAAAATTTTAAAATTTTCGGAATACAAATAATCTTTTAACAACATGTTATTTAGCGAAGAAAATTACATAAAAATTTGGTAACCCAAAAATTTTCAGGTCGCATGAGAAAACGAAAAACTCAAAGTATCATATATATTGAAACCTAAAAATTCAAATTTTAAATTTTGAAACTTCAAACTTCATCTTTAAACTTTCATATCTTCAAATATAGAAATATTGTGATCCACCCAACCCCTTTGGCGGCCGAACTTCACCTTATGGCAAATGGTTCTGATCCACTTATGATTTTTGATCCACCTACCCCTCTGAGGCCGCTGGAAAGGCGAGTTGTCTTTTATTTCTCCATTTACTAATATTATTTGATAGTATAGACTCTTAGACTACTCACTATTCAATTCAAAAATTTTCTTAAGAAACAAAGAACACTGCTCTTTATCTCCAGAGACAGATATCAACGCATACATTCTGTAATTTTTCAAAAATTTTTATTTCAGAAAAAACTATTTCTTTAAATTATAATTCTTTATTATTAAAAATGTTACGTGACCTCCACCGTAGCGTAGTGGTAGCATGCTAGCCTACAAAGCGGAGGTCCCGGGTTCGATTCCCAGCTATGGTTTGGAAATTTTCATATGTTAAAAACCAACTGTTTAATACTGCAATGTAGCCACTGATAACCAGGCTGTTGATGTTATGACCGCATAGGATCACTTTAGTCAGTCCATTAACTAAGTCTCTTCGATGTGATTGTTTGGGCCTTGCGCTCCTCCCAATACTTCTTCATACGTTCCGATCTTTGTGCCCTTTCTGGTGTTGAAAAAATTCAAGTTGTGAGTTTTCTTCTTGTAACTGTGAAGCGGGTGTATTTGTTTTGAATTTTATTGTTTAATTTTTTCTTGTCCATTGTATCGTCTGGAGTAAGGCCAATCTTCCTTAGATCCTCTCTTATTTCCCTGATCCATCTGCAACTTGTTGTGGTGTTTTTGGAGTTGAGGTTGTACCAGTTGCTTTAGGAGCCTTGAGTCGTGCATCCTCATGATATGACCAAAGAATCCCAGTCTTCTCTTACGCATGGTGTCAGTAATGGGTTCAAGCTCCCTGTAAACAACTTCGTTGGGTATAATTCGCCACTGCCCATCTTTCTGATACTTTTTGTTGATGCAGTTTCTGCCGATTCTTCTTTCGATTTTTTGGAGTCGTTCGGTCCTTGATTGCTCATTCAGGTGGAAGAATGTTTCAAATACATACGTAGCCTCTGGTTTTACAACTGTGTTATAGTGTCTTAATTTTGCATTAATGGATAAACATTGTTTGCTTTAGCTATATCAGGTTAGCTTTCGTGCTCTAGTTAATTTGTTTGTTCTAATTTGGATTGAGGGTTTTTCGTTTAGGTGATGTGACTTTATACAAACTAAAAACGTAAAATAAAAAGATGATACGTTGAGATTTTCTTTTATGAACACGATAAACTTAGAGACAAAAGAAACAAAAACGCTTCTTATTTTCAGAAGAATAAATACATTTAATATTTTAGAAGATTCCAGGATTTTTATTAACGTTTGGGTTACCCATAAAAAAAATGGTGGGGTCACAGTAATTCTGACAAAGAGAGTATGGAAATTTTGAGATGTTTTATTGGTAGCTATGATAGCCTCCAACTCAAAAGTTTGTGGAACAGCAGTTCTAATCTCAACTTAACGTTTTGTATTGTTGCTTTGGTCTGTTTAGACTATATTCTCTGATGAAGAAAAGACAAAGTGCATTTACTGGTTGGCTGAATTGAAGTCTGTAATTTCAGTTTAACATGCATTTCTATGCGATTACAGAAAAGATCCATCACATGAAAATAATATACAAATTTGATTCAAACAATTAGAAAAGACTGGATCAGTTATTAAGAAGAAATCAACCCGTATACTTCAAAGCATTTGTCACCTAGGCTTTGAATGAAAAATTCCCACATCGATGAATAGCCTGGCAAGGACCCATATCCTGGTCTCCAAATAGTCCAGAGTCCCGGGTTCGATTCCCGGCAGGACTGGAATTTTTTCATCACTCATTTTAATCTATTATCCTTCTCACCGTCTGCATTAGCGGTAATTGTAAAACAGTCGGACCTGACACCTTGCGATTTTTCTTTTGGAGGTACATCGAAAACATTGTTTATTAAAAAAAAACATCAGTGACCTACTATAAATCATGTAAAAGAAATAATTAATGAAGCATTGACAACCGTAACAGAAGCTATGTCAACTAATATTTGGTCAGAAACTAAGCGTCCATTGGACATTTGCTGAGTAACCAATGGTGTAAACATTCAAATTTATTAGTCACGTAAAAAAAACAATTTGAGATGACAAATTCGATAAATGAACAACATCACCGGTAAGTATTTCTGTTTTCATTTAATAAGTGTTTAAAACCACACATTTTTTCATGATGACCCTGTATTTTAATATAAAAAAAATTACTTAAAAAACATTATTATATATAAATTTTATACTAATACAACATCATAAAATACAACAATATCCAGTACAACAAAAAATTTAAGACAAAATGAATAATTAAAAAAATAAACTTACTATTACCACGTAGACAATCTTGAACACAACAGATTAATAAATTTATAAGTTCATACATGAGAAATCCAAAAATACTGTTTCGTTCAGAATATTTTTATAACACGAATAGAAAGTAGATCACTTTTCGAAGTATGAGAAAATTTTTTGGTTTCATATTTTAACAGTGAATACGATTTCCTTTCAAAAAATAATCTAAAATTTAAAAAAATATTTTATAAAATAAAGGTATACCATATAAAAGTATTGAATAATTACTGCTAAGTTTACGATTTTATACGGATTTGAATACTAGACAGTGGTTAACGGTGTACTTTGATGGTTGTTGGGGTTTAATTAACCATACTTTTTCAGGAATGGTCGGCCTGGGTCTGTACAAGACTACACCTCATTTACATGTCATACACATCATCCTCATCTCATTGGGTCATGGGGTTGCTTATTGTTCTAAATTGAACAGATTGCAACGTACACAAATTAAGAATAAAAAAAAGTTTACGAAATAAAATTATTTCATAGGTCGCACTTGCCTACTACGTGGAGGTCCCAGGTTCGATTCCCGGCTAGGGTCTGGAAATTATAATTATATTTTAATTTCCAGACCCTACACCTATGTCACATTGGGCTAGATGATATCAAAGTTCCCAACAATATGAATAAGTAAAAATCATGTGCAGGCTTCCTAAACAATTTTCTCTTGCTTAAGATTTATAGCAAAGCATTATTTAAGACTTAAAAAATGTTACAATTCAAAAATATTGGTAAAAAGAACAAAATCACTATTTACAGTTTAAAAAATATACATACTTGTATGTACATTCAACGTACTCGAAGAAATGCTACTTTATTTTAGTAAATGAACACGAATATTTAAAACTAAAATTAACTTTAAAAAGAAAGTAATGGTCGCGTCCGTCATGTAGTGGTCAGCATCTTACACTACAAAGCGGAGGTCTCAGGTTCAATTCCTGGCTAGGGTACAGAAAATTATTACACTTCACATCCAGCGCTCTTTAATCAAAAGTAGACACTCCAATGTGACTTCTATGCCACACTGGGTAAGAAAGGGTTAACAGCATAAATCACAAGTGGCGGGAAACAATTGAGCCTTTAACCAGTATCATCAGGAAAAAAAGGATATCCTTCCTGGGACATATATTGAGAATGGAGGATACAAGATTACTAAGAAGGATGACTGAGTTTTTCTGGCAAAAGAAGATGACACCAAACTGGATAAAGGAAGTCAAAAAGGATATGGAGGAACTAAACATCACAATAGCTGACCTCAAAACTAAGTCAGGGAGCTACAGGACATACAAACAGCGATCGGTTAAATTTAGGGAACAAATGAGGGTCAGGAAAGCCATGGTGATTTCGGACACTGAGAGACTGAGAAGATCCGAAACATTGAAGAATTATTGGCGAAGAAGAGGAGAAGTACGGGAGCGACAACTGCGGGGGCGTTTTGGTGGAACATATGAAAGAGCTAGACGTTGAAAGATTGAACTTAAGTGGTCCTTTGTGGCCGTAAAATAAAAAAAAAAATAAAAAAAAAAACTGAAATAAAAAATGATTCAGTCGACCCAGTGACGAAGATGATATGCGTGTTTTTTTAAAAAAGGAGACTGGCCCAAAGTGCCTTTCCTACACGTCTATACACATACCAAAATTCATTTAGTCTGAGTGTAGCCATTTTGAAAGTTATACTTTTTTTGAATTAACACATTCAGTGCGATGTCAATATACGTAACAAATACCGATTACGACAGAACTAAATGAGACAGAAAACGGCTTCACCAAATTACGGACGTGGTAGGACTACCACGCAGAGATTTTTGTGACTGATGGAAGTGGTAGGACTACCACTTGGATATTTCAAAAACACTATTCAAGTTTTTTGTCTGTAGGGTTGGTAGATCTGATTTTTTAGAATCGTAGTTCAGTAATAATAGTTAGAATAATACAGGGTTATTCTAAATGATGGATCCAATTTTATGAAATTCGTATTTATTTAAGCGTAAATTCAAAATGAACAATGAATACACAATTAGAAAGAGAAAGTTTCAAAGTTTTTTTTACACACTTATAAAACGTTCAATGTGTCCCTCTTGTGCTGCATGGCAAACATTTAAACGAAAGCCAAACTCGCCCTACATACGAGGAAGCGTATCTCCTGTTACTGAGTACACCGCAGCAGTGATACGGTTCCTCAGATCGGCTCCCTGAATTGGGCGGTGGTAGTTGCAGAAACGGCCACTAGAGTTCTCACACCAATGGGCTGCCAGCCGCCATTGTATTGAAACATGAAAGAGACTCGCCAAAGATAAATATGTTTTGGCCTTATCTCGTACAAAGGTTTACCGGATAATTTTTTTTCGTGGAAAGAACTGTGACTGGAATGACATAGGCTACTTGGACATGCTGAAACAATGGCTGTTCCAAGTTATGGAAGGTTCACAGGACTTCATTTTCAAGATGGAGCTCCGCCCCATTGCCACCTCGATGTTTGAGACTTTTGGAATCAGTCCCTTCTTCTACGCTGGATAGGACGCAGGGGAAATCAAGACCTGGCTTCACACTACTAGCCATCGAGATCTCCTGATCTCACCCCATGTGACTATTTCTTATGGGGTTATGTCAAGGAAGCTGTTTATGTCCCACCAATACCAATAACTCTGGCCGATCTACGAAACTGTATCACTGCTGTGGTGCACTCAGTTACAGGCGATATACTTTCTCGTATATAGGGCGAGTTTGGCTTTCGTTTAGATGTTTGCCGTGCAGCACAAGGGTGACACATTGAACATTTTATTAGTGTGTAAAAAAACTTTGAAACTTCCTCTTTCTAATTGTGTATTCATTGTTTATTTTGAATTTACGCTTAAATAAATACGAATTTATAAAATTGGGTCCATCATTTAGAATAACCCTGTACATTGAGTTGAGAGTGTGTGAAAGTCGTTCCTTGATACATTGAATTGGTTAGTAAGGACAGAGAGTTTATGAACAGGACTGCCGTGGTATCCTCACCACAAAAATCCATACGTGATAGGTATACCACATCCGTACGGAATGTGTTAAAAATTTGGCCTGCATTTGACTCTTTATTTTTTTTTTTAAATAAAAATAAAATAAGTTGTAGAAAATATAGAGAAGTGGAATGAGTGCTGAAATACTATTAATTTCAAGGGCTATTTGGCTAATGTTTTACATTGTACAGTTTAGCAAACGTATATAAGGACAAAACCCAATAATTTTAAAAGTAGCAGTGTTTTAACTTTTGACAGACACTGTACAAAAAAAAGAAAAGCAAACCTATTATTATTGAAATAAATGTAGGTGAACCAATTTCTGATTACAATAACTTTTGATAACGAACATTGAATAATAAGACATTTTATTCTTTCACCACCTCAAGAAACTTTTGAAGCCTTGAACAAAAACATTTTTTAGAGATACCACCTTTAAAGTGGAAACAATATTTAGAGAATTGGTTCGAATGCATGCAAAAGTGTACAAAATTTAGAAATTAATATTTTGAAAAACAATAAAAAGATTTTGTCTTGTTGTTTTTCTATTTTTGACCTCACCGGGAATTTACCTAGAAACACCATTACTGTAGTCTTTTGAGGAGATATTGTTAAATTGTAATCTGCGCACATGTTATTTAGCGTAAACACCTTTTTTGTAATCTTTCTTTCAATTCTTCAGTAGCAATGTCTGCCCATAATAACAGGTGGAGTGCCAAATTATTTACTCTCAATCTGTTCGTTGCTGGGCTAAAATAAATAGTTCTGTTTCTTATCGCATGGTCAGCCAATTAAATGACTGAATCGTTTAAGAACAGAAGAGGTAGAGGTGTAAAATACACTAATCAGAGTTATCACCTCTAAAAATAATGGATTTCATTATACAGCCAGACCCTGTGGTGAATGAAGTGAAGGTGTCATTTGCAGACTGGACAATACGTTCTTTTCAGAGGGCCCGGCATGCTGATAAGCGTACTTTTCTATTCAGTGAGTTGTGGCAATGGTAAACCACCTCACTCCTTGTTTTACTTAGTAAAACCTCTAGAGGTTCAAACCAGCTTTTCAGCTGATGACCTAAACAACAACAGTAGCAATGTCTAATACATATGCTATAATATTACGTAGTGAATTAATACAATAATTTCACTAACCTTCTTTTTAAACTGCGTCACCTTTATTTCAATTTTCACTTACACGTGTTTCGGTGGATCCACCATCATCAGAGTAATCATCATCGGATCCACCGAAACACGTGTAAGTGAAAATTGAAATAAAGGTGACGCAGTTTAAAAAGAAGGTTAGTGAAATTATTGTATTAATTCATTACATGAAATAGAAATATTTAAAACTGCAGGATGCATTATAAAGATTTATTTTTGAATGAAGATATTACGTAGTGTTGGGACTATCGACTACTTTTAACAACCGACTACTGGCTAGTCGACTACTTTCTAATATCGAATAGACTAGTCGTAAAAGTAATCGACTAGTTTTCGTCAACTGAGAACCATATAGAATAATTGAATAGACTAGTCGACTACTACTCCCCCCCCCCATGCTAACAGTGCATATCTGCAGTTTGAAGAGGGCGATGGGAGGGTCATAAAACTGCCAAATCTTGGAATAAAACAAATTATTGGTACTTAAAACAGCAACTACCAGTATATAATTAAGAAAATATATTTTCTTAACATATTTATTCACAGCAACAGTGTCTTTTTAAATTTTCAAAAATGATAACCCTAAGGGCCCTAATGACGATTTAAAAAAATGTGTATGTGTGTGTGTAGGGCTTACATTCGAGTACAGTTGAAGATGAAGAGGTTTGATAAATAATAGACAACCATATTTCAATCACTTCTGCGTAAATAACCCCGTAATTAAACGGAAAAATGTGACATGGAAGTGTGCCTTTATTTACACCTAATATTGTAAATACAATCGTGAACACACGGGAAAACAGAAAACCTCCCATTTTTAAGTCGGTTATAAACAGAAAATTTCCAGAAGAAAACTTCCAATAAAAAAAACAACCTGTTCAAATTATTTATAAAAAGGTTACGAATTAATGTAGTAATTATTTTGATGATAAACTATCTTAATTTCTTTATTATTGTTGTTTGTAAACAAAGACGGCACGCCGTAGTGATGGGGTGGGTAGTCGTTTACTCGAGTGGTTGAAATTAAAAATATAGTATGACAGCACCAGTTCGACTAGACTAATTAGTCGTTTACAAAAGTAGTCGGTTTGTGAAGCGGTGGTCACTAGTGTAGTCGACTAGAATAGTCATTTTATTCAAAGTGTTTTTGTATAGTACGGCACCACGATCGACTAAAGTAGTCGGTTATATAGTAAGTCAGCACGATTCGACTAAAGTAGTTGGTTATATACGTAATCTGTGGTCATAGTATTAAACTCTACGCGCTGTTAAAGTAGTCGTTTAAATACTAGTCGACTAGTCAATACAACCGACTAGTCGACTACTCAGGGCACTCAGGGCATTCGAATAAACGACTATTTTACTAGTCGACTACCCCAACACTAATATTAAGTAATAAAATAACTGTTCAGTAAAATGTATTATAGGAATGGAAATAATTCGTTTTTTTTAGTTACCCTTTGATATTGGATGATCAGCTAACGTATACATCCTCATTGCGATCATGAAATCTTCAAGGTTGTTCAAGAACTGTCCGAATACCCTGAACTCAGGAAATGATATACCATTGTCGGCATCGACTCTATCCAGCAATCGGTTGACATACATGTCATAACTGTAAACAAATATATCAACACTATTAATTTAACACTTTGAAGACTGACCATTTTTTTTTATAGTTTTGCCCGTGGACTGCCATTTTTCAGGGATTTAAAAAAAATTGTAACAAATCAACCATTAGTCATAAATTCAAAAAGTAAAGATTAAATTAAAGATCATAATTAGTAGATTACTTTTTATATAATAAGATTAGGATTACTTAAATTATAATGATAAAGATGTTTGACTGAAGAGAGGTATGTTTTCTTGGGTTTAAAAAATTGTTCACCATAAAATGAGTTCTCTGGCTCTTCATCTTCCAACTGAAGGAAGAGCCATAGTTGTATAGTATCAAGGTTAGAAGCACCAGTTACAGTTGCTTCAACAAAAAAGGAAAGATACATAAACTTTCCGCTGGGACATGGCACAAAAAACGTTCAGTTTAGAGGAATCTCGTTGCACTTGTACCATTGCGTGAGGATTTTCTGTGCCCCAGATTAGCACAATATGAGTGTTCACTAGTCCACTAAGGTGAAAGGTCGACTCATCACTGAAGACGACATGATGTAGAAAATCTTCATGCAACAACATTTTGTTAGGAAAGTTGGCACGTAAACCATAGTCTGCAGGATTTAGAGCCTGTACCAAGTGCAAATGATAAGGACATAGTTGTAAGAGTCTCCGTAAAACTTTCCAAACAGTCGTTACAGGAAATGCTAATTCACGACTAGCCTTCCGAACAGATTTCTGTGGGCTACCCGTGAATGACTCTCGTACTTGCTCAACGCTCTCCGCACTAACAATTGGTCGTCCCTTTGCATAGGCAGCCGGTATCTTCAAACTGATGATACCATCTACGGATGTTATTATCACCTGGAGGTTCACAACTGAACTTAATACGGAACGCTCGTTGCACAGTAACTACCGATTCAGTCTTTGCGAACTGTAAAACACAAAACGCTTTCTGTTCTTTAGTCGCCATCTTTGCTACTAGCGCTTTCTAATGGCTGGCAGTGGAAACATTGTGCACTGCTGCCAACAAACAAAACTGCTTGAGTTGCACTTTCGTTTGATGTATCATTTATAACTGTAAGTATAATGTATTAAATATTTATAGTGTTAAAACCCTGCTATTCATTTATAAACAACCGGTATGACTAAAGCATTTAACAACAGAAGAGGTACAGGTGTAAGGTGTAAAAGACATTGTTGCAAGACCCTTCAATATGATTGTGTTGTTTAAGTCATCAGCCAAAAGGCTTGTTTTAACCGATAGAGGTTTTACTAAAAAACCGAGGAGTGAGATGGTTTACCATTGCCTTCCTCACTGAGTGGAAAAGTACGCTTATCAGCATGCCGGGCCCTCTGAAAAGTACAAATTTTTCACTCTGCAAATGACACCTTCACTTCATTCACCACAGAGTCTGGCTGTATAATGAAATTCATTACTATCAGAGGAGATAACTCTGATTAGTGTCTTTTACACCTCTACCTCTTCTGTTCTTAAATGATTCAGTCATTTAATTGGCTGACCATGTGATAAGAAACAGAACTATTTATTTTAGCCCTGCAATGAACGGATTGAGCGTAAATAATTTGACACTCTATCTGTCTGTTATGGGCAGTCAATATGATTATAAAATCTTATACCTCAGTCCAGTTAATAGCTGGCTGAAACCAACCTTACAATAATAATAATAATAATAATAATAATAATAATAAAATAAAACATTTAGACATGTTACTCACATGTCAGTGCTGAGGTAAGTATATCGCAATAATATTCTCGCAAAATCCATTTCACTTATCGTAGGAGCACCTTTTGAAAATTCATTGAATTCCATTTCCAAAACTTCCGTCTGTAAGTTCTCCATAAATCTGAAATAAAAAAAACAAATCTTTTTGTACATAACAGCAATTAATAATTCTTCTTCTTCTTCTTCAATTGCTTATCCATTCCGAATGCTGGCAACCATCATAGCAATTCTGAATTTGTTTGTTGCACTGTGAAACACATCTTCTGAGCTTTTTTCAAACAAAGTTCTCAGAATTCGCCACCCTTCTTCTGGCAGGTTTGAGTTTCTCATAGATTTTTCCTACAGAATGACTTGTAGCAACAAATATCGTGAGTTATTTCGCATGATATGTCCAAAATATTGGAGCTTCCTACAAATGATGGTGGAAAAGACTTCCACATCAGTCTTCATTCTCCTGAGAACCTCTTTATTTGGAATTTGAGCAGTTTATGGGACCCTCAATATTTGTTTGTACACCCAAATCTCAAATGCCACCAGTATCCTTGTGATAACTTTCCAAGATTCAGGACACCATACAGGATCACAGAAAAGTTAACACTTATATGGAAACATCGGTCTCACAGGCACTAAGGGTGATTTGTTTACATAATACTGGGTTCCCTGAGCTAGGGTTGGTGCTGACCGTCATAATAGCTTCCTCCCTCATTCCTATCTACTTCATAGTGAAATATGGTTCAGTTCACGTGAATCGTTGCGGAAGTGTAAATCGTTCTTAAAAATCATACCGGTCTGTGATACCGCGTGTTTCTTTTTGTGTATTTCATGTAGCGGTCTGTGGAACCGTGTGTTTCTCTTACTGTATTTAACGGTCTGTAAGACGGGTGTTTCCTTTACGGGTTTATATTTTAATTATTTGTACATATTTTAATTATTTTTTTTATTATTTAATTGAAAATTTCTGAAATGGCTCGACCACTTAGTACAAGCGATCCCGACTATGGTGACAGAATTCGTAGATTATTGGAAAATGATGACAGTGACTCGGAAGGTTCTATTTGTGATGAAATTGATGACTCGGATGTATCACTTGCAAGAAAGCTATTTGCCTAGAATGCCGTAGAAAACTGTGTCTTGATTGTACAAAAAACAAATGTCAGTAAAATAAAAACCCTAATATGTAAGTAGTCACTCTTTAGTTATGTTTCTTTTATACAAATTTTTGCTTTTTTTAAATTTAAGTAGGTATGTGATTAAATATGTATTAAAATAATACATTTAACCTGAGTGAAAGAAAACATTATAAGTATGTTATCAATTTTAAAAATTAAGTCGTAAATACAATAAATAATTTGGCTTTTTTCATTTATTTAAACAATTGTTTTTCGATAACCAGATCTTATACCAATGTCAATTCAATCATTATACTATAGTAAAATAAAATAAGTTTTGTTAAACAGATCTAGTTGAGTTTCTTTGCCTTTGATTCCCAAATAAATTGCCAAAAATGAAATGGCGGTCTGTCAGACCGGGTGTTTCTATTAACGTTATAAAAAACATGTTTCCATATAAGTGTTAACATCTCAGATGCCTCATTTTCATTGCAAGAGTAGGTTGTGGCTCTTGAAAATATTTCAGAGAACATTTTATTAACACTTTCCAGTCTACCATTTTTTTCACGACTATCCACTACAGACTAAAGTAAATTATACGTATCTTGCACTGTAGACTGACGTTTTTTCAACTTTTTCAAAAAATCAGTGTGCAGTCACTTCAGTTCTTATCAATAAGGGTATTTTATGAAAATAAAGTTTGAAATTTGCTCTTTTTAACCGTATATTTAGTTTAAGTAAATTATTAAGTTATTTATAAAATAATACTATTTACAATTACTCTAATTTACACATTTCCGAAAAATTTTAAATGAAACGTATATCAGTATCGCTTTCATTCTCCGCAGGGTCGTATGATTCATCAATGTCCGTGTCATCTAATTCCGACCCAGAATCTTCTGCAAAACAATCTAATGCATCTCTAGACATCGTTTCATGAAATGTATAATAGCACAACAACAGTAAAACACATACACTGCAAACAACGTGGCCGCTATGTCGGTACTCTGGAGTAGACGCTACGGTTCGATCTCACGCATTAAGTAGCGGTCGATAGTTTCGTTGATATATCAATCAGAAAATACTTATCGATTCTGTGAATTATCGCTGTAGGTAAACAGAGAACAAAGTGAACTAAATAACAGCGAAAACGGGAAACGGATAGCGTACGGGTAGCCACATTTATAACAATGTGAAAGTAGCAACGTATGACATACGTTTGCCATCACTCGGTGTATATCATCACGGCCGTATCACGTAAAGTTGTCGTCTCGAAAGTGTTAAATACTGTTCTTGCCTTTGTTATATGGCATTTTATTTGCTGAATATTGTGGTACTGTTTGTTTATCATTCTTCTTCTTGATGTGCCTATTTGTTACGAATGTTGGCGATCATCATGGCAATCTTCATCTTGTCTGCAGCAACTCGGAAAAGCCGTACCGAAGTTGTATTGTACCAGACTCTGAGGTTCTTCAACCAGGATGTTCTTCTTCTACCTGGTCCCCGCTTTCCAAAAATTTTCCCTCGTAGAATGGCTTGCAGGAGGGCATACCTGGTTGCATTTCTCATAATGGGCCCAAAGTACTGTAGCTTTCGAGACTTGATAGTGGTCAGTACCTCCCGGTTCTTCCCCATTCTTCTGAGAACCTCTTCATTTGTTACTCGATCAGTCCAAGGGATTTTTAGTATTCTCCGGTACAGCCACATCTCAAACGCTTCCAATTTCTTGCACATATCCTCGTTCAGGGTCCACGATTCAGCACCATAAAACAGAACAGAGAATACATAGCATCGCACCATTCTCACTTTTATACCAAGAGAGAGGTAGTGGCTTTTGAAGAAGGCCCTCATCCGGTTTATCATGGTTTTGTTTATCATGGTTCTCAGGTAACAATACTCGTCGTACTCTCTATTCGGGTCTGGTTGATATATAGATGATACAGTATAACTTGGTTAATTCAAACTTGGATAATTGAATAAACTGGTATTCCCCTTGAAAAGTACAGTATATTAAAATCTTATTAAAAATGATATGCCAAATTCAAAGTTTAACACGTTCACGGCTATGTGACCCAAATACGTGTCACAGTTGTCTTTGAAAATGGGCCATGTGCATCAAAAATGAGTCACAGTACATGAATTATTTTTTAGCCGTGTAATTTGGTTTGAAAAGTTACGGCTTCAGAGTGACATTGCACACTTAAACTTTCCAAATAGTTGGCCTTTTTCAAATAATAGTATATTGCGTATGTGGGTAGTTTACCTTGTTGTCCTGTACTAGAATGCTGCTATTATTTGTAATTTTATTATTTATTTTGCTTATTTTGGTTGATTGAAATAGTCTAAAACTTTGTAACTTAACCCAGTTGTTTATTAATTGTTTTTATTGTGACACAAAAAGGGATCACATGGCTCTGAAATGTAGAATCATTCCAGCAGGCCATGTTACCCAAAAGTTTATCACAACTTTATTTTACAAAAAAAAATTGTTGTTATTAAATAAAATTAAGAAAAGTAAGAAGAAAAATGAATAAAATGTGAAAAAAGTACAATGGCCCAGCTGTAAGTGTCACAAAATTTAGTGAGGCAGTCAACGTGTTAAAAATGATATTTGGTTAATTTAAAGTTTTACATAGAAATAAAAAAATGTTTAGCTAGGGTTTTCGACAGGTAATAAAATTTCCACCTGTTGCATTTGAGTTGAAATTACACAGTTATTAATGCATGAGTAACCTAGGGAATTCAAACCGCCATATAGGCTTTGAACATTGTAAAGTGAGTTTCATTTTCACAGAGACTTGCACTGTATGATCGGTTTGGAATTTCCCCCAAATAAAATTACCCGCCATATTGGATTCAACTTTATATTTTTAAATGGGATGGTGGTCATGTGACCAAGTCATTTCACAACAAAATTGTACAAAATATCTCAAAAACAGAATTTCGTACGAAGTTGAAACTTGAAACTTAAGTTAGGTACCACTAGAGATCCTGACACGAACATTTTCATCAAAATCGGTCAACTGGAAGTAGTAGTTTATCTGTGTCATTTTTCACGTTTTTGCGAGTTTCTCAAAAACGGCTCCTACAATTTTTTTTTACATCGCCTCATTTACTACATTTTTAATGTTCTATAAGATAGGGTAGGCACCATTTCTGCTCAAATTTTTGGGGAGGTTGTTCTATCATAGAAAAAAATGTTATTTTAAGATTACTGAAATAATATGCGTTTTGGCGCAAAAGTGCACAAGATCTCAAAGATGTAGAAAATTTAAAAACCTAAAACTTTTATTTCAAAAAATTTCTTCGTATAATGCTTAGTTTAGTGGTAATGAGTCATTTTGGTTTTTTCTCATAAAAATTGTAAAAAAATGAATTTTTTAAGATTTCGGCTGTAGTATGCAAGCGAAAAAAAGTGTATATAATCAAATTTATAGGAAATTTAAAGATCTACAACATTTATTTTAAGCATTTTTCTCTACAGAGCCTAGTTTAGCGTGAAAGAGTGATTTTCCGTATTATTAAGCAAAACTAAGGTTGGTTTTTTTCATTTTGCATCATTCATTCATGAAGAAAATTAAGTTAAGGTTTTTTGAGGTTAGTTTTTTCGTTTGTCTCTAATGTTTTATTATTAAGGTTATTATTTTTATTAATATTAGGTTATATTGTTCATTATTTGCATTGGCAAGAGAAAGTTGCTTGAGTGTTTCACACCAGATTTTGATTTTTATTAGTTGAAAGGAAAGAAACAATAAGTACCTTCTAAATCCCTCGTACTTAAGTTCGCTGCTACCTCGAGGTCCGAAGAAATGAACAATCAAAGTAGTATCGACAATATGTTTGCGTTGAAGTCCTTGTTCATCATCAATAAATTCCTCCGTGATTGAACTACCAGACGAAGATTTTTCCGGATCTATTTGCTTTTGTTGATCTCCATCGATTCCATGTTTATCTTTCCATGCGTGACTGAAGATTTTCTCCATCTTAAGATAAAAAAAAAAAAA
Source organism: Catonia carolina (assembly GCA_035578175.1). NCBI lineage: Eukaryota > Metazoa > Arthropoda > Insecta > Hemiptera > Achilidae > Catonia > Catonia carolina. The sequence continues at coordinate 7,228,946 of JAQMRL010000008.1, forward strand.
TAGATAAAACTACAATCAAAATATTTACACGCTACAACAAAAATTAAAGAAAACAAAACGTTATTTCCTCGACTTTGATTCTGTCTTTTAATGGAAAGAAAGGCTTCTGAAAGAATCTTCTAGTTCAAGCTTATAAAGAATTTAGTTGCACACCAACTAAAATTGTTTGTGTTATTTGTTCAATTGTTTACTAAAATACACAGCTATAAAGTCCAGCCTCTCTTAGTTTGCTCCTAATGTAAACAAATAATGACGTCACTGAGCATGCGCATTGTATCAAAATGAGTACACGCTGATTAAAAAGTAACAACAAAATACTTTCAAAATTATTTAAATACAAAATACTTTTAAAAGTATTTTTATGAATGAAATTGTTAGGCCAACATCATATCATGACAGATGTTTTTAGTACTTTAAGTACTTATAATTTAAAAAATATTTAACTTAATAGGAATACAACATCCGTAAAAGTCGCAGACTTTAGCGTGCACCCTATAGTAGGTGGCTTTTGTTTGTTGACAGTAGGAGCAAACTAAGAACGGCTCAACTGCAGTTTTACTTTACTCACGAAAATGCCTTTGTTTTTAGCGAGAGGAAAAGGGAGGAAAGCATTAGTGCGCATACATGACTACTTTGGTATCAGTTCAGCCAACACAACAACGTATACGATACCCAGAGCATATAATGAAACCTTTAGTAGGTTAGCTGTATGAATATAACTATTTTGTTAACGTAAACAGAAATGTCAGTTTCTCGAAAACCGAAAACGTGGTCGACTATTCACAGAGCTCTAACATACAGTGTAATAAAATGTTGTGAAGTTAATGCAAAACAAAAATGTTTTTCCGTGCCTTTTAACAAAAGTCATAAGCAAGCGACTATTTTTTTTTTTTTTTTTTTTTTCATTGAGTGATGTGCCTACATAAGCCTTGGGCTTGTGCGTAGGTAATGATTATGTAGTGATTTACAGGTGAAAAAAAATGCCAGACCTGACCGGGAATCGAACCCGGGACCCCGGCATAGTAGCCAGTTGTGCTGACCACTACACCACAGGCCGGCCATTACTGTGATGTTTTTGGAAACATCAAAATATGAAACTGCCAAAATACAGGAATGCCTCAGCTTTGATTGAAATATGTATAGTAATTGCATGATAGTGAAATTTATTTAGTGTTTCAATGTTGAGGTTGGCAGCACTGTCAGATTTTCACTTCCCTTCCTCACAGCCCATCCTTACGCAAAAGGCATTCTTGTAACTCAAGTATCTATACATTAATTAAATTATGATATGTACATATACATAACAGACAAGTGGAATGTCAAATTATTTACACTCAATCTGTTCGTTGCAGGGCTAAAATAAATAGTTCTGTTTCTTATCACATGGTCAGCCAATTAAATGACTGAATAATTTAAGAACAAAAGAGGTAGAGGTGTAAAAGAAACTAATCAGAGTTACCTCCTCTGATAGTAATGAATTTCATTATACAGCCAGACCCTGTGGTGAATGAAGTGAAGGTGTCATTTACAGAGTGGAAAATATGTGCTTTTCAGAGGGCCCGGCATGCTGATAAGTGTAATTTTCCACTCAGTGAGTTGTGGCAATGGTAAACCACCTCACTCCTTGTTTTACTTGGTAAAACCTCTAGAGGTTCAAACCAGCCTTTCGGCTGTTGACCTATACAACGACAACACATATACACAATAATGTTGATTATGTAAATAATGAATGTTAGGCAAAATATTTTTATGCAAAATTTCAACGTACATTATCGTAACACAACAAACAGAAACGATTATTATGCGGCTAACCACATCACGAAATTGTTTCAACAAACACCTACTTATGTGGGGAGAAAATACTTCAATAAATTACCCCAAAATGTTGAGATAATTCGGATTCCTTTAAAAAAAAAATATCTAAAATATTACTTGATTGGTGAACTTTTTTTATAGTGAACAAAAATATCTTTCTAAATGAGTGGAAATAGAACAATGTGTGATTATAATCAGTATTTCAGGTGTTGTAACTTTTTGATACGTCATATATTCCCTCAGAAGTCTCCTGGACGCATTAAAAAAAAAAAATAAATAAATAAATAAACACTTTCTGAATCCCTTGTACTTAATTTCTCAACTACCATGAGGTCTGAAATTGTACGTTTAAAAACGTACAATTTTTATTTCAAACATTTTACTGTACAGGCCTTCAAAGTTATGTAAGCGTATGCGCAATAGACGGATTTGGTTGAGGTACGATGAAGGGAGAAATAATGGTGTGAGTAGTACAGCAGTAGAGGGGGGAGGGAATTCACAGCCGACTCGCTGGAATGCATAACGTACCGTAGGTTTATATGGTCTAGGCCTACGGGAGCCTCTTTTTACTTTCTCTTGCCTATATGAATATATAGGAAGGAAAGTATTGTTTTCATGTCGATTTTAAGAAATCGAGTTTTCACCGGATCTATACGTTTTCAGACCCCCTGAACCCACACAAACATGTTTTTAGCGATTGGTCTGTGTGTGTGAACAGAATATCTCAAGAACGGAACTTACGAACTTGAAACTTGAAACTTAAGTTAAGTACCACTACCGGACTCGACACGAACATTTTCATCAAAATCGGTCAACCGGAAGTGGTAGTTTATTCGTGTAATTTTTCACTTTTTTGCGATTTTCTCAAAAACTGGTCCTATGATTTTTTTTAAAATCGCCTGGTTTACTCAATTTTTTATTCTCTACAAGATAGGGTAGGCGTCATGTTTGCTGAAATTCTGGGTGAGGCTGTTTTCATGTAAAAACGTTGTTTTTTTAAGATTACAGCTTTAATATGCATTTTAGCGCAAAACTTTATATAATAAAAGTTGTAGAGAATTGAAAATTCTACAACTTTTATTTCAAACAATTTTTTGTATAACGCTTAGTTTAGCGGTAATTTGCGATTTTCTGTTTTTTTTCTCACGAAAATGTGTGAAAAATTGATTTTTTTAAGATTTCGGCCTTAGTATGCATTTTACGACAAAAGTGTATATAATTTAATTTATAGAAAATTAAAAGATCTAAAACTTTTATTTAAAGCATTTTTCTCTACAGAGCCTAGTTTAGAGAGAAAGAGTGATTTTCCGTATTTCTAAGCCAAACTGAGGTTGATTTTCATTTTGCATCATTCACTCATGATTAAAATAAGGTTATGTTTTTGAGGTTAGTTTTTTGTTTATTTCTAATATTTTATTATTAATGTTAGGTTTATTGTTAATTATTTGCATTGGCAAGAGAAAGTTGTGTGAGTGTTACACCAGATTTTTCCTAAAAGAGCGACCTCCAACATGGTGGAAGAAGGGTCGACATTTCCTTGGGGGCTTTTCACAAATGTCCATCGACCACAGACAATAAGACAGAATAGTCAACCGTTCGAGCTACGATCTGTTCTCTGCGACTGCTTCAGTAGAATGAGACAATTCACTTACGCACATACGCATGCATCGAACATAAGTCATCCCTTCTACAGTCGGCAGTATTCTCCCCACTCACTTCTCATTTCTGCGTGAACTACGCTTACAAAACATTGACAGATTTTTTACAATGCTTAGTGTAGTAACAATTAGTAATTTTCTGTAGTTTTTTCATCAAAATCGGTGATAACATAATCAAAGACCAGCAAAAAGGAAGCGAACAACAGACGAGGAAAGATGGCTGGTGCACTCGCAAGGAACATATACGAGGTACGTTCATAAAGTAAGTTCCGTTTTGAAATAAAAAAAGAACAAGTACAGATACATCAATGAAATTTATTTCATAAAAGTCTACAACTCTTAAACTATTTTTCGACATAACTCCCGTAATTTTCCAGCAATTTGTCATAGGGTGATACAAGCTTTTGTATACCCTCTTTATAGAATGCTGCCGCCTGCGTAGTCGCCTGTATGAGTTAAACCAAAACAAATCTTGACACCTCGAGAAGTCATGTGTTCAGTGTTTTGGAACAGAAAAGGAATTTTACTGATTGATGTTTTGCCGCGAGGTTAAACAATCAATAAAGAAGTTTACTGCGAGACTGTCAAGAAACTGCGCCGCACAATACAGAACAAGCACTGAGGAATGCTCACGAAAGGCGTGGTTTTCATTCATGACAATGCCTGACCACACACTGCGAATGAGACAAAAAGACTCCTTCAGGAATTTGGCTGGGACTTATTCAACCATCCTCCATGCAGCCCTGAACTCGCTCCTAGTGACTTTCATTTGTTTCTGCATCTGAAGTCTTTCCTTGGTGGTCAGCAGTTGTACAGCGATGAAGAGCTGAAAGAACATGTTACCTCTTGGTTGACTACACAGGTGGCAGCATTCTATGAAGACAGTATACAAAAGCTTGCACCACGCTATGACAAATGCCTGGAAAATCACAGGAGTTATGTTGAAAAATAGTTTAAGGCGGAGTGCACACCTATGCGATACAATACGTAAGATACGATATTTATCTTATACGATATTTATTGTATATCTTACAGTGTGCGATACGATCTTATTTGTACGATACAATCTTACAATTTCCTCAGTATATAATGAGTTCTTCAAGCGAAGAGGATGCTGTAATCTCCCGCTGGTATTTCCGTAGAAGGCGAAATAGAAGGATAAACAGAAGGTTTTGGGTTCATCCATATAATTTACACAATGCACACCACAGCTCAGCTATTGTATATAAAGAACTATCGCTGCATGAAGATAAATTCACCGAGACATACAGAATGAGACCTGAGAATTTTTATTTTATTTAAAATTTAGTTTCCTCCGATTTACAGATAAAGGATACTCGGTACAGAATGGCCATCACTGCAGCCGAACAACTGTAATTTTTTAATTGGTAATGCCATATACACGGATATTTTTGTACCTCATTTACAAAGAATATCATAAAAACGGGATCGTCCTTCATATTGCAAAAATATAATTAAAACAAATTTTAAACAATGAAAATAAGAACACGCGATAGTATGATGTTTTAACAGGGGTGTCAGGGCGACTAATGTCTTAAGATATTTATCGCATAAGACAAGCCGAACATATCGTATGCTACAAATACTGGTGTGCGGCAAGTTTTCACCAGCAATGTGTTTTGTATTGAGCAAGCAGACATTTATCGCATAAGATAAATATCGTATAAGGTAAATATCGTATCTTACGTATCGTATCGTATAGGTGTGCACTCCGCCTAAGAGTTGTAGATTTTTATGAAATAAATTTCATTGTTGTATCTGTACTTGTTCTTTTTTTATTTCAAAACGGAACTTACTTTACGAACGTAGCTCGTACATCAGATTTGTTTGGAAGCATGGTACAATAAATTTATAACTGAAGTTTAATGCTTGTCTGCTTATTAAAACCCATGGGCAGATTTAGGTCTTGATATCTGGGGGTGCGAGCTCACCAGAAGGTATGACGTATTTGGATACTAAATACTAAATTTATTATCATCCCAAAAATCTGGGGGTGCGGCGCACCCCCTAGAACCCTTGTAAATCCGCCCAAGTTAAAACCCATCCAAAATTTCCATATTTTGGATAACTCTACACCCTCAAGGTCCACAAAGGGTCGAGTTAGTGAGAATCAACTGTAGTTTCAAATTTATAATGATAAAATGAACAAAACAAACAATTACAATGATACCAAACCTACACATAAAACCAAAACACAAAAAGTTATAGAATATTAACTATAGAACTACACAAAACATCACGATGAATTTTATAAATTTAGCACATAAATTGTAACAAATAATACATAAAACCCAAATTTTTACACGTTATTTAAAATTACACTTACAAAATTTCCCAATTTTTTATAATTATTTACAATTTGTTAATATACGATCTACCATAAGAGGCTGTTATAACACATACGTACAGTGATGATCTAGAATGCTAAATGTACGAGGAATATTCATAAAGGCCCATTTTATCGTAAATAAAAATTTTATTTGCAATTATTTTAGTTTCCAGCAAAACTTCTTCACGTTTCTACATACTTGACGTTCACTTCTCAGTAGCGATTCGATATTCAAATAAAAATGAACGAATAAACTATTAAAAATTTTGAAGTCGATGGAATCTGAACAATTCAGTTATTTTTTTGTTTTGCGTCTGACTGTTTTGCAATTTTTGCTAACGCAGGCGGTGGAAAATGATGACATATGAAGATGAGTGATTAAAAAATGCCAGAACTGACCGAGCATTGAACCCGGGACCAAAGCGTAGAAGCCAGTTGCGCTAACCACTACGCCAACAAAAATTTAGTTGCCGAATAAAATGAAAATAAAATAAAATTGTCATCCATCGTTTTCCGATGTCCGTCTGTCACATCCAGATATCAGAAACTACTGCTTGAGTCGCAACTCCATGTATAGTCCATCTACTGTAAGAGTACTCTGCGTGAGGCAAGCGCCTCCTATAGGTTGTAAACGAAAGTTTTACACTAGTTACTGCATATCTACCTCTCCGCCTGACAAATATCTTCTACTACGTTCCATCATAAAAATATCTACATCCAGCTAAAATAAACATTACCCTCTAAGAATTTTCAATTATACCGTTCAGATTACTTGTAATTATTGTAGTTTCATAAAGACACTCCTTAATTAATTATTTTAACCATTACATTTAACAAAACAATTTTTTTCTACTTTTTAATGTTTACCGCTTTTATGTTTCAAAAACTCAACACATTAACTATCACGAATGTTAACAAAACACAGCTTACAAAACTTTTCAACTTCAGTCTTTGAAGAAAATCGAAACGAACCGATACAATTCCAAAAGATAACTGATGAAACTTAAAATGTGTTAAACTCGGGCAAGTGCAAACAATTGTATTAAACTAGTCACACATTTATTATTTTAATGATATGAAATAAATAATCTGAAATGATAAACAACGAATCACTGGAATTGTTTACTCTCCTGTTATAAAACATTTTCTAACAAATGAATTGAACGTGTTCTTATTATATTAAGCTTAGAGCGAATCAGTGTTGCAAGGAATTTTTATTTTTGATCATGCTGTGCGTATTTTTAATTAATATGCATGCTCAGTTGTATTGCTGGTTGCCTACGTTGGAATACTCTTAGCGCAGACAGACTCTAGTTGGGAGGAATGCAGTGCGTTGTTATAGTAGTGGGAGAATGAATGAGTGTATGAATGAATTAGTAGTGTTTCACAGCTGGTGCATTTGTAGTGGTAGCGAATACTAACTAGACTAAAAACATATTCTTATCATCCGGCGCATTAATTGAACAAATACCAACCGGGTAATTATTAACTTGGTCGGATTCATAATATTTAACTCACCATTTTATATCAAAACATGTAAATAAATAAATGTAATAAATACCTGCCCAAAACAGACAGGTCAAGTATCAAATTATTTACACTCAATCTGTTCTTTGCAAAGCTAAAATAAATAGTTCTGTTTCTTATCACATGGTCAGCCAATTAAATGACTAAATCATTTAAGAACAGAAGAGGTAGAGGTGTAAAAAACATTAGTTAGAGGTATCTCCTCTGAAAGTAATGAATTTCATTATACAGCCAGACCTTGTGGAGAATGAAGTGAAGGTGTCATTTGCAGAGTGGAAAATATGTGCTTTTCAGAGGGCCTGGCATGCTGATAAGCGTACTTTTTCACTCAGTGAGTTGTGGCAATGGTAAACCACCTCACTCCTAGTTTTACTTAGTAAAGCCTCTACAGATTCAAACCAGCCTACTACAGGGTGATCACCTAAACAACAACACTTAATAAATACAAATAAATATGTTAAATACGGAAAGTTTGAAAACGAATGTTTTGTATCAGAGTAATACAACAATCGTTCTCCCAGCATTCGTCACTCATTCATTATACCTCACCCGTACCCCTCACCCCGCAACTAAATGGAGCTGGGACTCAACCAGTACAAGAGATAGACACAAACGGTTTCTGGATTCATAATCTACATAAAAAGTTAGTCGGCCTGGTTTGGGTTTGAAGTTCTGCGTAAACATTACTACTCAAGCATTTTATCGACTTTCAAAATTTTATAATTCGTTTACAGTTAAAGTTAAACAAACAAATGAGTATTCTTCGGAACCGGTTTCAACAGTGCTATTAAACTATTTAACAATAATAATACAGTTACATTTAAAATATCTGAGAAAAATTATATTTTGTTACTTTTCGGAACACACGACGGAAGTTTTTTGAACACCTGTAGATATCTTTAATATGAGGGGTCAATCATTGTTTATCTACGATTGCTACAATGTAAGATACCAAGGCCCGTAGCTATAATTAATTTACATCCCGTATTTAACCCGCATTTTCCCGTATTTAAGGAGGACTATTCCAGACAAATAGTTTCCTCCGCCGTCGATTTTGGATCGCACATCTTAGTTTGGTGAGCGTTTTGCGGAACATATCATTTGTAATTGTTGTCCCAAAGAATGTTATCCTTAATTTTCCGGCTTAAGTACTGTCACCATCATCCCTTTTGATTAAGTACAGTGCTGCCGGCTAAAAAGCTTTTGACGTAGCGACAGACGGAACCGCCAATAGTTCCGAAAGGGGCGGTAGGTCTGTGGTGGCGTACCGACAGAGGCCTTTGTCATCAAGGCTGAGCCAGTAACCGCCCTCTACTACAGCGCTCTCGGCAACTATTTTAAGAGCCCTGCATTCAACAGGGAGATTCAATTCTGATACAGACAGCAGAAAAGACGTCCAACATCGGCACACGGCTCCAGGACTCCAATGAAGGCTCATCGACAACCCCCTGATGCTTCCGCTCGGCGACTCAACAGTGTAACCTGTCGACCGGACCATCATCGCCTGCTGCCACGAGCAATGCCCACAGCAGTCCCTCAAACGAGCCTTACACCCACCGGATCTGACGAAGCAGCCATCAACGCACTACTGCGTGGAAAGAAGATGACGTCTTCGCTGGATGATGACACGCCATGTTGCCTAGCTTCTCGACCACCACGATGACGACGACCGATTCTTTCCATCAAGATGACCACCGCTTAAATGGCCCTTTTCAGGGCCACCAAAAAATGAAAGGTTTTAACTCGCCACTAAATGTCGCCATCCGGTGACAGTACAGATATTGTTTTGTTCGTGCTTGATGTTGGATATCCATGTAATATCACCTTTAACAATATAGGAAAACAAGTGGGAGGAATTCAAGACTGCCCGTTATCAACTGGTTCAATTCAAAGCCGGTGAACTTCTATGCAGAGGCATTAAAGAAGCTTGTGCAATATTACAAAATGTGATTAGAAAAAATTCCTTTTCATGAGGCGACGCGTCATGGCTGGTGGTAACTTTAAAAAAGGTTTACCTTTGAAATAATGGCAAAAACCATTAGTGATTTTTGTATCTACTCTTTAAGATGAATCGAATGACACTATTTTTGTTCCCAAATTCCGACTTTAATTTCTTGACTTCTGGTTATGGGTCACTTCCGGTTGAAACTGGAACTTCAGACCCAATTTAGGCCCATTAACTTTTTGTGTAGGTTACGAATCCGAAAACCGTTGGTTGCTATCTCTTTTAGTTTCTGACATCTGGATAAGATGTTCCAATAAACACAGGAAAATGATAAATGACAATTCAAAAAATTGAAATCAATGAACGGCAACTATATGTAAAGTAAGTTAATAAAAAAACCTAAAACAATCAATAAACAATTTTTTTACGACCAAATTTACTAACAATGTAATAACATTCTAACTTTACAAATATACCTCGTACAATAAAAACGAAAACTTTCAGCAACATTAACACAGAAAGAAATTAACCACAACTTGATTTGATCATAATTTCAAAACTTACAACACGGGTATCTCTTTTTTGATTACTCTGAAGTTGTTGAGAACTTTCTGTTACTAAACTATCAGAAAAGTTTTGACTTGATATCAAATGAACATACTGGAGAACAGATAAATTATCAAAAAATAAATCAGTAAGTAGATTAAAACAAAAATCGTCACAGAAAACAAAATAAAAAAAAATTAAAATTGCAAATTATTTTAAAATAAACTAATTTTTAAAATTTATTCAATTAAAATATACCAGATGATTCAAAAATTAACAGCATCTCTTAGGAGCTAATTCTATAGGTAAAAATAAACAAAACATATTTTAAATATAGATCTGGAAAACATTTTGTTAGCAAGTTACAGTTGGCGAAATATTTCACCTAGAATCCAGTAACGTAAACTTGGTGGTATCTTACGTACATTATTTTACAATTTAATAAAAAATTTAAACCCTGCTTGTACTGTTTTCGCTTCTCCCACTACTGTGCATCGATACTATTCCCTACTGCCGGTCCAGCTGTTAATCACCACAAACGCTGCTCCCATTATCACAAAGAAGTAGTTAAAGGGGGCAAGGGGGCTCTCCTTCAGTCTTCAATTGGTGCATGTACATGCGCTTAAACAATTTTTTACTACATTTTTTCACTGACCTGTTACAGCAGCTGCTTTATCACGTATTTTTAACCTTTATATAAATTTCTACTTTCAATGATATGTTTCAGTGGATCCACCATAATCAGAGTACACAAAATTGAAACTAAACTTTTTTCAAAAATTTACTAAAATTACAGAACATTTATAGTAAATTCAGTCATTTGAATAAAAGTTCATACACTATCAGAGTACACAAATAGAAACTTAACTGCTTTTAAAATTTACTAAATTTTACAGATGTAGTATCTTAAGTAATTTTTACATATACAGGGCGTTCTGAAAAAGGTTCCAAGAATTCAGGGTGTGATTCCCCACTTTTTGACTAAGTCGAAGTCTCTTCGATTTCTCTTTACCTTTACCAACTTTTCTAAATTTTTCCCTGTTTTTCCAAATTGCAGATATCGTGCAGTTTCCGATGTTGAACTACCTTTGCAATATCCCCGTTCAGTTCACTGTTTTCCAAATACCATTTAATGTCGTTTTTCCATCACTGTAAAATGTCTACGCGATGGCACCATATTTACGTTTGTAAAAAAAACACAAAAAACAAGAGACCCTACTATGAATAATGGCCGGGTTTACACAAAAGATATGAACTAAACATGACAAAACAGAGCATAAACATAAATATATGCGTTTTATTGTTTTAATAACTCTTTTTTCGCTTTTTAAGTATCTTTAAATATAGTACACATAATTTATATAAAACTTCAATATAAACATGACTTAAAACACAAAAACATCGATAAAAATTATGAAAATAGGTTAATAACAATGAATCAAAATATAGACACAAAAAGAAAAAATATTCAAGAACAATTAATTATTAAGTTAAAACAATTAATCAATTAAAAAATATAATACTTAAAAAATTATGCCATAAAAAGAATTATTTTTAATTTATTAATATAAGCAAAAAGTAAAAACGGTGTTTAATAAATTATAAATTAAATTAATTAATTAATTAATTTAAAAAAGAAAAACACCGTTCAAAAATTAATTTAATAATGTCAATAAAAACAGGCAAAAAAATTAAAATGTTTTAAATAACAAAAGACATCGCTTGCATTACAATATTATTAGAAGACAAAATATTAATTATTATAAACAAATTTATTAACTTAAATAAAAATATTCATTGTTACCAACCTTTACAAAAAAATTTCAATTGAGTTGTAACAAAATAAATAATTCACGATATTTCTGTTAAGTCAATGAAAGTCAGCAAAAACTGAAAGAAAATTAACAATAAAATACGGAAAAATAGACTTTGTAACTGAATTTAAATATCTGGGTGAAATCATTCAAAGAAACGGTTTCGGCAATGGAGAAACAAGAAACAAGAACAAGAAAACTCAGAAAAACTACTTCAAAAAAAAAACATTTCTATAGACACCAAATGAAGATATTATTCAACTGTTTCAAAACCTCTTGTGGGATCAAAACCCAATTTCAAGGGGGTGAAATAGAGAAAATTTTTGAAATAGTAAGAAAAATTCTAAGAACAATCATCAATGGTTAAAAAAAGGATCGAAAACGAGGAATATTGCTTAAAATCAAATAAGGATATCTACTGTAATATTGAAACAATAGTGACTTAAATGGAGAAAGATTTTTTATTTTTTTTTTTATTCCTAATTTGAGTGTGTTGCAATCAGTTCAATTTAGAACAATAAGCAACCCCATGACCCAATGAGATGAGGATGATATGTATGACATGTAAATGAGGTGTAGTCTTGTACAGACCCAGGCCGACCATTCCTGAGAGAGTATTGTTAATTAAACCCCAACCATCAAAGTACACCGGTAACCACTGTCTAGTATTCAAATCCGTATAAAAGTAACTACCTTTACTAGGATTTGAACCAGGAACCTTCGTCTCTGAAAATCAGCCGTTAAACAGCTGATTTTGGCGACGACTTTACCTCTAGACCAACCTGGTGGGTAAAAGATATTTAAAAGTTTTTTTTTTAGCTTATTTAAAATCGCATGAATAGCTCGGTTATTAGCGACAACGGTGGGTTATTTAATCGTGAGATTTACGTTATGAAAATGTTCAGACCCTAGCTGAGACTTGAACCTGGGACCTTCATATTGTAGGCTAGTGTGCAATCACTATGCTAAGGAGGCGGCTGTAGCATAGTGGTAGCATGCTACCCAATAACGCGGAAGTCCCAGGTTCGATTCCCAGGTAGTGTCTGGAAATTTTTTAAAAGGTAAATCTTGCTATTAAATAACCTACCATAGTCAATAATCATTCTGCCCATAACAGACAGGTGGAGTGTCAAATTATTTACACTCAATCTGTTCGTTGCAGGGCTAAAATAAATAGTTCTATTTCTTATCACAAGATCAGCCAATTAAATGACTGAATCATTTAAGAACAGAAGAGGTAGAGGTGTAAAAGACACTAATCAGAGTTATCTTCTCTGAAAGTAATGATTTCATTGTACAGCCAGACCCTGTGGTGAATGAAGTGAAGTTGTTAATTTACAGAGTGGAAAATATGTGCTTTTCAGAGGGCCCGGCATGCTGATAAGCGTACTTTTCCACTCAGTGAGGAAGGCATGGTAAACCACCTCACTCCTCGTTTTAATAAGTAACACCTCTGGAGGTTCAAACCAGCCTTTCGGCTGTTGACCTAACAACAACAACAGTCAATAATAACCGAGCTGTTTATGCGATTTTAAATAAACTAAAAAAAAACTTTTAAACATCTTATTTGCATTTTAAAGTTTTATTGTCACATGATTGGAATGAATGAAGAAATATTTGAATAAAAAGAATTTAATATAAATTATAACATCAAAAGGTTATATGGTATTCTCAACAAAAAAAAAACAAGTAAAGAATAATATCCTTCGGATTAAAGATTCTACAATTTATGTGCCCATAACAGGCAGGTGGAGTGTTAAAATTATTTGCACTCGATCTGGTAGTTGCAGAACTACAAAAAATAGTTCTGATTCTTATTTCATGGTCACTCAATTACATGACTACAGTCCAGCCTCTCTTAGTTTGCTCCTAATGTAAACAAATAATGACGTCACTGAGCATGCGCATTATATCAAAATGTGTACACGCTGATTAAAAAGTAACAACAAAATACTTTTAAAAGTATTTTTATAAATGAAATTGTTAGGCCTACATCATATCATGACTAATGTTTTTAGTACTTTAAGTACTTATAATTTAAAACATCTGCCCATAACAGACAGGTGGAGTGTCAAATTATTTACACTCAATTTGTTCGTTGCAGGGCTAAAATAAATAGTTCTGTTTCTTATCACATGGTCAGCCAATTAAATGACTGAATCATTTAAGAAAAGAAGAGGTAGAGGTGTAAAAGACACTAATCAGAGTTATCTTCTCTGAAAGTAATGAATTTCATTGTACAGCCAGACCCTGTGGTGAATGAAGTGAAGGTGTCATTTACAGAGTGGAAAATATGTGCTTTTCAGAGGGTCCGGCATGCTGATAAGCGTACTTTTCCACTCAGTGAGGAAGGCAATAGTAAACCACCTCACTCCTCGTTTTTACTTAGTAAAACTTCTACAGGTTCAAACCAGCCTTTCGGCTGATGACCTAAACAACAACAAGTACTTATAATTTAAAACATAGTTAACTTAATAGGAATGCGAGATCCGTAAAGTCGCAGACTCTAGCGTGCACCCTGTAGTAGGTGGCTTTTGTTTGTTGACAGTAGGAGCAAACTAACAACGGCTGAACTATAAAGCATTTAAGAACACAAGAGGTACAGGTGTGAAAGACACTAGTCAGAGTTATCTCCTCTGAGAATAATGATTTCATTATACAGCCAGACCCTAGGGAGAATAAAATAAAGGTTTAATTTGCAGAATACAGTAACTTTTCATACGATTTCATTCCAGCGATAAAAAGTCAGTAACAATGAATAAAGTGATTTACCGTAACACACATGGAATCCAGCAACATATAAATGCGTGTTATCTGCACTGAAATAATCACCAAAATAATTTCAGGTTAATTTAATGCGACTGTTCCCAAAAAAAAAACTTTTAATTTTTAACTCACGGTGCTTTTATTTTGCGATACACTCTGTGACATCGTTGCGATAGTTTCTTTCGAACGAATGGAAACAGGGTTTCCAATCTTTTCCACTTGATGAGCAAACAGCCGTCGTAACTGTGTGATTCATCATGATTCATAATTATAAATTATTGTAGGTAGTAAAATTTTATGAAATAAAAATAATTAACTGAACAAATAAAATAGACGCCTATGAATTAAGCCAAACCATAAATATAGACACTTTCTAGACTTCTATTTTTATTTCTATTTCATAAAATGAATTAATATAATAATTTCACCAATCTTCTTTTTAAACTGCGTCACCTTTATTTTAATTCTTACTTACACGTGTTTCGGTGGATCCACCATCATCAGAGTAAATAAAAAATTAAAACTAAAAAATTTTTATCTCACTTATTTAAACTTTACAGAAGATGAAGAGTAAATAATAAAAATATTTTAACAATAGACGTTATTAAGTCTACAAGATAATACAAAAACACTAATAATAATAATTACACAGCTATTTTTAACAACAACTTAAAAACATTAAAGTGCTTTAGGAAAAAAAAAAGTTATAAACAGTTAAAGAAATGTTTAAAGAAAGTTTACGAGGTAAGTTGTAAAAAATTCCACGACTCAACTTCTAAATTTGCACGTAATGTTTATCGGTGTTTTATTTTTAGACGGACAATATTTTTTCAGAGAGAGAGAGAGAGAGAGAGAGAGATTTAAAAAGAAAAGTAAAAAGCTATTTTACACGTTATTATTAATACTATGTTGAATTTAAAAACACTTTTAAGAAAGATGTATTATTTTGTATACAACAGCTTTCAAGAGTTCAACAGCATTTCTTTTTTTTTTTTTTTTTTCGGGGTTCCTACGGCCGGCGCCGCTTCCCGCACTTCAATCTCCATTCTCTTCTATCCTCCCAATCACCCTCATCCATCCCTCTCTCCCTCATGGCTTCCTGTATTCCCTTTTTCCACGTTTTCCTTGGTCTACCTTTCTTCCTTCTGTTGGTTGGGACATAAGACAACATTCTTTTTGGCCACCTCTCATCACCCATTCTCTGCACATGACCATACCATATCAGTTGTCGTCTCTCTATCCTATCCACAATGGTATCTTCTACATGAGCTCTTTTCCTGATGTCGTCATTCCGGATATGGTCCAACCTGGACACTCTACATGAACGGCGCAGAAAGTCCATTTCAATTGCTTTAAGCTGGCTGTCTATTTTTGATGTTATTTGCCAGCACTCTGCCCCATAAGTTGTTATTGGCTCCACAATAGTGTGGTACAACTGGACTTTTGTATTCATATGCATTTTTGCAGACCATAAAATCGGGTTCAATTTCCGGATTGCTATTCTCCCTTGCACAATCCTATTTTTAACATCCTTCCTAGTTGAACCGTCTGATGATATGTAGGTCCCCAAGTACTTGAATTCCTTACTTGAATTCAACAGCATTTCTGCGGAGATAAAAATCAATCATGCCGGCCGCATTGGCGCAGTTGGTAACGTGCTCGCCTCTCATCATGCGGTCCTGGGTTCGAATCCCACTCAGGCACGGCATATTTTCATACGTTACAAAATATAATTTCATCCTCCATCGTATAATACAGTAAAATCTCTCTATAGCGGAATTGAAGGGACCATGAGGTACCGCCGCTATAAAGAGAGTTCCGTTATAGAGAGAGCTAGTAATTAACGACGGAAAGGAAGTTGGAATACTAATTTTTCTGTACTGAAAACTTATTTATACGTATGTGAATGGTGCATGGAATAAGTTTTTGAAAACTACTGAATAGATCACTTTATGACGAATGCTTAATACAGTAGATTACTTCAATACAGTGAGATATTTAAATTAATTACCTAAAGTGTACGTTATTAACTTAACAAGAAATTTGGAAACAAACTGGTTTTATTAGATGTTGTGTTACTAATGTTTAACAATAGAATTTCACTTTTCGTACTGAATTTTTTCCAATAATCATTCATACAGTACATACCGTAATAGATAGCCTAAAATTAATTAGCACTGAAACTCGTTTTTCACTGAACAGTAATAAACATAGGATACATACAATTAAAATCTCCTAAAACATAGGCTACACAAACACAAAAAAATACACAGTACAGTATATATTTTTACGTTATTAAGGAAACAATGACTGTGAAGTACATTTCATTTCGTAAAATAAGTTGTAAATTTTGTTTCGTTTTCAATTCATAAAACATGTCTTCAATCTCATTTTCAATGTTTAAAACTTGTAAATTTTCATTTACATATTGGCAATGACAGTACGTGTAAACAACAAGAATAGCGTCTAGTGGCTGTTTACTTGAAGGGACAACATTTCTGTTTCCATTTCATCGTCATCTTTACTTTCTTCCTTGTTGTTTTGGGCTAAGACATTTTCGATTATTGCATCATCGCCAACATCTGCTGAAGTGGCTAAGTCATTGTCTGACCCTACATAGGCGTCTAAATCCATATCCTGAAGATATTGTTTTGCCGCTATAGAGAGATTTTTGTGCCGCTATAACGAGAGTTAAATACATTATCGTAGTACAGTGGGTCCTCGACTTACGAACATTCAACTTACGAACATCCGGAGATACGAACGCCAGAAACTATTTTTTTTATCACTTGATATTATTTGGAATATAGGCTAATTACAACAAGTTTCCAAACAATGTTTAAAGCGGTCAATGAGTTTAGAGCTGTCATGTGTTACAAAATTCTTTTGGAAGAAAAGAAACTTGTAACAGTTCAAACATCCATTCAAAACTTTTTTCAAACAAAGCTAAAGCTGTAAATATTGTAAAACCATCTTCAATATGTTTTAAATTTTTATGAAAATGTTTACTTTTTATTTCATGTTTTTGCTATTTTTAATTTTTAATGGTCTTTTCTTTCTGTAAAAAGTATTCAATGTATTTATGTGTTAACAGTGTATTCAGTTGCTAAAAGTATATACAGTATGTATTAAGTTACTATAAATAGTACTTATTAAAAACGAATAAAATAGTTTAACAGATTTTATCTTTATTTAGTTGCTGATTACAATTTCACTAAGTATGCTAGTTTTTGTACGTTATGAAAAGTAATTAGGTCGCTAGTGTCTGCTACGAAATCTACTGACGTGTATTCCGACTTACGAACAATTCGACTTGCGAACACTCGGCCGGTACGCATTATGTTCGTAAGAGGACCCCCTGTATACGAAAGGGTCGGGGTCGGCAAATAATGCCGCTAAAGAGAGATTTCCGCTATATAGAGTTCCGCAATAGAGAGATTTTACTGTAGTTACACCCCAACGTCGTCGCTAATGACATGTTGTAGTTGATGCGATGTTAAATAAATGAATTAAAAAAAAAAATCAATCATTTTTGGCAAACCATATAAATTTTTTCACCGATTGTTTAGCCCAGTCATGGGAAAGTCTAGAGGTAAAGTCATCGCCAAAATCAGCTGTTTAACAGCTGATTTTCGGAGACGAAGGTTCCTGGTTCAAATCCTAGTAAAGGTAGTGTTACTTTTATACGGATTTGAATGCTAGACAGTGGTTACCGGTGTACTTTGATGGTTGGGGTTCAATTAACCATACTCGCTCAGGAATGGTCGACCTGAGTCTGTACAAGACTATACCTCATTTACACGTCATACACAAATCATCCTCATCTCATTGGGTCATGGGGTTGCTTATTGTTCTCAATTGAACAGATTGCAACGTACACAAATTAGGGATTACAAAAAAAAAAGTCATGGGAAAAGTATGGCCCCCAGGCAGGTGTAATCTGGCCTGTGACATGGTTCTGATCACCACCTCGTCAATCCCTTCAAGATTTAAAAAAAAATTGAACAAGACTTAGATATTTTCAATATTCCATTTTAATATGGACTGTGGTGAATCACTAAAACCAGAATTGAATCGGTGAATGGAAAACGGGTAATATTCCAAAATCCTTATTTTCGAGAAATGAAAAAAAAACTATTTTGTGACTTTGTTTTTGGTTTAATGGTAAAGTGTTCAATTGGTCATTTGTAGTACTATATTAAAGCTTTTTAATGGTGAGTTTAGAATTTGTTTTACAATAATCATGGGATTATTGTATAAACCAACAGGAAAAAAATGGTGATATCCGAAGTGGAGAGGAAGAGTAGATCTGACCGAATGAAGAACTACCACGCGAGGTTAAGGGTGAAAAGGAACAATAAAAGAACTTACAGTGGTCCCCTGTGGCCGTACAAGAAAAAAAAATCATGGGATTGATTTTTGATTATTAATATGTTGACTATTCACCTTTTTCTAGATTTGGTACGAGTGAATGGGAAAAATTAAGTTGAATTGTGCCAATATGCTACAAAACTTTATTTTAATTTTAAAATAATTTACAGTTACATTTTGATAACAATAAGACCGAAACTAGTGGTCCAACTGCTGTTCCCTATTGAATGGAAGAAGGGTAATATTCCTGGAATATTATCCTTTTTCCACTCTACTAAATTATTAATGTAGCTTAGCTGCTTTTAGATACAAGGAATATTTCCCTTTTATCAATCAATACATGGGCCGAAGTAAACTTAACATAACTGCTATCTTCGTTCAATTTCGCATTTTTACTTTCTCTTGCCTATATGAATATATAGGAAGGAAAGTATTGTTTTCATGTCGATTTTTCGAAATCGAGTTTTCACCGGATCTGTACGTTTTCAGACCCCCTGAACCCAAAAAACATGTTTTTAGCGATTGGTCTGTGTGTGTGTGTGTGTGTGTGTGAACAGAATATCTCAAGAACGGAACATCGTACGAACTTGAAACTTGAAACTTAAGTTACATATCACTACCGGACCCGACACGAACATTTTTATCAAAATCGGTCAACCGGAAGTAGTAGTTTATTCGTATAATTTTTCACTTTTTTGCGATTTTCTCAAAAACTAGTCCTACGATTTTTTTTTAAATCGCCTGGTTTACTACATTTTTTATGCTCTACAATATAGGGTAGGCGCCATGTTTGCTGAAATTCTGCGTGAGGCTGTTTTTACGTAAAAACATTTTCTTTTTAAGATTGCGGCTTTAATATGCATTTTAGCGCAAAACGTTATATAATAAAAGTTGTAGAGAATGTAAAATTCTACAACTTTTATTTCAAACATTTTTTTGTATAACGCTTAGTTTAGCGGTAATTAGCGATTTTCTGTTTTTTTTCTCACAAAAACGTGTGAAAAATTGTTTTTTTAAAGATTTCGGCCTTAGTATTCATTTTATGACACAAGTGTATATAATTTAATTTATAGAAAATTAAAAGATCTACAACTTTTATTTAAAGCATTTTTCTCTACAGAGCCTAGTTTAGAGAGAAAGAGTGATTTTCCGTATTTCTAAGCCAAACTGAGGTTGATTTTCATTTTGCATCATTCACTCATGATTAAAATAAGGTTATGTTTTTGAGGTTAGTTTTTTGTTTATTTCTAATATTTTATTAATAATGTTAGGTTTATTTTTAATTATTTGCATTGGCAAGAGAAAGTTGGGTGAGTGTTTCACACCAGATTTTTTGGAATATTACCCTTTTTCCACTCACCGATTCAATTGTAAAGGCCACGTCAATTGGTGTCAGCACTGGGCTACGCATGCGCATACTTCACTTCAACCCCGCATATCTCTCCGACCTACAGTTCAAAGTACAGTCAGGGTGTTGTTGACAATTGACAACACCCATTGCATTTAGTAGACATGCTGTTCCATTGTTGATTACATACGCTGCACTATTGCAGCACGCACAAGACTATACTAATCCAGACACACGTTTTGCCTAGCGCTCTCCTTACAAAAATCAAGGTATAGCTTTAACTGATTGAGTTGCAATGTAGCACTGATTGAACCAGTTTTTTACTTTCTATTGCCAATATGAATACATAGGAAGGAAATTATTGTTTACATGTCGATTTTTCACCGGATGAACATGTTTTCAGACCCTCTGAACCCAAAAAAACATGGTTTTTGCGATTGGTCCGAGTGTATGTGTGAACGTAGAAAATACAGAGCATTCAAATCATGTAGGCCTATTCGAGACTGGAGAAAAAATAATGACAAACTACAGAATTGTTTGTTTGTTTCGTGGTAAACAGTCAAAACATCTGGAAGTTGAAGAACGGTTGCGGGACGTAAAATGTAAACAGACAGACAATTCAGTTATGCAGTGTCAACTGAAAGCTATTGAAATCACAAAAGAGTTGAACATAGAAGAGTGTAAGGCAACCAGAGGCTCGGTCCAACAGTTTTATAACACACATCAATTTTCATCGGGCGGAAAACTTCGATCTGTCAACGTTTGCCAGATGTTTACGCTGATAAAGTGGCCCAGTTTCAGCGGCACATTATAACACTTGGAGAGAAGAATTCTTTTTCTCTAAGTCAAATCGGTAATGCAGACCAGACACCTGTATTTTTTGGTACGCCACTTGATATTGCAGTTGAAAGTAAGGGACAAAAATGCGTACCGATTTTAACAAGTGGCAATGAAAAGCAGCGTGGCACAGTATGCTGACAGTATTAGCTAGCGGCAAGAAACTCCCATCCTTCATTTTTTCAAAGAAAAACTTTTCCAAAAGAAATGAACTTTCCTTGAGGCATTACAGTGAGAGCACAAGAGAAAGGGAAATACTGGATGGACAACTCCTTGGTCATGGATTGAATAAATTGTGTACGGGATAAACGTGCTGGCGCTCTCTTACCTTCATGCAATATATTAGTTCTTGATAGTTTTCAAGGCCATACTACGAAGAACATCAAGGAACATCTACGTAAAGGAAACACTTACACACTCGTCATTCCTGGAGGATCTAAATCACTGCTGCAGCCCTTAGATGTCTGCATCAACCGGTCTTTCAAACCCCCCCCCCCTACAACGACCATACAGTGAATGGATGGCAACAGCAGTGCACGAAAATTACGCTAATTCTCCTATAAAAATATTTTTCCCTCAAAGCATGACATCATCAAAATCTGGGTGCGCGGCATGCACGAGTAAATACGGTACTCGTACTATAAATGAGTAAGCCCTCACTGACTTGACTCATTCACTCATCATTCTCCTACTCGCACGACAGTTAGAAAGCTGAAATTTTGAGGGAATATTCACTTCAGGGTAGAAAAAGAAAATTAAATATAAACGATTTCAACATTCCACCATTAAGGAATTAAAAAGAGTATTCAAACTTTAAACCGATAATTTCGGTTTACTAAATTCTGGACTAGTTAGATTGCTGAAACTCAATGCAGATGTTACTTATAGCTTAACTACAAAGATTACTCCATTACTATTTCCAAAATGGACCCCTAAAGGGATGAAAATGGCGTTCAACCCTTAAACCAATATTTATTATTTACTAACTCCCAGTTTATTTATTAAGGTTTCTTTTACTTTATTTATTTAAATTCGCATCAACAGTTTGGTTTTTAGCGACTACAGTAGGATAATCAACTGGAACTGGGTTTTGACTAGTGAAAATTTCCAGACCCTAGCTGGGAATCGAACCCAGAACCTCCATGTCCATTCCGGGTCTCATACATTTAAAACTTATATGTATTTTTTTTTTTAAGCTTTTATTTGTTATCGGGAACTGTATATTTTTGACAACTACCCAATTTGATCGCTGCTTTTGCTGTATTATTTGGCGTGAATAAGGCATGCGTTTGAATAGGGACCCCCAGTAGAGTTTGTTCATGGATGGCTGTCAACTGGTCACCATACAAAGTCGCTTACCCAACTGGTGTTACTTAACAAATAATAGCGACTTACTACCAGCTGACTGACTGGGCTGGCCCGAAGGCCTAAATGTATTTAAGTTTTAAATACATTTTTATTATTTTTTTTACTGTTCATAGTTAAGTCTTTTTTGAAACACACTACAGAGTATGGTTCATACTTCAATTCTTAGAACTTTATTCAGGTTTTTCTCATCTTTGCTTAAATTTTGTAATTACAATTTTAAAAAAACTGATTCCAAAAGAATTACGCAGTTGAAAAAAGTTCCACACGAGTTAGATGGCCGAAACTCGATGGAGATGTTATGTATAGCCACTATAAAGAAAATACACCTCAACGATTTCAAAAAGTTACCCTTAAGGGGTTGAAAAGAGAGTTCAACCCTTATATCAATATTTACAGTTCACTCATTTTATATAGAACTCTATTTCTACTTACTTACTTTTTATAGAAGAGCAAGATGGCTAAAACTTGATGGAGATGTTACAAATAGTGTACATAAAAAAAAATTAACCCTTAATGATTACAAAAATGTACCTGTAAGTGGTTGAAAATGTTTATTAACCCTTAAACCAATATTTTTTGTTTATTAAGTTCTGGAATGACATAGATGGCTAAAACTCAATGAGAGGTGTTACGGATAGCGCACTTAAAAAATTATTCCTTAAAAATTTCCGAAATGTATCCCTAAGGGGTTGAAAAGGGTATTCAACCCTTAAACACTTAAATATTTATAAATTCAAAATAACGGATCTAATTTCAGTAAATCTTATTTTTTATTTATATTTATAACCCTAATTTATGCCCATAACGGGCAGATGGAGTGTTAAATTAATTGCACTCGATCTGTTGGTTCCAGGGCTACAAAAAATAGTTCTGTTTCTTATCACATAGTCAGCTATTTATATGACTGAACTATTTAAGAACAGAAGAGGTAGAGGTGTAAAAGACACTACGAGTTATCTACTCTGATAGTAATGAATTTCACTATACAACCAGACCCTGTGGTGAATGAAGTGAAGGTGTCATTTGCAGGGTGGAAAGTGAGTGCTTTTCGAAGGGCTTGGCATGCTGATAAGCATACTCTTTCAACTCAGTGAGGAAGGCACTGGTAAACCACCTCACTCCTCGTTTTTACTTAGTAAAACCTCTAGAGGTTCAAACCAGCTTTTTGGCTGTTGACCTAAACAACAACAACCCTAATTTAAAAATGATTGAAATACAATAAAATTATCGACGGGTGAAGCCGGGACAGGTAATGTAATACACCTTCGACAAATGAGTGACACAAAAAATTTCAAAAATAAACCTACCACATACAAACTTCCATTGTATTAGATACAACCTATACATTTTCAGTAATATAAGGTCAACGTACTAAGAAAAAATAAAAGTAATAAGTGTAATACAACTTTAAAAAGTTTAAATAACAAGGAGAAAGTAATATTAGTACTTAAGCTACTTTCTTAATTTAGTTTCCATCTTTTTTTCCCAACGTACTACCATTCCGAAGTAACTCACTTCAAACAGCATATAAGTTCTTTAGAAAAAAATATTGTTTTTTGGCAGCTTGGCCAAGTTGTTAAGATTGATAGAATACATACTGGTCGTTGACAACAGAATTTAAAAAGAAAGCACTTTTACATTATAGATTTGTGATGATAGTTTTATATTTTGTTAAATTTAATAGTCTTATTAAATTGATTGTACTTATTATTTAAACCGACTACCACCATTAGGTTGTGAGTAGGTAATGTGAGGATCTACTGTCTATATGTAGTCCCTCTACATTTTTGAGGTGATTATGTATGTTAGGCAAAATAATTTTATGCACAATTTCAATGTTCACAATCATAACACGAGAAACAGGAATGATTATTATGTGGCTAATCATTCCACAAAATTGTTTGAACAAAAACCTACTTATGCAGGGAGAAAATTCATCATGAATAAATTACCCCAATCTTTAAAATGTTGTGAGGATTTGAATTCCTTTAAAAAAAATATGAAAAATTACTTGATCGGTGAAACTTTTTATAGCGTACAAGAATTTCTTTCTTGATAGTAGTGATACATTCTGTGATTCTTATATGTATTTCAGGTGTTATATCTGACGACATGTCCTATACTCCTCCTGGAGTCTCCAGGGCGCAAGAAAAAAAAAAGTAACCTGAAAGTGGAGGTCGGTTGAATGTTTGTGTACCAGATTGACTAATTTTCAGACTTCCATAAAAAAATGAAACATCAACGATGAAAAAATTCCGTGAATGCTGAAAAAATTAAACAAAAACGACACTAAACAATATTAATAAATGAACTAGATAACAAAAATATAACCAGATTTGAAACTTACCACTAAGAATTCATTTTTATCAACTCTCTCGTTTCCATCGGTATCAAACATATTAAAAGCAATTCTAAATCCAGTTTGAGGTTCTGAAATTTTAACAAAAAGAAGAATTAAAAAAGCAGTACATATTTGATAAATCTTAAAACACTATGTTTGGAATGTAACATCATATGGGAACAAAACGTGGGTGATAGGGGCTGTAGAAACAAATAGGATAGAAGCTCTTCCAAGGTGGTGTTATTGGAAAATGTTAAAGATTACGTGGGTGGACAAAATAAGTAATTAAAACGTTCTTAAACGAGTGGATGATAGAAGTATATGGAAACATTTTACCAGAATAAGTGATACGCTAGTGGGGCATACCTTAAGACATCCACGTATTGGTCTATCAATAATGGTGGGTAATATTGAGGGAGTGAATTGTAGGGGGAGGCAAAGGTTAGAATATTTTAAGCATATTACAAAATATGTAGGGTGTTACAGGTATGTAGATATGAAACGACTGGTGTAAGATACAACAGCTTGGGAACTGCATCAAACCAGTCGAGAGGGTGATGACAAATAAAAATATTTGAATTTTTTCAAAATCAATTTTTTACTTTCTCTTGCCTATATCAATATATAGGAAGGAAAGTATTGTTTTCAAGTCGATTTTAAGAAATCGAGTTTTCACCGGATCTATACGTTTTCAGACCCCCTGAACCCAAAAAACATGTTTTTAGCGATTGGTCTGTGTGTGTGTGTGTGTGTATACAAAATATCTCAAGAACGGAACGTTGTACGAACTTGAAACTTAAAACTTAAGTTACATACCACTACCGGACCCGACACGAACATTTTCATCAAAATCGGTCAACCGGAAGTAGTAGTTTATTCGTGTAATTTTTCACTTTTTTGCGATTTTCTCAAAAACTGGTCCTACGATCTTTTTTAAAATCGCCTGGTTTACTCAATTTTTTATTCTCTACAAGATAGGGTAGGCGCCATGTTTGCTGAAATTCTTGGTGAGGCTGTTTTCACGTAAAAACATACTTTTTTTAAGATTACGGCTTTAATATGCAATTTAGCACAAAACTTTATATAATAAAAGTTGTAGAGAATTTAAAATTCTACAACTTTTATTTCAAACATTTTTTTGTATAACGCTTAGTTTAGCAGTAATTAGCGATTTTCTGATTTTTTCTCACGAAAACGTGTGAAAAATCAATTTTCTTAAGATTTCGGCCTTAGAATGCATTTTACGACAAAAGTGTATATAATAAAATTTATAGTAAATGAAAAGATCTACAACTTTTGTTTAAAGCATTTTTCACTAAAGAGCCTAGTTTAGCGCGAAAGAGTGATTTTCCGTATTTTTAAGCCAAACTGAGTTTGATTTTCATACTGCGTCTTTCACTCATGATTAAAATTAGGTTATGTTTTTTGAGGTTAGTTTTTTATTTATTTCTAATGTTTTATGACGAATGTTACGTTATATTGTTAATTATTTGCATTGGCAAGAGAAAGTTGTGTGAGTGTTTCACACCAGATTTTTCATTCATCTTGTTTGTCTTTACTTTTTATGTTCAAACACTCTTAGTTTTTGTAGGTACTGCGACAATATCGAAGAAGTCATAGTTCGCGAAGTTTCTAGTAAAATGGTAAAATGTTCATGAAATTGTAAAGAGTAAATAATAGAGTGGAAAAGTAACAATAGGGTGGCTATAAAGGGATGCCTATTCATGAAAGTTGTTTGAAAGAGCTGCGCTATTGTGTTATTGTTGTACAACTATTTATGAAAAGGTCGACCTGTAACAATTTCTACAATAGATCTATTGTTACTTGTTTACATCAATTCATCAGTTATGACTTTTCGAGAACTAATAAAAAATATTATTGATCGAATCTCTGTGTCGTTCGAGAAGTCTCTTTGAACCTCCCATATATAAATAGACCCCCGAACGCGGTCAGTGAGTTAGTATTCGTTTGATCTTCGACGAGTGGCTATCAGGCGTAGTGCAGGCACGTTCCGGGCATTGTGTTGGTCAACGATTGTTATACTGTCTCTGTTTGTGTGCGCATTGTGAAAAGTTAATGTGTATCCGTATTAAATTCAGTTTCATTTTGTATGTGTATTCTATAAAATTGATTGTAAGTAGTGCTAAGTAAATTATTAAGTTATTTATTGTTTATTATTTATTTTGTAAATCTTTTAGTGTAATAAATATTTTTAATTGTTAACTTTAGTGTATTAATTATTTAATAACCTAGATCCCGAAACGGACCTTAGCGATAAGTGCCACAATACTTTTCAGAAGGCCTGGCTTGCTGATACACATACTATTCCACTCAAAGAGTAAGGGAATCCCCTCCTGGGGAGTACGAGACCTTGTCGTTGGTGGAGGGGCTAGCGTGTTCCTATGACCCTGCGAGCTATGCCGGCGGTAGTGTAACTACTGGTAGGGCCACCCAAGCCGGACAGGTCAAAGGGTAGGAGCCAGACTAAGAAGTACTCCAACCCAGCGTGTTGGGCTAATCCCCCACACGTTGGTTAAAAACGGATTCAAAGCACAACACAAAGCCTCGGAACAGGACTGGATAATCGGAATAATAAACGGAAATGCTGTAATACTAGATTTGGGACATGGAATGGTGATAATGATTATAGAAGACTGGCAGCAGCTGAGGAATATGATGATGGACCGAGGTATCTGGAGAGGATGGATCGAGGCAATGGCACACCCTACGTTGAGAGGCAGAAGGGGCAGATAAAGAAGAAGAGAAGAAGAAGAGTAAGGGAATCGTAAGATACCTCACTCCTTGTTTTACCAACTAAAGCGTCTGGAAGCTTCAAACCAGCCTTTCAGCTGATGACCTAAACAACAGCAACACATTTTAACACTATAATAAAAGTTTACGCCCATAACGGGCAGGTGGAGTGTTAAATTATTTGCACTTGATCTGCTAGTTCCAGGGCTACAAAAAATAGTTCTGTTTTCTATCACACTGTCAGCCAATTATATGACTGATGCATTTAAAAACAGAAGAGGTAGAGGTATAAAAGACACTAGTCAGAGTTTCACTTCTGAGAGTAATAAATTTCATTATACAGCAAGACCCTGTGATAAATGTAGCGAAGGTGTCATTTGCGGGGTGGAAAGTAGAAGCTTTTCGGTGGGCCTGGCATGCTGATAAGCATAGAGGAAGGCAAGTGTAAACCACCTCACTTCTCGTTTTACTTAGTAAAGCTTCTAGAGGTTCAAACCAGCCTTTTGGCTGATCACCTAACAACAATAAAAGTTTAATTAATAATGACCACCATCACAAGTGACATAAATTTGACTTCATTCCAACTACAGGTATCAGGCGAACTAATGTCCCATATGGCTGAGCGAGTGAGAGGGAGATATGTGGCATAACTACGCATGCGCTTAAAGGTCTTTACCGTTATAATCCAAATCTGAAAACATACTACAGTTGAGCCGTTCTTAGTTTGCTCCTACTATCAACAAACAAAAGCCACCTACTACAGGGTGCACGCTAGAGTCTGTGACTTTACGGATGTTGTATTCCTATTAAGTTATCTATTTTTTAAATTATAACTACTTAAAGTTCACCTTGGCTGTCTGGGGTTTGCAGATGACTTGGCCTTGTTGAGTGGGTCTGTAGAGGAACTAAAGAAACAAGTAACAAGCTTAGGACGGTTAGCGGGAAGGTTTGGGCTCAAGATCTCCTTCGAGAAGACGAAAATAATTGGGAACACTAACATGGACCCCAGGATTTCAGTGGGAGGTCAAGTAATAGAAGTGGTACGGAATTTCAAGTACTTGGGGGAGGTATTGAACATGAGTTGCAATGACAGGGAAGCATGGGCGGAAAGGACCAAAAAGTTAATGAGAGCTCAGTTCATCACCCACACCACATACAACAAGAAGTCAATGTCGGTAAATACAAAGGTAAGACATTACAAAACGGTAATACAACCTGCAGTGACTTACTGTGGAGAGACCCTAACAAAACTGTCACAAAAAACTAAAACCCACAGAATCCTGACGTTAGAACGAAGAATCCTTAGAACCTGTATTGGTAAGAGAATATACAAAGATAATAGTTGGAGGCTGCTACCAAATAAAGAAGTCTATAAAATTTCGGAGCCAATACTAGACACAATTAGGAAAAAACGAATCTCCTTTTTGGGCCATATCCTTAGAACACCGGAGAACAGAGTACTTAGACGACTTATTGAAAGTGTCTGGGATTTTAAAATCGGTTTGAACTGGACAAAGGAGGCCAAGGAGGACTTGGAAAGGTTTGGGTTGACGCTGGAGGATGTAAGGTTCAGGTCTGAGAGTTATAGAAAGTTGAAGGATCTGGCTTTGGAACCGGAAACCAAGACTAGAAGAGTGCAGAGGGTGACGGAAGAACTCCGGGCTCAGAGATCACAAAGAATGAGGGAATACTGGGTAAAGATCAAGGCTCAGAGGTCGAAGTAGAGTCTTTCATGTTGTGGCTGAAGTGGTCCATTGTGGCCTCACAAGTAAAAAAAAAAAACATCAGTCATGATATGATGTAGGCCTAACAATTTCCTTTAGAAAAATACTTTTAAAAGTATTTTGTTGTTACTTTTTAATCAGCGTGTACACATTTTGATAAAATGCGCATGCTCAGTGATGTCATTATTTGTTTACATTAGGAGCAAACTAAGAGAGGCTGGACTGTACAGTCGTTATCTTGCTTGTTAGTTTACTGCATGCATAAACGCTTGCTCAAAACAATGAATAAAATTATACGACAATGTTATTGGAACGGCGCGTATGTCTTGTGCGAGTGAGAGAGTTATGCATTCTCTCACTCCCACAGCTAGGGGACATTAGTTCATCTGAATACTGTACTTGACAATTCTGTAGTTGAGTTCTAACCTTAGTGTATTGAAGCGATTAATTAGTTACTGAAGTGAAGTGTTATTCTACACAAATTTTTTAATCAATCTTTGTTGTTCTATCTCATGTATTTATTTTTATCGTATTTTAATTTCTAATGTAGTGTCTGATATTATTCAAAGCTGTTTACTCTGTCGTTGACTAGGTTTAGTTCTGAGTTCATATAAAATGAGTGAAAATAGAGGAAAAGTAAAGTCGGCAAAATAGGTCAAGTTGTGCATAGTCAAAGTCGTGAAATTATTAATAGTGTGATAACGTTTTTTGAGCGGGAAGTGAAAGAGGGACCTGGTGTATCATTGGTTTTCATTTCTTATCTTCTTCTTCTTCTTCTTCAAGTGCCGTCTCCGCATCGGAGGTTGGCGATCATCATTGCTATTCTAACTTTCGAAACAGCTGCTCGGAACAGTGACGTGGAGTTGAGACCAAACCAATCTCTCAAATTCTTCAGCCAGGACGATTTCCTTCTACCCGGCCGGCGCTTTTCTGCTATCTTTCCTTCCATTATCAGCTGAAGAAGTCTGTATTTCCCGTTTCGAAGAACATGGCCGAAGTACTGCAGTTTTCGTCGCTTGATGTCGTATAGCAGTTCCATCTCCTTGCCCATCCGAGTCAGTATGTCCGTGTTTCGTACTCTGTCGGTCCACGATATACGGAGCATGCAGCGGTATAGCCACATCTCAAACGCCTCCAGCCTTTTCATTTCTTATAATAGTAGCTAATAATGTCAGGCAGAGTAGTAGCGTTCTTTTACAAACTTCGTAAATTTGCTATTTCTTTTAAAAAAAATCTGGTGTGAAAACACTCACACAACTTTCTCTTGCCAGTGCAAATAATTAACAATAAACCTAACATTAGTAATAAAACATTAGAAATAAACAAAAAACTAACCTCAAAAACATAACCTTATTTTAATCATGAGTGAAACACGCTAAATGAAAATCGAACTCAGTTTGGCTTAAAAGTACAGAAAATCACTCTTTCACGCTAAAATAGGCTCTGTAGTGAAAAATGCTTTAAATAAAAGTTGTAGATCTTTTTATTTTCTATAAAATTTATTATATACTATTTTGTCGTAAAATGCATTCTAAGGCCGAAATCTTAAAAAAAATCAATTTTTCACACGTTTTCGTGAGAAAAAATCAGAAAATTGCTATTACTGCTAAACTAAGCGTTATACAAAAAATTGTTTGAAATAAAAGTTGTAGGATTTTAAATTCTCTACAATTTTTATTATATAAATTGTTGCGCTAAAATGCATATTAAAGCCGTAATCTTAAAAACACAACGTTTTTACGAGAAAACACCCTCACCAAGAATTTCAGCAAACATGGCGCCTACCCTATCTTGTAGAGAATAAAT
Organism: Catonia carolina; assembly: GCA_035578175.1. Lineage (NCBI taxonomy): Eukaryota > Metazoa > Arthropoda > Insecta > Hemiptera > Achilidae > Catonia > Catonia carolina. Next base: position 7,259,913 of record JAQMRL010000008.1, read on the forward strand.
AATTGAGTAAACCAGGCGATTTTAAAAAAAATCGTAGGACCAGTTTTTGAGAAAATCGCAAAAAAGTGAAAAATTACACGAATAAACTACTACTTCCGGTTGACCGATTTTGATGAAAATGTTCGTGTCGGGTCATGTAGTGGTATGTAACTTAGGTTTCAAGTTTCAAGTTCGTACGATGTTCCGTTGACGGGATATTCTGTTCACACACACACACACAGACCAATCGCTAAAAACATGTTTTTTTGGGTTCAGGGGGTCTGAAAACGTATAGATCCGGTGAAAACTCGATTTTGAAAAATCGACATGAAAACAATACTTTCCTTCCTATATATTCATATAGGCAAGAGAAAGTAAAAAAAGTAGGGATGCTTCTGTGGTTGTTCAATACCACGTTGTCCAGTTGACCTGTAAGAACACTTGTTTGGACATTTATCATCTGGGAACTGCAACAAATGACTTCTTGCTTGGATCTTTAAATGATACAATGAATTATCGAAACATCTTCCGATTTCAAAATAGTGAAAGATGAACACAAAAGCTTATTAATACTTACTTGTTAATATTGACAGCAGAAATAAATATTCCGTAAACGAAATTATTCCTGAAACAATAACGATTAATTACTGTAGTTACACTAACAAATTTTTATTTTCTTTCTTTTATTTTTATCATTGGGTATCATACATCATTGACAACTAATTCTGAATCTAAATCATTTAATTTGACAACTAAATCATTTGATTAGAAGTTTTTATATTTTTAACCAAAAACTATTTACAAAGGACATAAAATATATACATAAATTGAATTAAACATCCTATGTAGGATTTTAAACAGCCGTATTATTTGAAATTGAAATACATTTCTAACCACCAGAATACAGTAACATAAAACACTTACCAATGTTTATAGCCCTTTCGTGCATCTTGTACACATCTTCAATTTCATTAAAAGTAAAATAAATTCAGAAAAATTTTAATGAATTTTAATTTACTGAAGATGTGTACAAGATACACGAAAGCGCTATAAACATTGGTAAGTGTTTTATGTTACCGTATTCTGGTGGTTAGAAATAGATTTCAATTTCAATATAAATTGAAATATAACTGCATTAATTAACAACGTTGCAGAAAAGTACGGTTGTAATTGTTAGATGATATAAATGGTCTATAAATAATTTTGCAGTGGTTTGTACTCAAAAATAATTATAGATTCAGAATCAACCCACATAACAGAAAAAGAAAACATTAAAATTGTCAAAAAAAGGGGTGCATCCAACTAAATAAGACATTTACCGAACTTTTTAAAGCTCATGGAAATTTATTATGAACTTTCTAACTGCATAAGTTAAGTTTTTGTTGAAACAATTTAGTGTTGTGATTAGCAACATAGTACAGTAGAGTACCGATTTTCCGTGGATCGTTTAACCGGGGTTTGGATTAACCGTGCGATCACTAGAAATTTTTTTTTTTTTTTGGTTTAACGTCCGACTGTTATGCTAATTGATGCTAATTCAGACGGTGAAGGATGAAATGAATTTTTTGTAACGTATGAAAAAATGCCATGCCCGAGTGGGATTCGAACCCAAAACCGCGTGATGAGAGGCGAGCACGTTACCAGCTCCTAAAATAAATTGCAAAGAAGCTTTAACCGGTGCCGAAACATTACTAACTTTCATGGAAAATCAGGATGACACAGATTACGTGGACATTTTACATATTCGTGGTTATATAAGAAAAATAAAAGAAAAAATATTGCGGTATAAAATGAAACAAAGTAAAATAAGAGATTTTTTGTGATTTTTTTTGGTACGTAGTTTAAGGTAAGACTTATATAAATTTATGTAGTAAATATTTTTATTTCAATACAATTTGTTTATTTATTTCCGATATCCGATAGTATTATCATCTATTAATCAGTAGAATAAAACATACGCGTAACTGGTGGTTTTGTTTATGAAGTAAGTGGTCTCGACCGAATTGGGTTGTATTATCCGTGTTTTCCGGTTATCCGGTATAGTTATCCCCCCAATTACCACGGATAATCGGTATTATACTGTAATCAAATATAATTTTTTGTGTAATGGTTGTAGACATTTAAATTCTGTAAAAAGCTTTTACGCTTTACAAATATTATCAATTGAAGCTCCTTAAACAATGATCTGCATGAGTTTAAGTGATTGACTCCCACCATACACCTAATAGCTTTTTCTTGAATTTTAAAAACTCTTTCCATGTTACTTCATGTGATAAATTACCCCAAACTAATAAGGAATACCAGATATGAGAAAAAATTAATTCGTGGAAAGCTGTTATTAGAAATTTTTTTAAATTTAATCTGGCAATTATCCAGAAAAGTAGTAACGGTAGAAGATACAAAACACACGTAACTTTTTAAACTAACCTTGCTCATTGTTACCTCTGTTACGTTAATCCTAACAAATAGACAATTTAATAAAAGATTTGATAACGTGCCTGAAACAGGTAAAATTTTTAAGATTTTGTTTTTGATTCAAATTTAAATAACAAATACCGTAGTAGAAATAATAATAAATCATATCATCAGAGTAAAAGAAATTTTTCAATTTCTTACATTTCAATTTTCTCATTTTTTCAATTTCTTTCTTTTGCGTGGTACTACAGACTGTACTATCTGTACAAGTTTAGTGTAGTAAACAATTTTCCTCATCATTTAATTAGAAGTTCATATTATCTTTTTCAACCAAAAACTATTAAGAAAGAACATAAAATATATGTTGTTTAGGTCATCAGCCGAAAGGCTGGTTTGAACCTTTAGAGGTTTTACTAAGTAAAACGAGGAGTGAGGTGGTTTACCATTGCCTTCCTCACTGAATGGAAAAGTATGCTTATCAGCATGCCGGGCCCTCTGAAAAGCACATATTTTCCACTCTGCAAATGACACCTTCACTTCATTCACCACAGGGTCTGGCTGTATAATGAAATTCATTACTTTCAGAGGAGATAACTCTGATTAGTGTCTTTTACACCTCTACCTCTTCTGTTCTTAAATGATTCAGTCATTTAATTGGCTGACCATGTGACAAGAAACAGAACTATTTATTTTAGCCCTGCAACGCACAGATTGAGTAAAAAATTTGACACTCCACCTGTCTGTTATGGGCAGATAAAATATATACATAAATTAAATAGGTATAACTACAGACAGTACTGTACGTACTGTAAAATAAATGTACATCAAATACTTTACAAGTTTAGCGTAGTAAAAAATTTAAGTTAGCAGTGTGTGTATGGAAGGCTAGAGTTATAGTAACGTACTGTTGTGCAACGTATGTTAATGATAGAGCCACTCAATAGATCTTACGGGGGTAGTCAACCCAGAAAATGAAAATCAAAACTACTGGCTATAATTTATCATTATATATTTTTAATGAAAGAGTAATTTACTAGTAATGATCTACCACTTGAATAAGACCAAAAAATTAATTACAGCCCCTAATACAAGGTTGGGGGTGAAAAAGCGGGCTTCGACGGGGAATCGAATATCTCAGGAACCAAGAAAGACATCAACATGATTCTTATACTAAAAAATACAGAAAATTGCTGTCTATTATTTGTTGTATGCTGTTGTATTTATTTTTTCTTACAAGAAATTAATTGAAGAAAAACCATTTTTTTAAAAACATTTATTTTATGTATTCGCAAATTATTTTATAACAAAGTCACTATAAGGTTTTTCGTAATAACCATTCGACAGATAATAGAGCATGAAATTATGAACATTTGAAAAAACAATTCATCCAAATATCTCCAATACAAACCAAAATATTTAATTCCCAAAAATGTATAATAATGCAAAAACACATTTCCGGAAAACTTAAAAGTTAAAGGAATAACACTCGCCTTGCTAGTGAGCTTTATATTAAACAGACGTTCTTATAACTTTTTGTCAACGTACAGACAAAGTAAACACATGCTATGATTCAGAAAATTTTAAACTTCAAATAAGTGAAAAAAAATGTAATTAAAAAAAAATCATCTTCTTGAGTTGACTACCCCCTTAAAGAATGATGCACAGGAGTGTAACAGACTATTAAAAAGAATTAAATTTCTGTTCTTTGATAAATAAATTTTGTATTTTATTGTAGTCTATAGTATAATGTTTTTTTTTAATTTAAAATACATTCACCTAAAAAGAAATAAATACCAACATTAAAGTAAAGTTCTTTTCGCATATCCTCAGAACTCCAGAAAACCGATTAGGCTATTAAGAAAAATTGTAGAAAAATTCATGTGTGCAAAAACGGAAGGAGCTACAATTCCTTGGCTTAAAGAAATCAAAAAAAACAGAACAGAACTAAATCTAACAATAATTGCTGATGTCAAAGATCGCACACCGGTTTACAAAGAAACAAAGACAAAAACAAAATTTTATCAGTAAGAACAATTAAACGAAAAGAACAGGTTTGTTCAGACGAATTGAGAAAAGCAAGATCCGACAGAATGAAAAAGTATTGGCAAGAAAGAAATGGAAAGGAAATAAACTGCCGAAGAAAAAGAACTAACCAAAGAGACTAAAGTGATCCTTTGTGGTCATAAAGAAAAAGAAGTAAAGTTTAGTTACAGTACAGTAGGCCTACTTTACAGTAAAGTAAACAAAACACAGGTAGCAGGTTACAAGTTATTAAATTAAGTTCCGGCTTATCCGTAAAGGACTTAATCTCATTAATTTCGGATGAACACGTCCCTACTGTACTATAATAAACTATGTACTACATATAAAAACGATAACAGAAACTAACCTTTATCTCGTAAACTACGAAACATAACAGTAGATCCACGGCTGAGCGGGGGCGTAGAATCTTTGATGCTATCAACATCTTTAGCTGTCAATGCACGACGTTTCAATCGAGCTGAAAAACAAGAAGTAAAAAAAATTTAATGTTACTTATTTTACATTTTTTATTACTTTACGTCTGCGGTAGAACACTTACACGCTTTCTCACGACAATGTAAATAATGAAAACATAACCTAATTTTAATCATGAATGAATGACAAATGAAAATCAACATTGAATGATACGGAAAATCATTACAACTGATGCTAAACTAAGCACTGTTAAATAATAACAATGCTTGAAATAACAGATAACACGTTTTATAATTTTTTTTATAACCTTAATTTTACACTTAACCCACCGGGTTGGTCTAGAGGTAAAGTCGTCGCCAAAATCAGCTGTTAACAGCTGATTTTCGCAGACGAAGGTTCCTGGTTCAAATCCTAGTAAAGGTAGTTACTTTTATACGGATTTGAAAACTAGACAGTGGTTACCGGTGTACTTTGATGGTTGGGGTTCAATTAATCATACTATCTCAGAAATGGTCGGCCTGGGTCTGTACAAGACTACACCTCATTTACACGTCATACACATCATCCTCATCTCATTGGGTCATGGGGTTGCTTATTGTTCTGAGTTGAACAGATTGCAACGTACACACATTAGGAATTACCAAAAAAAAAAAAAAAATATGTTAGGTTTATTGTTAATTATTTGCATTGGCAAGAGAAAGTTGTGTGAGTGTTTCACACCAGATTTTTTTTTTTTATAAAATATATAAACATAAAAAAACCATTAATATGGATTCTACTGCAAAGATCGTAACTAGTAACATAAATAATTATAAGAATTTAAATTTACAACAAATTTAACGATTTGGTTAACAAGAAACTTAAATAGCGTTTGATTAGCGGCGAGAGGGAGGGGGGGTTTAAAAATAGTACAAATTTATTTTATTATAAAAGAGAGTGAATTGAGTTTGGCATGTAATTGTTTTATTTATAGTTTTCGTAATGAAAAATCTTACGAGTTAAGTACACGTGCGATAGTTTTATGGTAGTTATGGATAGTTTTCACACGTTTAATATTTTCAATATGCTAAAATTAAAACATTTCCAAAGTCATGAATAATGAAAACTAATTCATTATTCATGACTTTGGAAATGTTTTAATTTTAGCATATTGAAAATATTTCAGCAAATGTCAGCAGTTCTATAAACTTTATTATAAAACAACTGTTAAAATACAGAACCCTAGAGGTTTTTTTCAGATGCTGAACGAGCTGCTAGATTCCAGAGAATGAAGAACTACTGGGAGAGGATTAGGAGGAAATTGAGGAACTGATATTATTTGACTAAAGTGGTCCAATGGGCCTTACAAGAAAAAAAAATCTGGTGTGAAACACTCACACAACTTTCTCTTGCCAATGCAAATAATTAACAATAAACCTAAATTAGTAATAAAACATTAGAAATAAATAAAAAACTAACCTTAATAAACATAACCTAATTTTAATCATGAGTGAAAGACGCAAAATTAAAATCAACCTTAGTTTTGCTTAAAAATACGGATTCCGAATTTCTAATGTTTTTGGAATCGAATGTTATTCTTCACGTTTTTCTGTTATTGTTGTTTAGGTCATCAGCTGAAAGGCTGGTTTGAACCTGTAGAGGTTTTACTAAGTAAAACGAGCAGTGAAGTGGTTTACCATTGCCTTCCTCACTGAGTGGAAAGTACACTTATCAGCATGCCGGGCCCTCTGAAAAGCACATATTTTCCACTCTGCAAATGACACCCTTCACTTCATTCACCACAGGGTCTGGCTGTATAATGAAATTCATTACTTTCAGATAAGATAACTCTGATTAGTGTCTTTTACACCTCTACCTCTTCTGTTCTTAAATGATTCAGTCATTTAATTGGCTGACCATGTGATAAGAAACAGAACTATTTATTTTAGCCCTGCAACTAACAGATTGAGTGTAAATAATTTGACACTCCGCCTGTCTGTTATGGGCAGAATATATGAGGTGGAGGTGTGGCTATTAAATAACGAGACTGACATAAAAAAATTTATTTTAATTTTATACATAATCACTTGTTGTCACCTTCAATATACACTCCTTCTCTATCCCTACAACGCTCCATGCGAATTTTCTATTGTTGGAAACAGTGCTGGAAGTCATCTTCTGTCAGCTCCTTCAGGACACGTGCCGCTTTCTCTTTTACAGCTTCCACAGACTCAAATCTTGTCCCTTTTAATGAAGATTTCACCTTAGGTAACAGGTAGAAGATCATATCATGTGATGAAACGTGGGTTTTTACTTATGATCCGGAAACGAAGCGCCAATCCATGCACTGTAAGAGCCGAACTTCACCGAGAGCCAGAAAAGCTCGAATGAGCAAGTCAAAATTTAAAGCAATGATGATTGTTTATTTATATCCATGGGATTGTGTACCTTCACTGGGTTCGTGAAGGTCAAACAATTAATCAATATTACTACCTTGAGGTACTTTCTAGACTACGTCAAAGAATAAGGAAAAAACGCCCCAAAATTTTGAAGAACAAATCATGGGTTCTCCACCAAGACAATGTGCCAGCTCATTCAGCGTTATATGGCAAGAGGTTCCTAGTCAAGTACAGCATCTCAGTGTTAGAACATCCACCTTATTCACCAGATCTTGCACCATGTGACTTGTACCTATTCCCTAAGGTAAAATCTGCATTAAAAGGGACAGGATTGAGTCTGTCGAAGCTGTAAAAGAGAAAGAAGCACGTGCCCTGAAGGAGCGAACAGAAGATGACTTCCAGCACCGTTTCCAACAATGGAAAATTCGCATGGAGTGTTGTAGGAATAGAGAAGAAATGAATATTGAAGGTGACAATAAGTGATTATGTATAAAATAAAAACAAATATTTTTACGTCAGTCTCGTTATTTAAAGGCCACACCTCGCACTTGGTATTATTACATATTAGTAATAGGAGAGTTGAATTATTTACACTCAATCTGCTAGTTTCAGGGGTACAAAAAAATAGTTCTGTTTCTCATCATATGATTAGTTAATTAAATGACTGAATCATTAAAGAACAGAAGAGGTAGAGGTGTAAAAGACACTAATCAAAGAAATTATCTCCTCAGAAAGCAATGAATTTCATTATAGAGCCAGACCCTGGGGTGAATGAAGTGAAGGTGTCATTTGCAGGGTGGAAAGTAGATACTTTTCAGAGGGGCCTGGTATGCTGATAAGTATACTTTACAACTCAGTGAGGAATGCAAAAACCACTTCACTTCTCAATTTACTTAATAAAGTCTCTTGAGGTTCAAACCAACTTCTCAGCTGATGACCCTTTTTTTTGGTTTAACGTCCGACTGTTCTGCAATTACTGCTAATGCAGATGTTGAATGATGAAATGATTTTTGTAACGTATGAAAATATGCCGTGCCTGAATGGGATTCGAACCCAAGACCGCATGATGAGAGGCAAGCACGTTACCAACTACACCAATGTGGCCGGCAGAGCTAATGACCTAAACAACACATATTAGTAAGTGTATAGATTATAACTATTATAATATTTTTATAATGTAACTCAACCAATTTGGTATTATTAGAAAAAAATCTGGTATGAAACACTCACACGACTTTCTCTTGTTAATGTAAACAATGAAAAATAAAACCTACATTTAATCATTGTTGTTGTTTGGGTCATCACCCAATACAGTAATTTTGTATTTTTATATGATGCTGGTGCTAATATAGTATGTAGCCTATCACATTATGTTAGTGAAATTTGTATTTCTTAATGTGGTAGCACTGTCCACTAGCACTTTTGGCATAGAAATATTCACATATTTTACAGGTTGACCCACCGGGTTGGTCTAGAGGTAAAGTCGTTGCCAAAATCAGCAGTTTAACAGCTGATTTTCAGAGATGAAGGTTCCTGGTTCAAATCCTAGTAAAGGTAGTTACTTTTATACGGATTTCAATGCTAGACAGTGGTTACCCGGTGTACTTTGATGGTTGGGGTTCAATTAACCATACTCTCACAGGAATGGTCGGCCTGAGTCTGTACAAGACTACACCTCATTTACACGTCATACATATCGTCTTCATCTCATTGGGTCATGGGGTTGCTTATTGTTGTCAATTGAACAGATTGCAACGTACCACATTAGGAATTTAAAAAACAAAAATTTACAGGTTATGTGATATTAAGAAAAAAAAACCAATTACGTACGATAATTATAATAATTTTTTTTTTTTTTTTTTTTTTTTTGCGAACTTCTACAGCAATTAAAGCCGTCTTTCGCATTTCAATCGCCAAGCTTCCCGATCCAGCCAATCACCCTCCTGCAGATCTCTCTTGCTCATTGCTTCCATCACCTCCTCCATCCACCGTCTCGTTGGACGGCCTCTTTTCCTTCTCTCTGTTGGGGTCCAATTCCATATCCTACTGGGCCATCTGCTCTCACTCATCCTTCTCAAGTGCCCATACCAAAACAATACTTTTTTCCCCAATTTCATCCAATACCCTACTTGGTTTTCCTACTCTCTGCCAGATTGTTTCATTTCGTATATGGTCCATCCTCGAAACACGACAACTGCGTCTCCAGAAGTCCATCTGTGCAGCCGCAATTATAATAATATACTTTTTTAATTATTACGATTATATTATGCCTATAACAGACAGGTGGAGTGTCAAATTATTTACACTCAATCTGTTCGGTGCAGGGCTAAAAAAAATAGTTCTGTTTCTTATCACATGGTCAGCCAATTAATTGACTGAATAACTTAACCACAGAAGAGGTAGAGGTGTAAAAGACACTAATCACATTTATCTCCTCTGAAAGTAATGAATTTCATTATACAGCCAGACCCTGCGGTGAATGAAGTGAAGGTGTCATTTGCAGAGTGGAAGATATGTGCTTTTTCAGAGGGCCCGGCATGCTGATAAGCATACTTTTCCACTAAGTGAGGAAGGCATTGGTAAATCACCTTACTCCTAGTTTTACTTAGTAAAACCTCTGCAGGTTCAAACCAGCCTACATACAGGGTGATCACCTAAACAAACAACACAGTATTATTACTGTAATGTAACTCAACCAATTTGGTATTAAAAAAAATCTGGTGTGAAACACTCACACAACTTTCTCTTGCCAATGCAAATAATTAACAATAAACCTAACATTATTAATAAAATATTAGAAATAAACAAAAAACTAACCTCAAAAACATAACCTTATTTTAATCATGAGTGAATGATGCAAAATGAAAATCAACCTCAGTTTGGCTTAGAAATACGGAAAATCACTCTTTCTCTCTAAACTAGGCTCTGTAGAGAAAAATGCTTTAAATAAAAGTTGTAGATCTTTTAATTTTATATAAATTAAATTATATACACTTTTGTCGTAAAATGCATACTAAGGCCGAAATCTTTAAAAAATCAATTTTTCACACATTTTCGTGAGAAAAAAAAACAGAAAATCGCAAATTACCGCTAAACTAAGCGTTATACAAAAAATTGTTTGAAATAAAAGTTGTAGAATTTTTAATTCTCTACAACTTTTATTATATAAAGTTTTGCGCTAAAATGCATATTAAAGCTGTAATCTTAAAAAAACTTTGTTTTTACGTAAAAACAGCCTCACGCAGAATTTCAGCAAACATGGCGCCTACCCTATCTTGTAGAGAATAAAAAATTGAGTAAACCAGGCGATTTTTAAAAAAATCGTAGGACCAGTTTTTGAGAAAATCGCAAAAAAGTGAAAAATTACACGAATAAACTACCACTTCCGGTTGACCGATTTTGATGAAAATGTTCGTGTCGAGTCCGGTAGCGGTACGTAACTTAAGTTTCAAGTTTCAAGTTCGTACGATGTTCCGTTCTTGAGATATTCTGTTCGCACACACACAGACACACACACACACAGACCAATCGCTAAAAACATGTTTTTTTGGGTTCCGGGGGTCTGAAAACGTATAGATCCGGTGAAAACTCGATTTCGAAAAATCGACATGAAAACAATACTTTCCTTCCTATATATTCATATAGGCAAGAGAAAGTAAAAAAGTTGGTATGAAACACTCACACTACTTTCTCTTGTCAATGTAAACAATGAAAAATATAACCTATATTTAATCATTGTTGTTGTTTGGGTCATCACCCAATACAGTAATTTTGTATTTTTTATATGGGTATGATACTGCTCCTAATATAGTACATAGCCTATCACATTATGTTTAGTGAGATTTGTATTTCTTAATGTGGTAGCACTGTCCACTAACACTTTTGGCGTGTAAATATTCACATTTTTTTTGTGTCCTGGAGACTCCAGGAGGAGTATAGGACATGTCAGTTATAACACCTGAAATACATACAAGAATGACACAATGTATCACTGGTCATATAGCGAGGATGGACAATAATCGGCTGGCAAAACAGGTCTATGAGAGGATAATGAAACTTAAGATTAAGCCAGCATGGTTTACCGAAACGCTGTCAGATTGCTTAACGGCAGGGATTACCACAGAAGACATATGCAATAGAGAGGTTTTTAGGGGTAAAGTTGAGAGAGTGACCTTTAGGGAGGAGAGTGAGAGGAGGAGGTGTGAACCTCACAATATGGACCAACTGAGGATGGACAGATCAAGAAGGATGAAGGAGGTGTGGGTGAGGAAGAGAATGGAGCAGCACAGGACATGAAGAAACACCCCAAATATTAATTTAACATGCTCTCGTTAAAGAGCTATTCGAAAAAAAAAGTTTCACCAATCAAGTAATTTTTCAGATTCTTTTTAAAGGAATGAAACTATTATCACAACATTTTAAAAATTGGGGAAATATATTAATGTATTTTCTCCCTGCATAAGTAGGTTTTTGTTCAAACAATTTTGTGGAGTGATTAGCCACATAATAATCATTTATGTTTTTCATTTTATGATTGTGAACATTGAAATTTTGCATAAAATTATTTTGCTTAACATACATAATCACCTCAAAAATGTAGAGAGAGGGAAACTGTAAGCAATTTAAGCTCCTTAAATAGTGGTGTGGATGAGGTTAGCTGGTTAGCTCCCACCATACACCTGATAGCTTTCTTTTGAATTTTAAAAACCCTATTCATATTACCCATGCTAGAATTACCCCATACTAAGAAAGATACCATAACGGACAGAGACAGAATGACGCCATGTGAGAATCTGAGACAGAATGAGGCCACATATTTTACAGGTTATGTGATATTAAGAAAAAAAAACAAATCATCATTTACCGATAAAAATTAGGTTACCTATTACAGTTTCTTATTTATATTGGCAATAAAAAGTCATGTATTTCACATTTTTAACATGTGTGAACAATATTCCTGAAAATACGTACGCCTTGGTTCCTGATCGACAAACGATTCGAGAAAATCTTGCGGGTGTCATGTACACTTGCCCATTGAATTCAACCGAGGCAAATTTAATAAATCTGCGTTCTCTTGAAGTCAACTTCACTGCTTTACTTGACCCAACTCCAGCTGCATTGGAAGGTAACAGGAAATCATCCTCTTTCTGCAAAAGAAACAAACATCAAATTTATCATTAAACATAAATATTTCAACAATACAAAAATATCTTGAAAAATAAAATAAATCATTGTGTATGTGCTAATGACCACATGATAACGGGTGTTTTATTAAGGACGCAACCCTGATTATAAGAAGATTGAAGTAATACATCAGTAAATTTTCTATCCCCCAATCGGTATGTTGGCAACAGTGTACTCAAGCCCAACTACTAAGACAGTTAAAAGGTTCCAGTCTAGCATTAGTGTGGTGACAGCAGTCGTTTTGTTATATTGTGTCAGCTATGGTTTTTTTCAAGGAAGAAGCGGTTGTTTTATTAAGGACGCAACCCTGATTATAAGAAGATAGAAGTAATATATCGGTAAATTTTCTGTCCCCCCAATCGGTATGTTGGCAACAGTGTACTCAAGCCCAATTACCTAAGACAGTTAAAAGGTTCCGGTCAAGCATTAGTGTGGTGACAGCAGTCGTTTTGTTATATTGTGTCAGCTTTGGTTTTTTCCAAGGAAAAGATTGTGGCTTTTAACATAGGGTTGCGTATAAAACACCCAGGGTGTTTTATTAAGAACGCAACCCTACGTTAAAACAACTTAAACAACTTAAAAGCCATAACCTACGGCATATTTTTATTTTCCGTACTTTACAAATTATAAATTAATCTAAATTATTATTAAAATGGGTGTTTTATTACGAACGCAACCCTATGTTAAAAGCCACAATCTTTTCCTTGGAAAAAAACCATTGCTGACGCAATATAACGAAACGACTGCTGTCACCACACTAATGCTTGGTGGAAAATTTTAACTGTCTTATTCGTTGGCCTTGAGTACACTGTTGCCAACATACCGATTGGGGGACAGAAAATTTACCGATGTATTACTTCTATCTTCTTATAATCAGCGTTGCGTCCTTAATAAAACACCCGTTAGAAGTGGAAACTTAAATGATTTTCTAATTTTGAAATATTTGTGCAGCCTGTATTATCAAAATGACTATCTCCAATTAGTTTAAGAAAACAGCAAAGAAAAACACAGTTAAAGTTAATACGAGAGATTTGGGAGGCTTGTTGTTGTTAAGGTCATCAGCCAAAAGGCTGGTTTGAACCTGTAGAGGTTTTACTAAGTAAATCAAGGAGTGAGGTGGTTTACCATTGCCTTCCTCACTGAGTGGAAATGTACACATATCAGCATGCCAGGCCCTCTGAAAAGCATATATCGTCCTCTCTGCAAATGACACTTTCACTTCATTCACCACAGGGTCTGGCTGTATAATGAAATCCATTACTTTCAGACGCGATAACTCTGATTAGTGTCGTTTACACCTCAACCTCTTCTGTTCTTAAATGATTCAGTTATTTAATTGGCTGACCATGTGATAAGAAACAGAACTATTTATTTTAGCCCAGCAACTAACAGATTGAGTGTAAATAATTTGACACTCCAGCTGTCTGTTATGGGCATTTGGGAGGCTTGAAATAAATGTTATGTTATATTTTTGTTATGTCAAAAAATAATGTGTCTACAAAGTTTCAAGTTGTTTAATCTTTTCATTAAGGTGTATTTACACGTGCAATGATTTGCTGGCGCCAGTGAGAACTGGCGTGCCAGTAAACAGCTCGGTTATTAGAGACTAGCAACCCCCCCCCCCCCCCGGCTCGCTCCGCTTCACTGCAACTAATTAAGGCCTCATTAAATTATTTTAAAACCTCTCTATATACAATATTTGTGGTTTTGTTGCCCTTTGACATCAAAATAAATTGTTTTTCTGCACTTCCAGCTCTAGAAAGTCCGACATAAAGTTGTCCATGAGTGAAGGAAGCACTCTTGTCTCAAATCTATGCCCACCGTTTTAACTGTTTGTTCCTGCAATTTAACAGAATTTAATAGAATTCATAGAATAATACAGATGGAAAAGAAAGAGACAGTTGATATATAGCTGAGATAAGAGAGAGTAATACGTGGGTGCGGTGCGCAGAGTAATTGGAAATATAATATGACTCATTCGCTACCAGTCAAATGAAAACAAATATATGAAATACAGTAGAAAACTAAAATTTTTGAATAATTCAAAATTTTTAATGTTATTCTTCACGTTTTTCTATTTAATATAAAAGTTGAATTGTGCTTCTAGCCCAAAAAATACACCGTCCAGAGGACTTAGAAAAAATAAAAGTGCTATGCACCTGATAAACTTAAACATGCGACATCGTCACAGTTTAAGTTGCTTAACTTACTTAATTAAAGTTACTTAAAGTTGCAAAATAGCCTATATTGATCAGGAAGCTCTAAGCTATGCAACAATGAAAGATTTTTTTAAAAATTAGTTCAGTAGTTTCTGAGATTACCTTATACAAACAAACAAACAAACAAACAGATGTTTCTTCTTTATTATATTAGTATAGACCAGGGGTTCTCAACCTGGGGGGCGTAGAAGATTTTCAAGGGAGGCGTCATCGTATTAGAATAGAAAAAAGCTATGATTAGTTCCTGCCTTTATATTTCAAACACCATTATTTTATTATACAACACTCAATGTTAGAGTTTGATGATTTCGTAAAAAATTATACTTCAAGTTTTTTGGTTCTGTGATTTGACTGTATATTGAAAAATGTATTGAAGGTAGTATTAAACATTTTGTAAAAAGTTATCAAATATTTAATTGTATTACCTGCAAGTCTAACCTTTATCCCGCCCCTAAACTCGCAATAGTTACAAATTGAAATTCTACTAAGTACTTGTGTTCACCAAATAAGGGGGTAATAGTACAGGGGAGGCGTGACGAAAAGTCAGTCTACTAAGGGAGGCACCAGAGCCTGAAAGGTTGAGAACCCCTGGTATAGACCATGGTAAGTTGTGCAACAGTAGGTTTTACCAGGTGAAAATTAATTGCAGACATTTATCAAGTCCCGTGGAGAGTTTACAAAAAACATGAACTTGACAAGTTCAAAATTGAAAACACAAAATAATGACAATAAAAAAAACCTGTTCTAAAAAAAGAAACAATCAATAAAGTTATATTTATAATCTCAAATAAGTTACAGCAATTTAATATTTTTTTTTTTATATTATGAAATGCATTTTTAACCTCAATTAACCTAACTTTTTATCAGCCGCTTCTTTGTACATATATATCAACATTATATGAATAATAAATAGTAAAGTATATAAAAATCACGGTATTCATTATTCAGTCCAGTCTAGAATAATAATGCATTAACATGGGTCAATTGATTCCGTTTATTTATATTGAAATTATTGAATTAAATTTATTTAATATTAATAAAAAAAAATAAAATTATATTGCAATTTGTAAAGTGTTGGTATAGGTCAGTTTATCTCCATCCGGGGTTTAAATAATTATTTTTATTAAAGTAATTAATAAAAAATATATAAAAACTGTTTACGTTGTATGTCTGCTGCATTTATTAATTTGATATGAAATTATTTATGTATGTTGCATTTATATTTGAAATGTCAATGGACTTCTATAAACTCTAATAGACGGTTAAAAATTTTTTATTTTTCAACACTCCCAATTAATTGTGAAAACTGTTGTAACATTTTATGATGACACAGTGGTATTAGCAATGAAGAAGCTGCAGACAAACTACTTGTATAGATACTTACTTGAGTTATGACCATGCCTTTTGTGTATGGTTGGGCTGTGAGGAAGAGAAAAAAAATTCTGACAGTGTTGTCTGCCAACCTCAACAAATATTGGCCTGCATACTAGAATTACCCCATACTAAAATACCATAACGGATATGAGACAGAATTAGATTGGGCTGTGAGGAATGGAAAGGAAATTCTGACAGTGTTGCCTGCCAACCTCAACAAATATTGGCCTGCATACTAGAATTACCCCATACTAAAATACCATAACGGATATGAGACAGAATTAGATTGGGCTGTGAGGAACGGAAAGGAAATTCTGACAGTGTTGCCTGCCAACCTCAACAAATAGTGGCCTGCATACTAGAATTACCCCATACTAAAATACCATAACGGATATGAGACAGAATTAGATTGAGCTGTGAGGAACGGAAAGGAAATTCTGACAGTGTTGTCTGCCAACCTCAACAAATAGTGGCCTGCATACTAGAATTACCCCATACTAAAATACCATAACGGATATGAGACAGAATTAGATTGGGCTGTGAGGAAGAGAAAAAAAATTCTGACAGCGTTGCCTGCCAACCTCAACAAATATTGGCCTGCATACTAGAATTACCCCATACTAAAATACCATAACGGATATGAGACAGAATTAGATTGGGCTGTGAGGAACGGAAAGGAAATTCTGACAGTGTTGCCTGCCAACCTCAACAAATAGTGGCCTGCATACTAGAATTACCCCATACTAAAATACCATAACGGATATGAGACAGAATTAGATTGAGCTGTGAGGAACGGAAAGGAAATTCTGACAGTGTTGCCTGCCAACCTCAACAAATAGTGGCCTGCATACTGGAATTACCGCATACTAAAATACCATAACGGATATGAGACAGAATTAGATTGGGCTGTGAGGAAGAGAAAAAAAATTCTGACAGCGTTGCCTGCCAACCTCAACAAATATTGGCCTGCATACTAGAATTACCCCATACTAAAATACCATAACGGATATGAGACAGAATTAGATTGGGCTGTGAGGAACGGAAAGGAAATTCTGACAGTGTTGCCTGCCAACCTCAACAAATAGTGGCCTGCATACTAGAATTACCCCATACTAAAATACCATAACGGATATGAGACAGAATTAGATTGGGCTGTCGGGAACGGAAAGGAAATTCTGACAGTGTTGCCTGCCAACCTCAACAAATAGTGGCCTGCATACTGGAATTACCGCATACTAAAATACCATAGCGGATATGAGACAGAATTAGATTGGGCTGTGAGGAATGGAAAGGAATTTCTGACAGTGTTGCCTGCCAACCTCAACAAATAGTGGCCTGCACACTAGAATTACCCCATACTAAAATACCATAACGGATATGAGACAGAATTAGATTGGGCTGTGAGGAACGGAAAGGAAATTCTGACAGTGTTGCTTGCCAACCTCAACAAATAGTGGCCTGCATACTAGAATTACCCCATACTAAAAAACCATAACGGATATGAGACAGAATTAGATTGGGCTGTGAGGAACGGAAAGGAAATTCTGACAGTGTTGCCTGCCAACCTCAACAAATAGTGGCCTGCATACTAGAATTACCCCATACTAAAATACCATAACGGATATGAGACAGAATTAGATTGGGCTGTGAGGAACGGAAAGAAAATTCTGACAGTGTTGCCTGCCAACCTCAACAAATAGTGGCCTGCATACTAGAATTACCCCATACTAAAATACCAGAACGGATATGAGACAGAATTAGATTGGGCTGTGAGGAACGGAAAGGAAATTCTGACAGTGTTGCCTGCCAACCTCAACAAATAGTGGCCTGCATACTGGAATTACCGCATACTAAAATACCATAACGGATATGAGACAGAATTAGACCGGGCTGTGAGGAACGGAAAGGAAATTCTGACAGTGTTGCCTGCCAACCTCAACAAATAGTGGCCTGCATACTGGAATTACCGCATACTAAAATACCATAACGGATATGAGACAGAATTAGACCGGGTTATGAGGAAGGGAAAGGAAATTCTGACAGTGTTGCCTGCCAACCTCAAAAAATAGTGGCCTGCATACTGGAATTACCCCATACTAAAATACCATAGCGGGGATATGAGACAGAATTAGACCAGGTTGTGAGGAAGGGAAAGGAAATTCTGACAGGCCAACCTCAACAAATAGTGGCCTGCATACTGGAATTACCGCATACTAAAATACCATAGCGGATATGAGACAGAATTAGACCATGCTGTGAGGAAGGGAAAGGAAATTCTGACAGTGTTGCCTGCCAACCTCAACGAATAGTGGCCTGCACACTAGAATTACCCCATACTAAAATACCATAACGGATATGAGACAGAATTAGATTGGGCTGTGAGGAACGGAAAGGAAATTCTGACAGTGTTGCCTGCCAACCTCAACATATAGTGGCCTGCATACTAGAATTACCCCATACTAAAATACCATAACGGATATGAGACAGAATTAGTTTGGGCTGTGAGGAATGGAAAGGAAATTCTGACAGTGTTGCCTGCCAAAATCAACAAATAGTGGCCTGCATACTAAAATTAGAAAGGGTATTGCAATATAAATATCTGGGGTGTTAGATGAATGATAAATGGGATTTGTCTCAGGAGATAAGGGTGAGGATAGAGACCGCTCGTAGCGCATTCTGCAGAATGAGACCAGTGCTGAGCAACCGTAACATCAACCTTAAAATTAGAATTCGAATGGCGCAGTGTTATGTGTTCTCTGTTCTCCTTTATGGTTTGGAGGGATGGACGTTGACAAAGGTCCTGAGTAACAAGCTGGAAATCTTCGAATTATGGGTATATAGACGGATATTGCGGATCTCATGGAGAGAAAGAGTACGAAATACGGAAGTGTTGGAAAGAATTGGTAAGCAGACGGAGATCTTACACAAGATTAAGGTCCGCAAATTACAATACTTTGCTCATGTGATGAGGAATGAGAAGTATAGAATCCTCCAACTGGTGATGCAAGGAAAAATCGAGGGAAGGAGACAACCCGGCCGTAGGAGGACGTCTTGGATCAAGAACCTCAGAGAGTGGTATGGGAGTAGTACAAGTGAAATATTTAGAGCGGCCGTCTCCAAGGTGCAGATAGCCATGATGATTGCTAATCTTCGTTAGAAGAATGCAACTACAAGAAGAAGAAGATACTAAAATTACCCCATACTAAAATACCATAATGGATATGAGACAAAATTAGACCATGATAAGCTGCCATTAGTAATTTTTTATCATTTAATGTGGCAATTTGTTATAATGCAAATACCCCTAGATAATATTTTACTATAAACCTGAGTGGTATAGAAATCTAGACAAATAGGTATACTATCCAGAGATACTCCTAGGAACTTCACTGTTTCTACATTCCCTAGTTTAGACAATTGTCGTAGATAATGAGTCAATTTCCAGTGGTACTCTATACCTGTCTCCTTAAAAGAACTGATACCTAATTCTCGCCATACATCTTCTTTTCTGAACCAATCCAATCTATTATACAGGGTTATTATAAATGATGGACCCAATTTAATAAATTCATATTTATTTAAGTATAAATACAAAATGAACAATTCACATACCAATGGAAAGAGGAAGTTTCAAAGTTTTTTTTACACATTTACAAATGTTCGATGTGTTCTCCTTGTGCAGCACGGCAAACATCTAAACGATATCCAAACTCGTCCCACACACGTGCAAGCGTATCTTCCGTTACTGAGTGCACCGCAGCAGTGATACGGTTCTGCAGGTCGGCCAGAGTTGTTGGTAGAGGCGGGATGAAAACTCTTTCTTTAACGTAACCCCATAAGAAATAGTCACATGGGGTGAGATCAGGAGATCTTGGTGGCCAGAAGTTTAGAGCCAGGTCTTGGTTTTCTATCCGTCCGATCCAGCACTGAGGAAGGGTTTCTGCAACTACAGTCGCCCACTTGCGCGCATGTACAGGTTAAGAATGTGTAAAAAATACTTTGAAACTTCCTCTTTCCATTGGTATGTGAATTGTTTATTATGCATTTATAATTAAATAAACATGAATTTATTAAATTGGGTCCATCATTTATAATAACCCTGTAGTTCTCAGATTAGAAGAAAAAGTCTTGTACAAAACAGTTTTATAACATATGTTTTTTGTAACTTCGATTATCTAGCCAATTAATGAAAAATATAACCTGTGTTTAATTAATTGAAGAATTTTATGTATAATTAATCAAGAGTGAATGAAATAAAATGAAAATCAACCTCAATTGGACTCGGAAATATAGAAAATTACGGATTGACACTAAACTAGGCTCTAGATAAAATGCTTGAAATAAAAGTAAAAGGTTTTTTTAATTTTTTGTAACTTTGTTTTAAATAACTTTTGTTGTAGGCAGTAATCTTTAACTTAGGCAGTAATACTTAGGCAGTATCTTTGATACTTAGGCAGCAATCTTTGAAAACCATACTTAGGCAGTTATCTTAGAAATACTAGGCAGTAATCTTTGGCAACCATTTTTTGCCAGGGTTGAATAACCTCCCCAAGAATTTTAGCACACATCCGGCTTACCCCATATAGTTGAGCATAAAAATTATAGCAAATGAGGCGACATTTTAAAAATCTTAGGTTCCATTTTTTAGAAAATCACAGCAATATTACCACTGCACCACTTCCGTTTGATGTTAGTCAGGTCCCCTTTCGGTACACCTAACTGAAGTTACAATTTTCAATTTCATTATGATTTTCCATTCTTGAGATACTTTGTTCACACACTAATAGATAAAACATGTTTTTTTTTTTTGGATTCAGGGGGTAGTCTTAACACGTGTATATCCGGTGAAAACTCGACGTAATAACAATACTTTCATTCCCTAATAATTCATATAGGAAAAAAATGAAATGCATACTACAGCCTAAATCTTTAAAAAAAAAAATCGATTATTCACACGTTTTCCTGAGAAAAAAAAAAGAAAATCGCTAATTATACCGCTAAACTAAGCGTTATACAAAAAAATGTTTAAAATAAAAGTTGTAGGATTTTAAATTCTCTACAACTTTTATTATATAAATTTTTGTGCTAAAATGCATATTAAAGCCGTAATCTCAAAAAAAATAAACAATTTTTTACGTGAAAACAGCCTCACCAAGAACTTTAGCAAATATGGCGCCTACCCTAACCTCCTAGACCATAAAAAATTTAGTAAACCAGGCGATTTTTAAAAAAATCGTAGGACCAAATTTTGAGAAAATCGCAAAAAAAGTGAAAAATGACACGAATAAACTACTGCTTAAAGTTGACCGATTTTCATGAAAATGTTGTGTTGGGTCTGGTAACTTAAGTTTCAAAATTGAAGTTCGTACAATGTTCTGTTCTTGAGATATTATGTTTACACACACGCACACACAGAGACCACTCGCTACAAACATGTTTTTTTTTTGGGTTCATGGGGTCTGAAAACGTGTTGATCCGGTGAAAACTGGATTTCTTAACATCGACATGAAAATAATTCGTACAAGGAAGAGAAAGTAATAGCAATAATGCTACTATCATCAATATCTATATTAAATCAATTTATTCCGGGACAGCGCGAACGCAGTCCCGACTACCAAAAATTCTGCGCCCGACATATCCACATTAGGGATATTCGCAGGGTTCAGCCAAACCGCAGTGCAATGGTAAGGCCTCACCCTGGAGGAACCGCCTTCTTGATCACGGTAATCTCCACGCCAGGTAAGTATGCTTCCATCAACTAACACACACAACCTAACACAATAACTTCCAACTTCACATTCGAGAAGTTTCAATACAAATATGTAATTAACAACAAAATTACTTGATATTTTTCTAAAATTTCTACGCAAAATACATTCAGATAAATAACATAATAATTTCAGACTAAAAATTTTACTGAATATGCTTGAAATTTAAGTAAATATAACAATTTTTCTAAAAGAAGTTTCAATCGCGTAGTTACAATTTTGTCCACCAGTCGCGCTGTACTATCATATTCATACTATATACAGTACAATTGTATATAAATACAACTTCTTGTAAGTTATATTATATTATTTATAATAATTATTAATGTATTTATAATTTTATTATTAATTACATAATACACTATATTATATTATACGTTTGTTTTGTTATGCTTTTTATTTAATTGTGGAACAAAAGGAAAACTATTCTAGTCGTTTAATAAAATCATTAATAAAATACATTTTTTTAAAAATTTGAAATAAATTAAAACATCTGGTGTTGAACACTCACACAACTTTCTCTTGCCAATGCAAATAATTAACATTAAACCTAACATTAGAAATAAATAAAAAACTAACCTCAATAAGCATAACCTAATTTTAATCATACATGAAAGAGGCAAAATGAAAATGGATCTCAGTTTGCCTTAAAAATACGGAGAATCACTCTTTCACGCTAAACTAGGCTCTGTACAGAAAAATGCTGTAAATAAAAGTTGTAGATCTTTTAATTTTCTATAAATCACATATCAGAGTGCGTTGTCGCAAAATGCATACTAAGGCTGAAATCTTTAAAAAAAAATGGATTTTTCACAAGTTTTCGTGAGAAAAATATAGAAAATCGCTAATTACCGCTAAACTAAACGTTACACAAAAAAATGTTTAAAATTAAAGTTGTGGGATTTCATATTCTCTACATTTTTTACTATATAAACTTTTGCGTTAAAATGCATACTAAAGCCGCAATCTTAAAAAAAACATATCGTTTTCACGTAAAGATATTGTTTTTTTCAAATTACGGCTTTAATATGCATTATAGCGCAAAAATTTATAAAATTAAAAATGTAGAGAATTTAAAATCCTACAACTTTTATTTAGAACATTTTTTTGTATAACGCTTAGTTTACCGGTAATTAGCGATTTTCGGTTTTTTTCTCACGAAAACGTCTGAAAAATCGATTTTTTGTAAGAATCGAGCATTAGTATGCATTTTACGACAAAAATGTATGTATTAAAATTTATAGAAAATTAAAAGATCTACGACTTTTATTTAGAACATTTTTCTCTACAGAGCCTAGTTTAGCGTGAAGGAGTGATTCTCCGTATTTTAAAGCCAAACTGAGAATTGATTTTCATTTTGCGTGTTTCTCTCATGATTAAAATAAGGTTATGTTTTTTGTTTATTTCTAATGATTTATTATTATTTACATTGGCAAGAAAAAGTTGAGTGAGTGTTTCACACCGATTTTTATTTTTATATTCGGCTGGTGGTCTTAACACGTGTATATCAGGTGAAAACTCGACGTCATAACAATACTTCCATTCCCTATTAATTCATGTAGGACCTTAACAGAAATGATAATATTATTAACATGATCTCACTTTTTTAAATTATTCCGGGACAGCGCGAACGCAGTCCCGACTACCAAAAATTCTGCGCCCGACATATCCACATTAGGGATATTCGCAGGGTTCAGCCAAACCGCAGTGCAATGGTAAGGCCTCACCCTGGAGGAACCGCCTTCTTGATCACGGTAATCTCCACGCCAGGTAAGTATGCTTCCATCAAAAAACACAGACAACCTAACACAATAACTTCCAACTTTACGTTCGAGAAGTTTCAATACAAATATGTAATTAACAACAAAATTACTTGATATTTTTCTAAAATTTCTACGCAAAATACATTCAGATAAATAACATAATAATTTCAGAATAAAAATTTTACTGAATATGCTTGAAATTTAAGTAAATATAACGATTTTTCTAAAAGAAGTTTCAATCGCGTAGTTACAATTTTGTCCACCAGTCGCGCTGTACTATCATATTCATACTATATACAGCACAATTGTATATAAATACAACTTCTTGTAAGTTATATTATATTATTTATAATAATTATTAATGTATTTATAATTTTATTATTAAACAATACACTATAATTATATTATACGTTTGTTTTGTTTTGCTTTTTATTTAATTGTAGAAAAAAGGAAAACTATTCTAGTCGTTTAATAAAATCAATAATAAAATACATTTTTTTAAATTTTAAATAAATTAAAAAAAATCTGGTGTGAAACACTCACACAATTTTCTCTTGCCAATGCAAATAATGACCAATATAACCTAACATTGTTAATAAAACATTAGAAATAAACAAAAAACATAACTTTATTTTAATAATGAGTGAGAGACGCAAAATGAAAATCACTCAGTTTGCCTTATAAATACGGAAAATCACTTTCACGCTAAATTAGGCTTTGTAGAGAAAAATGTTCTAAACAAAATTTGTAGATCTTTTAATTTCCTATAAATTAGATTATATACATTTTTGTCGTAAAATGCAATGATAATTATTCGACTATTGAACTAAGGCTGAAATTTAAAAAAATGGATTTTTCACACGTTTTCACGAGGGAAAAAATTCGCTAATTACCGCTTAACTAAGCGTTATACGCACAAAAAAATGTTTGAAATAAAAGTTGTAGGATTTTAAATTCTCTACAACTTTTATTATATAAATTTTTGCGCTAAAATGCATATAAAAGCCGCAATCTTAAAAAAACAATTGTTTTACGTGAAAACAGCCTCACCAAGAGTTTCAGCAGACATGACGCCTACCCTATCTTGTAAAGCATAAAAAATTTAGTAAACCTAACGATTTTAAAAGAAGTCGTAGGACTAGTTTTTGAGAAAATCACAAAAAAGTGAAAAATGACACGAATAAACTACTGCTTCCGGTTGACTGATTTTGATGAAAATGTTCGTGTCGGGTCCTCTAAAGGCATCTAACCTAAGTTTCAAGTTCGTACGATGTTCCGTTCTTGAGATATTCTGTTCACACCCACACACACAGACCAATAACTAAAGCCATGGTTTTTGGGTTCAGGGGGTCTGAAAACGTGTAGATCCGGCGAAAACTCGATATGAAAACATAAATTCGTTCCTATATATTCATATAGGCAAGAGAAAGTAATAGCAATGATACTACTATTATTTGCCCATAACAGACAGGTGGAGTGTCAAATAATTTACACTCAATCTGTTAGTTGCAAGGCTAAAGTAAATAATTCTGTTTGTTATCACATGGTCAGCCAATTAAATAACTGAATCATTTAAGAACAGAAGAGGTAGAGGTGTACAAGACACTAATCAGAGTTATCTCCTCTGAAAGTAATGAATTTCATTACACAGCCAGACCCTGTGGTGAATGAAGTGAAGGTGTCACTTGCAGAGTGGAAATTATGTGCTTTTCAGAGGGCCTGACATGCTGATAAGCGTACTTTTCCAGTCAGTGAGGAAGGCATTGGTAAACCACTTACTTCTTGTTATACTTAGTAAAGCCTCTAGAGGTTCAAACCAGCCTTCCGCTGAAGACCTATCTACTTCTACTTTCATCAGGTTCACAACTTATGTTACATCAATTTATTCCGGGACAGCGCGAACGCAGTCCCGACTACCAAAAATTCTGCGCCCGACATATCCACATTAGGGATATTCGCAGGGTTCAGCCAAACCGAAGTGCAAAGGTAAGGCCTCACCCTGGAGGAACCGCCTTCTTGATCACGGTAATCTCCACGCCAGGTAAGTATGCTTCAATCAACCGACACAGACAACCTAACACAATAACTTCCAACTTCACATTCGAGAAGTTTCAATACAAATATGTAATTAACAACGAAATTACTTGATATTTTTCTAAAATTTCTACGCAAAATACATTCAGATAAATAACATAATAATTTCAGACTAAAAATTTTACTGAATATGCTTGAAATTTAAGTAAATAACGATTTTTCTAAAAGAAGTTTCAATCGCGTAGTTACAATTTTGTCCACCAGTCGCGCTGTACTATTATATTCATACTATATACAGCACAATTGTATATAAATACAACTTCTTTATAAGTTATATTATATTATTAATGTTATTGTTTAGGTCAACAGCCGAGAGGCTGGTTTGAACCTGTAGAGGTTTTACTAAGTAAAACGAGGAATGAGATGGTTTACCACTGCCTTCCTCACTGAGTGGAAAAGTACGCTTATCAGCATGCCGGGCCCTCTGAAAAGCACATATTTTCCACTCTGTAAATGACACCTTCACTTCATTCACCACAGGGTCTGGCTGTACAATGAAATTCATTACTTTCAGAGAAGATAACTCTGATTAGTGTCTTTTACACCTCTACCTCTTCTGGTTCTTAAATGATTCAGTCATTTAATTGACTGACCATGTGATAAGAAACAGAACTATTTATTTTAGCCCTGCAACGAAAAGATTGAGTGTAAATAATTTGACACTCCACCTGTCTGTTATGGGCAGATATTATTAATAATTATTATTAATTGTATTTATAATTTTATTAATTACATAATATACAGTACTGTAAATTATATTATACGTTTGTTTTGTTTTGCTTTTTGTTGAAAATTGTGGAAAAAAGGAAAACTATTCTAATCGTTTAATAAAATCATTAATAAAATTTTTTTCTAAAAATTTGAAATATATATTAAAAAATCTGGTGTGAAACACTCACACAACTATCTCTTGCCAATACAAATAATGACCAATATAACCTAACATTGTTAATAAAACATTAGAAATAAACAAAAAAACTAACCTCAAAAAACATAACCTAATTTTAATAATGAGTGAATGACGCAAAATGAAAATCGACCTCAGTTTGCCTTAAAAATACGGAAAATCACTCTTTCACGATAAATTAGGCTTTGTAGAGAAAAAAACGTATGGAAGACTAAGCTCATGATAATTAGTAAGAAGAAGATAACAGAAGGTCAACTCTACGTCAACCAAACACCAGTAGAACGAGTAAAGCACTATAATTATCTTGGAACCATTATAAATGAGGAATGGACCAACAACCAGGAGATAAGAGCGCGCATTGGAAAGGCTAGATCCACCTTCAACCGGATGAGGGCCTTCTTCAAAAGCCACTACCTCTCTTGGTATAAAAGTGAGAATGGTGCGATGCTATGTATTCTCTGTTCTGTTTTATGGTGCTGAATCGTGGACCCTGAACGAGGATATGTGCAAGAAATTGGAAGCGTTTGAGATGTGGCTGTACCGGAGAATACTGAAGATCCCTTGGACTGATCGAGTAACAAATGAAGAGGTTCTCAGAAGAATGGGGAAGAACCGGGAGGTACTGACCACTATCAAGTCTCGAAAGCTACAGTACTTCGGGCACATTATGAGAAATGCAACCAGATATGCCCTCCTGCAAGCCATTCCACAAGGGAAAATTTTTGGAAAGCGGGGACCAGGTAGAAAAAGAACATCCTGGTTGAAGAACCTCAGAGTCTGGTACAATACAACTTCGGTACGGCTTTTCCGAGTTGCTGCAGACAAGATGAAGATTGCCATGATGATCGCCAACATTCGTAACGGATAGGCACATCAAGAAGAAGAAGAAGAAGAGAAAAATGCTCTAAATAAAAGTCGCATATCTTTTAATATCCTATAAATTAGATTATATATATTTTTGTCGTAAAATGCATACTAAGGCTGAAATCTTATAAAAATGAATTTTTCACAAGTTTTCGTGAGGAAAATATAGAAAGTCGCTAATTACCGCTAAACTAAGGATTACACAAAAAAATGTTTGATATTAAAGTTATGGGGTATTGATTTCTCTACATTTTTTACAATAATAACTTTTGCGCTAAAATGCATATTAAAGCCGCAATCTTAAAAAACCTACAGTTTTCACGTAAAGAAATTGTTTTTTTCACATTACGGCTTTAATATGCATTTTAGCGCAAAAATTTATATAATTTAAAATGTACAGAATTTAAAATTTTACAACTTTTATTTAAAACATTTTTTTGTATAACGCTTAGTTTAGCGGTAATTAGCGGTTTTCTGTTTTTTTTTCTAACGAAAACGTGTGAAAAATCAATTTTTTTAAGATTTCGGCCTTAGAATGCATTTTACTACAAAAGTGTATATAATCAAATTTATAAAAAATAAAAAGATCTACAACTTTTATTTAAAGCATTTTATCTACAGAGCCTAGTTTAGCGTAAAAGAGTGATTTTCCGTATTTTTAAGCCAAACTGAGGTTGATTTTCATTGTCCGTCTTTCACTCATGATTAAAATTAGGCTATGTTTATTGAGGTTAGTTTTTTGTTTATTTCTAATGTTTTATTACTAATGTTAGATTATACTGTTAATTATTTACATTGGCAAGAGAAAGTTGTGTGTGTTTCACACCAATAAATTTGTTTATTTAACGTCGCATCAATTACAAAGGTCATTAGCGACGACGTTGGCAGGTAACTATGCACACTGGAGGATGAAATGATTTTTACTTTCTCTTGCCTGTTGTTGTTTAGGTCAACAGCCGAAAGGCTGGTTTGAACCTCTAGAGGTTTTACTAAGTAAAACAAGGAGTGAGGTGGTTTACCATTGCCACAACTCACTGAGTGAAAAAGTACGCTTATCAGCATGCCGGGCCCTCTGAAAAGCACATATTTTCCACTCTGTAAATGACAACTTCACTTCATTCACCACAGGGTCTGGCTGTATAATGAAATTCATTACTTTCAGAGAAGGTAACTCTGATTAGTGTCTTTTACACCTCTACCTCTTCTGTTCTTAAATGATTCAGTCATTTAATTGGCTGACCATGTGATAAGAAACAGAACTATTTATTTTAGCCCTGCAACGAATAGATTGAGTGTAAATAATTTGACACTCCACCTGTCTGTTATGGGCAGTTCTCTTGCCTATATAAGTATATAGGAAGGAAAGTATTGTTTTCATGTCGATTTTTAGAAACCGAGTTTTCACTGAATCTACACGTTTTTAGACCCCCTGAACCCAAAAAACATGTTTTTAGCGATTGGTCTGCAAGTGTGTGTGTGTGTGTGTGTGTGTGTGTGTGTGTGTGTGTTTGTACAAAATATCTCAAGAACGGAACATCGTACACACTTGAAACTTGAAACTTAAGTTACATACCACTACCGGAACCGACACGAACATTTTCATCAAAATCGGTCAACCGGAAGTAGTAGTTTATTCGTATAATTTTTCACTTTTTTGCGATTTTCTCAAAAACTGGTCCTACGATTTTTTTTAAATCGCCTGGTTTACTACATTTTTTATGCTCTAATGATAGGGTAGGTGACATGTTTGCTGAAATTCTTGGTGAGGCTTTTTTCGCGTAAAATAATTGTTTTTTTTAAGATTGCGGCTTTAATATGCATTTCAGCGCAAAAATGTATATAATAAAATTTGTAGAGAATTTGAAGTCCTACAATTTTTATTTAAAACATTTTTTTGTATAACGCTTAGTTTAGCGGTAATAAGCGATTTTTTGTTTTTTCTCACGAAAACGTAAGAAAAATCGATTTTTTTTAAGATTTCGGCCTTAGTATGAATTTTTTGACAAAAGTGTGTATAATCGAATTTATAGAAAATTAAATAATCTACAACTTTTAATTAGAGCATTTTTTTTACTGAGCGTAGTTTAGCGTGAAAGAGTGATTTTCCATATTTTTAAGCTAAACTGAGGTTGATTTTCATTTTGCGTCTTTCACTCATGATTAAAATTAGGTTATGTTATTAAAGTTAGGTTTTTGTATATTTCTAATGTTTTATTAATAATGTTAGGTTTATTGTTAATTATTTGCATTGGCAAGAGAAAGTTATGTGAGTGTTTCACACCAGATTTTTAGGAGGTAACGCACAGCTCAGGCGCGATTGCTAGTTAAACATGAATCGACCATCAAAACCATTAACATATGTTTATAACCCTAAACTCGTATTTTCTATGAAATCGATTTGGAATGCAAAGTATTTTTGAATGTGAAACGAACAAAAATATTGAAAGCAGTAATCACAGTTCCCATCATACATTGTATTAAGAATACTAAAATACCTAATACATGTTCTGATATGTATTGGACTGAATACTTAACATTTTATTGGAACGTTAAACATGATTCCCAGTAAACATTTGTGTGTTGTAGTTCTTCTAATAAAACTATACCAGGAAAACAAATGATTAATGGAAACGATTAGAAAAAAATCTGGTGTGAAACACTCACACAACTTTCTTTTGCCAATGCAAATAATTAACAATATAATCTAACATTAGTAATAAAACATTAGAAATAAACAAAAAACTAACCTCAATAAACATAACCTAATTTTAATCAAGAGTGAAAGAAGCAAAATGAAAATCAACCTCAGTTTGGCTTAAAAATACGGAAAATCGCTCTTTTACGCTAAAATAGGCTCTGTACAAAAAAATGCTCTTAATAAAAGTTGTAGATCGTTGAATTTCCCATAAATTTTATTACATACACTTTTGTTGTAAAATGCATACTAAGGCCTTAAAAAACCTTAAAAACCTTAATAAACCTAAAAAAATCGATTTTTCACACGTTTTCATGAGAGAAAAAAATGGAAATTGCTAATTACCGCTAAACTAAGCGTTATACAAAAAAATGTTTGAATTAAAAGTTGTAGGATTTTAAATTCTCTACAACTGTTAATATATAAATTTTTGCGCTAAAATGCATATTAAAGCCGCAATCTTAAAAAAACAATTGTTTTACGTGAAAACAGCCTTACCAAGAATTTCAGCAAACATTGCGCGTACCCTATCTTGTAGAGAATAAAAAATTAAGTAAATTTGGCGATTTTTAAAAAAATTCGTAGGACAAGTTTTTGAGAAAATCGCAAAAAAGTGAAAAATTACACGAATGAACTACTACTTCCGGTTGACTGATTTTGATGAAAATGTTCGTGTTGGGTCCGGTAGTGGTGTCTAACTTAAGTTTCAAGTTCGTACAATGTTCCGTTCTTAAGATATTCTGTTCACACGCACGCACGAAACCGCGCGCGCGCGCGCACACACACACACACACACACACACACACACACACACACAGAGACCAATCGCTAAAAACATGTTTTTTTGGGTTCAGGTGGTCTGAAAACGTGTAGATCCGGTGAAAACTCGACATGAAAACAATACTTTCCTTCCTATGTATTCATATAGGCAAGAAAAAGTAAAATTAAGGTGTGTTATAATATTACAAAAACTAAGTAAACATATTATATTTTTTGAAACATTAGTCTACTTAAAAATCAGTTATGTTCATGTAGTACATATTTACTACATAATATAATGACAAAACAAACATGTAATAATTTATTTGATAGATATTTAAACCAATAGAAAGTAAAAACAATGATACGAATAAAAATAACATGAAAGAAAAAAAAATATTTTATTTTTATTTTGTAGAAATAAGGTGGGAGTTGAATTATAGATACCGTATGGAAGTAAACAATGATATCGGTTGATATATCTTGACCGCACCAAACGACCACAACTTGGGTCCCCTGGCTTCGACTACAATACCCACTGCACAACATAGGCTACGTAAGTCACTTTAATGATTCTTGTAAACCTAAAAATGTTTGAATTGTCCTAGGAATAGGCCTACGCCCTGAAATATTTCTCGATACACTCACCTCAATGAAATACCTTAAAAATCTTTGTATCTCTTTTTTTTTTTTATTTTACGGCCACAAAGGACCACTTAAGTTCAATCTTTCAACGTCTAGCTCTTTCAGATGTTCCACCAAAACGCCCCCGCAGTTGTCGCTCCCGTACTTCTCCTCTTCTTCGCCAATAATTCTTCAATGTTTCGGATCTTCTCAGTCTCTCAGCGTCCGAAATCACCATGGCTTTCCTGACCCTCATTTGTTCCCTAAATTTAACCGATCGCTGTTTGTATGTCCTGTAGCTCCCTGACTTAGTTTTGAGGTCAGCTATTGTGATGTTTAGTTCCTCCATATCCTTTTTGACTTCCTTTATCCAGTTTGGTGTCATCTTCTTTTGCCAGAAAAACTCAGTCATCCTTCTTAGTAATCTTGTATCCTCCATTCTCAATATATGTCCCAGGAAGGATATCCTTTTTTTCCTGATGATACTGGTTAAAGGCTCAATTGTTTCATATACTTCCTTGTTTGGTACAATATAGAAACTACCATCTTAAAGGGACCATTTTCCAATACACCTTCTTGCTATTTGCCTCTCCACTTTCTCGATTTTGTCCTTTTCGCCTATTCTTGTTGGACCAAACAGGGTTTCACTCGCATACAGGACTTCAGGAAGTATCACGGTATTGTAGTGTCTTAATTTTGTGTTGATGGACACAATTTTGTATCTGTTTAAAATAATCTAGTGTGACACTCACACGACTTTCTTTTCCATTGTAAATTACTGAACTATATAATATTTATGTTTAATCAAGAGTAAACAATATAAAATGAAAAACATAACCTGATTTTTATCGTAAGTAAATGACACCAAATTAAAAACAACGTCTGTTTGACTTAATAATATGGAATATCATTAATTTTTTCGCTAAGTTCTGTAGCTCATCTCAATATTTTACACGAATGGTGTAAAACATGGAAAATATAACTTAATACGGCAAAATCCCTTCACGTAACTTTCACACTCCGTCATGGTGATTGCCCACCAGTATACTTTTTTTTTTGCGCCCTGGAGAACATGTCGTCAGATGTAACACCTGAAATACATATAAGAATCACACAAAGTATCACTACTATCAAGAAAGAAATTCTTGTACGCTATAAAAAGTTTCACCGATCAAGTAATTTTTCAGATTTTTTTTAAAGGAATTCAAATCCTCACAACATTTTAAAAATTGGGGCCTAGGAAATGAATTAATTTCAAACGTTCCAATAAATTTGAATTAACTTTACCCACCAAATTTATTCATGAATTTTCTCCCTGCATAAGTAGGTTTTTGTTCAAACAATTTTGTGGAGTGATTAGCCACATAATAATCATTCCTGTTTCTCGTGTTATAGATAATGAACATAGACAATGAACCTCTCGCAAAAACAGATACGGTCAAGTATCTCCGTCTGACTTTTGATAAACGACTAACTTGGAGCACACATATCAAACGGAAACGTTTATTACTGAATTCCCGACTTAAACTTCTATAATCCCTACTTCAAAAACGATCAAAATTACCAATGACACAAAAATTACGCATATATTGTTCTCTTTTGAAACCTATATGGACCTACGGGTCCCAAATTTACGGTTCAACCAAACCCTCTAACTTACAACGAATTCAAGCATTCCAGTCAAAAACATTAGTCTACGCCTTATAGCAAAAGCACCTCTTTACGTTAGCAACAAAACCTTACATACAGATTTGAAAACATCACTTGTACAAAATTCCATCGAATACCTATACAAACGCTTTCACGACAAGTCACACGAACACGAGAACCTACTGGTGTGTTCACTTTCCACCTTCCATTTACCTGATAATCCCCCTAGACGCCTTAAAAGATGCTGGAGTAGAGACCTGCTAATTTGATGCACAAATTTCATTGTTGGGGAGGCACCAATGGGGGCCCTACCCCTCTCATGCCTATCATGTCATTTACATTATTATCATAATCATCACATTTGCTTGTGGTAAAATTTTACAGTTGTAAATAAAGAATTAAAGAGAAAAAAAAGTTCTGTAGAAAAAGTAGTTAAAATGAAAGTTGTAGGTTTCTTAGCTAATATAAAATTCTCGTGTCATAGTGTTAGTTGCCATACTCATCCGAAACGGCTCAACCGATTTTGATGAAACTTTATATGCACACTTGGTAGGTCTGAGAATAGGTTTTATCTATTTTTTTATACCCCTAAATGATAAGGGTGGTCCACTCCAAAAAAAGTTTTTTTATTTTCTGGACAAAATTTTTATTTGTTTACTTTCTCTTGCCTACATGAATATATAGGAAGGAAAGTATTGTTTTCATGTCGATTTTTCGAAATCGAGTTTTCACCGGATCTACACGTTTTCAGACCCCCTGAACCCAAAAAACATGTTTTTACCGATTGGTCTATGTGTGTGTGTGTGTGTGTGCGTGCGTGCGCGCGCGAAATTATGTGGAGGGACGAGGATACAACTGGCAAAGAATAAAGGAGGAGAAATGGTGGATGGATACAGGAAGATGTGAGACTATAGTCCAGCTACTGTAAGAGTACTCCGCGCGAGGCAAGCGCCTCCTGTAGGTTGTAAACGTAAGTTTTACATTAGTTGGAGCGTATCTACCTCTCCGCCGGACAATTATCTTGCCCTACGTCCCATCATAAAAATATCTAAATCCAGCTAAAATAAATATTATCCTTTCTTCTTCATGTAGCATCTCCATTACGAAGGTGTGCTAGCATCATGGCAATCCTGACCTTGGAAACTGTAGCTCTAAATAGGTCGATGGATGACAAATTAAACCACTCTCGCAGGTTCCGTAGCCAGGAGGTTCTTCTTCTTCCAACCGATCGTTTGCCCATAATCTTTCCCTGGATGACAAGATGAAGGATTTCATATTTTGGACCTCTCAAGACATGGCCGAGGTACACCAGCTTTCTCTTCTTGATTTCGATCATCACTTCCATTCCCTTCTGCATCCTCCTTAGGACTTCCATGTTTGTGACTCTCTCTGTCCAAGATATTTTGTGCATCCTTCTGTAAACCCACATCTCAAAGGCCTCAAGTCTTCGTTCACATTGCCTATTGGTAGTCCAGGCCTCTGCACCATAGTACAGCACCGGAAAGATGTAACACCTCAGCACACGAATTCTCAAGTCCAGACTCAGATTGTGGTTGCACAGCATCCTCTTCATTTTCACAAATGCGGCCCGGGCTCCTTTAACCGTTTTCAATTATACCATTCTGATTACTTGTAATCATCGTAGTTTCATAAATAGACTCCTGAATTAATTATTTTAACCGTTACATTTAACAAAACAATTTTTTTCTACTTTTTAATGTTTACCGCTTTTATGTTTCAAAAACTCACATTCACTATCACTCATGTTAACAAAACAGCTTACTAAACTTTTCAACTTCAGTCTACGAAAAAAAACGAACTGATACAATACCAAAAGATAACTGATGAATCTAAAAATACGTTAAACACGGGAAAATGAAAACAGTTGTATTAAACAAGTCAGACATTAATTATTTTAATGATATGAAATAAACAATCTGAAATGATAAACAACAAATCACTGGAATTGTTTACTCTCTTGTTATAATTCAAGCGCATTAGTCTTGTTTTACTTGTGACCAAAAATAAAACAAAATAAAACTGAGTCTATAATAAAAACCTACTAATCAAAAATAGGCTAATAATGTAATAATAGTAAAATGTTAGTTATTAATGGTAAACTAATGTTCGATTTATAAAACATTTTCTAACAAATGAATTGAACGTGTTTTAATTATATTAAGCTTATAGCGAATCAGTGTTGTATGGAATTGTTGTTTTTTGATCATGCTGTCCGTATTTTTAACTAATGCGCATGCTCACTTGTATAGCTGGTTGCCTACGTCGGAGTATTCTTAGCGTAGACAGACTCTAGGTGAACACCCAAACCCGGCGATAGCTGTACAGGAAACCGGATCAGTGCCATAAACGTGCTACTATTTTGATTTCTTTCCATGAATCTAATAATTTGCACAGTTTAGTAATTAAAATTTCCAAACCTTATCCCAGATTTCGAACGCAAGACAATTTGCTTTAAAATCACAAGAACTAACCACGACACTAAAAAAAAAACGATCACAAAGAGAACACTAAATTATATTTAAATAATAAACACACACTGCTGTAGGTCTACGGTAAACGTTTACCATAAAATATTTGAAAGCAATTTTACACACATAATATTTATTATAAAAACCATTACACGGTGAAACCATCGACAGTCTACATCTGTCAACATGGAAATAAAATTTAAAAAATCAACCGTATCGAATTATTTTCGGAACTATATATATATTTTTGTAATTTAATGAATTTAAAAAAAATCCAGATTTGATGGTCCATAAAATAAACGATAATGTTTGCCATAAAACAGAATATTGTTGACATAAAACATAAATGAAAAGACGTTAAGCGACAGTTCACTTTTTGTTACTTTTTTTTAAAAAAGAATGTACGTTAATAATATAGGAATAAATAAATTTTATAATTTGTTACGGCATTTTATTACCGGCTGGTTTGTTTTTTTAATGTGTCTTTTAACTTATTCCCCATTGAAATGTACCAATAAAAGTGCAATAAAACATATCAATTAGTGTCGAATGGTTTTTATATGTTTTTCAATGAAACAAGTCATTGTAAGAGTGGACATTTTTATGTATAGTTGGAAATATGTAAGAAGAACCTGTGGTCATAAGACAAGTGCGTGCAACTAGAATTTCGTTGCTCAGCCACCCACCTGCGTTCGCAGTTATCGTTGTTGTTAAGGTCATCAGCCGAAAGGCTGGTTTGAACCTCTAAATGTTTTACTAAGTAAAAACGAGGAGTGAGGTGGTTTACTATTGCCACAACTCACTGAGTGGAAAAGTACGCTTATCCGCATGCCAGGCCTTCTAAAAAGCACATATTTTCCACTCTGCCAATGACACCTTCACTTCATTTAACACGGTCTGGCTGTATAATGAAATTCATTACCTACTTTCAGAGGAGACAACTCTAATTAGTGTCTTTTACACCTCTACCTCTTCTGTTTTTAAATGATTCAGTGATTTCATTGGCTGCCATGTGATAAGAAACAGAACTATTCATTTTAGCCCTCAAAAGAACAGATCGAGTAAATAATTTGACACTCCACCAAAAAATGAAAAATGACACGAATAAACTACTACTTTCAGTAGACCGATTTTGATGAAAATGTTAATGTCGGGTCCTCTAGTGGTATCTAACTTAAGTTTCAAGTTTCAACTTCATACGATGTCTTGTACTTGAGATACTCTGTTCACACACAGACCAATCGCAAAAAACATGTTTTTTGGGTTCAGGGGGCCTGAAAATGAGTAGAACCGGTGAAAACTCAATTTTGAAAAATCGACATTAAAACAATACTTTTCTTCCTATTCATATAGTAAGTAAAAACTCCACCCTGCAAAGGACAACCTTCACTACGTTCACCACAGGGTCTGGTTGTATAATGAAATTCGTTATTCTCAGAGAACATAATTGTGACTAGTGTATTTTACACCTCTACCTCTTCTATTCTGAAATGCTTCAGTCATATAATTGGGTGGACATGTGATAAGAAACAGAACTATTTTTTGTAGCCCTGGAACTAGCAGATAAGAGTACATATAATTTAACACTCCACCTGTTGATTATGAGAATATTATTTACATAGGAAAGAGAAGTCGCGTGAGTATTTCACACCGAATTTATGAAGGTTCAAATTTAACATCGGTGTCAAAATAGACTTTCAAAAAAATCGTGGAAATTGTATATTACATAAGAGTGTGAGAAAGTAAAGCAAAATCAATTTTCACGGAGAATAAAAAGATTTAAAAAAAACAAAATCCAGATAAATGTAAAATAACAAAACGAAAAATCAGGCTGCGATAAACAAAACACAAAGGTGGATTAAATAGGCTACTCTTGCTTAACTGAAAATGCAATTGATACAAATTACGCCTACATAGAGACAGAGAGACGAACGGAAGATCATTAAGGTTGTCGACCTAACTGTGACCACAAATCCACAATATAATAAAATATGTATTAATTTGTATTTGAAGAAGAGATATAAAATAAATTGTATGCAGGCGAATATAACCTAACAACAACACTGAAAAAGGTGGTATTGTGTTATTATTCAAAGACGATGGCATTATGTTCACGATTGCATGTGTCTGCATCATGACACGTAATAAAGAAATATGAGTATTTATATGACGCACGCACATACCAAAATTCTGGTGTAAAAATACACTCACACAACTTACTCTTGCCAGTGTAAATAATTAAAAATATAACATAATTATGATTAATCATCAGTAAACAATGGGTTTTTTACTTTCTCTTGCCTACATGATATAGGAATTACATGATATATAGGAAGTAAAGTATTGTTTTCATGTCGATTTTTCGAAATCGAGTTTACACCGGATCTACACGTTTTCAGACCCCCCTGAACCCAAAAAACATGTTTTTAGCGATTGGTCTGTGTGTGTGCGTTTGTGTGTGAACAGAATATATCAAGAACGGAACATCGTACGTACTTGAAACTTGAAACTTAAGTTAAATATCACTAGAGAACCCGGAACGAACATTTTCATCAAAATCGGTCAATCGGAAGTAGTAGTTTATTTGTGTCATTTTTCACTTTTTGCAATTTTCTCAAAAACGACTCGTAGGATTTTTTAAAAATTGTTTCATTTACTAAATTTTTATGCTCTACAAGATAGGGTAGGCGCCATGTCTGCTGAAATTCTTGGGAGGCTGTTATCTCGTAAATAAATTGGTTTTTTTAAGATTACAACTTAAATACGCATTTTAGCGCAAAAATTTATGTAATCAAAGTTGTGGAGAATTTAAAATCCTACAACTTTTATTTCAAACATTTATGTGTATAACGCTTAGTTTAGCGGTAATTAGCGATTTTATGTTTTTTTCTAATGGAAACGCGTGAAAAATCTATTTTTTTAAGATTTCGGCTTTAGAATGCTTTTTAAGATAAAAGTGTAGACTATGTAATTAAATTATAGGAAATTGAAAGATCTACAACTTATATTTAGAGCATTTTCCTCTATAGAGCCTTGTTTAGCGTAAGAAAGTGATTTTCCGTATTTTTAAGCCAAACTGAGGTCGATTTTCATTTTGCGTCTTTCACCCATGATTAAAATAAGGTTATGTTTTTTGAGGATAGTTTCTTGTTTATTTCTAATTACATATTTTTCTTTTTCCTCAGTCAGATGAGATTTATTATTTTTATTAATAGAAGCAACTTTTATAACTGCCCATAACTGTCAGGTGGAGAGTCAAATTATTTACACTCAATCTGTTCGTTGCAGGGCTAAAATAAATAGTTCTGTTTCTTATCACATGGTCAGCCAATTATATGACTGAATCATTTAAGAACAGAAGAGGCAGAGGTGTAAAAGACACTAATCAGAGTTATCTCCTCTGAAAGTAATGAATTTCATTATACAGCCAGACCCTGTGGTGAATGATGTGAAGGTGTCATTTGCAGAGTTAAAAATCTGGTGTGAAACACTCACACAACTTTCTCTTGCCAATGCAAATAATTTACAATATAATTTAACATTAGTAATAAAATATTAGAAATGAACAAAAACTAACCTCAAAAACATAACCTTATTTTAATCATGAGTGAATGACGCAAAATGACAATCGAACTCAGTTTGGCTTAAAAATACGGAAAATCACGCTTTCACGCTAAACTAGGCTCTGTAGAGAAAAATGCTCTAAACAAAAGTTGTAGATCTTTTAATTTTTTATAAATTTAATTATATACACTTTTGTCGTAAAATGCATACTAAGACCGAAATGTTAAAAAAATCGATTTTTTTCACGTTTTCGTGAGAAAAAAAACAGAAAATCGCAAAGTACCGCTAAACTAAGCGTTATACAAAAAATTGTTTGAAACAAAAGTTGTAGGTTTTTAAATTCTCTACAACTTTTATTATATAAGTTTTTGCGCTAAAATTTATATTAAAGCCGTAATCTTAAAAAAACGTTTTTACGTGAAAACAGCCTCACCGAGAATTTCAGCAAACATGGCGCCTACCCTATCTTGTAGAGAATAAAAAAATTGAGTAAAATAGGCGATTTTAAAAAAAATCGTAGGACCAGTTTTTGAGAAAATCGCAAAAAACTGAAAAATTATACGAATAAACTACTACTTCCGGTTGACCGATTTTGATGAAAATGTTCGTGTCGCGTCCGGTAGTGGTATGTAACTTAAGTTTCAAGTTTCAAGTTCGTACGATGTTCCGTTCTTGAGATATTCTGTTCACACACAGACACACACACACACACACACACACACACACACACACACACACACACACACACACAGACCAATCGCTAAAAACATGTTTTTTGGTTTCAGGGGGTCTGAAAACGTATAGATCCGGTGAAAACTCGATTTCGAAAAATCGACATGAAAACAATACTTTCCTTCCTATATATTCATATAGGCAAGAGAAAGTAAAAATATGTGCTTTTCAGAGGGCCTGGCATGCTGATAAGTGTACTTTCAACTCAGTGAGGAAGGCACTGGTAAACCACTTCACTCCTCGTTTCACTTAGTAAAACCTCTACAGGTTCAAACCAGCCTTTCGGCTGATGACCTAAACAACAACAACTTTTATATGTACGAGGGTAGGCTGATAAGTAATGCACACATGCTTGTAGAAGACAACTAAATAAACTTCAGTAGCGCGCCTGGTGGCATGTGGAAGTACTATTTCTCCTCTACAAGTCTGCGCAGTTTGAAGGCGTTGCTTTCATTCAGTTTGTTTTGAGTAGTGGAAGTATGGCGTCGTGTTCTGGTGCTATGTCAACGAGAATTAAACAACGCGAATTGAACAACTTTTGAAGCGCTACCGTGACGAAGGAGACGACTTTCTTTTGAATATTGTGACGGGGGACGAGTCATGGGTTCATCATTACGATCCCGAAGAAAAAAGGCAGAGCGCTGAATATCGTCATCCACATTCTCCTGTTGTGAAAAAGTTCAAAACACAACCGTCCGCAAAAAAAATTCTTTTGACTGTGTTTTGGGATGCTCGCCGAGTTTATGTGACTGATTATCTGGAACGAGGGGCAACGGTAAATTCTGCTCAGTATATACAGACTCTGAAACACCTCCGACGTCGAGTTTGTCGTGTTAGAGGCAACCTGGCGCCAATAATTTTGCAACACGACAATGCTCGTCCACACACTTCGCGTGCAACTGGAGAGGCTCTGAGAAACCTGAAGTTTCAACCAATTTTACACCCTCCGTATTCTCCCGACCTTGCGCCTTGCGATTTTTATTTTTTTCCTCTACTGAAGAGAGACCTTAAGGGTAATCATTACAGCTCGGACAATGAGGTGAAGGCAGCTATTGCGTCCTGGGTTCGAGGAAAGTCGGAAGAATTTTTCAGTGACGGAATGAAAAAACTTGTTAAACGTTGGGAGAAATGTGTAATGCTTAACGGTGACTATATTGAAAAATAAATAGATAATTTGGTAGGTTAAGATTTGTACTTTAATTTGTTATTTACCCCATCTTGCTATTTCTTTTTGTTCGTCTTCTACAAGCATGTGTGCATTACTTATCAGCCTACCCTCGTATTATTATTTATATACTTCTAGTCTATTATTTATTTATTTAACATCCCATCAACTGCAACGGTTATTAGCGACGACGTTGGGGTGTAACAATATTACAATGAAAAATAAAATGATTTTTTTGTAACGTATGAAAATATGCCGTGCCTTTAATACCGTGCATTTAAAAGATACTTCTTTTTTCTTTAATTTTATCGTTTTAAAATTGGTCTAGAGGTAAAGTCGTCGCCAGAATCAGCTGATTTTCGGAGACGAAGGTTCCTGGTTCAAATCCTAGTAAAGGATATGCACTTTTATATGGATTTGAATGCTAGACAGTGGTTACCGGTGTACTTTGATGGTTGGGGTTCAATTAACCATACTCTCTCAGGAATGGTCGACCTGAGTCTGTACAAGACTACACAGTCTCATTTACTTGTCATACATATCATCCTCATCTCATTGGGTCATGGGGTTGCTTATTGTTCTCAATTGAACAGATTGCAACGTACACAAATTAGGAAAAAAAATATTTCATTTCAAAATACATATAAATAAATTCATAATAAACTCTATTCAAATGTAAACCCGAAATGGCTTCCGCCGTATGTCAATGAAGGACATTTTTTTAAAAACAGATGTGAAACACAAGATTTTTACTTTTAAAATCTGATATAAAATCGAATTTGAGTTAAAAAAAAACGTTATGTTAGCATGTAAAAGCAACATATAACATAAAAACTAAAGACAGTTAATTTATAAAACAGCATTTCTTTGTCCACGGTACATTCAAATTATAAATAACAATAAAAATTTTACAAATCAATTACACCAATAATTTCGTTTTGCGTCTTTCACTCATAATATATTACTAATGTTAGGTTATGTTGTTCATTATTTTCATTGGCAAGAGAAAGTCGTGTGAGTCTGTCACACAAAATTTTCATTAATATAAAAAACTTTTATATGTATTATAATTTAGATACTTCCTTTTTTCTATAATTTTATCATTTTAAAATATTTCATTTCAAAATACATATATAAATAAATTTATAATAAACTCCATTGAAATGTAGCATTATAATGAAATACTAAAACCCAAAATGACTACCGCCGTAATGTCAATAAGGGAAATTTTTTTAAAAACTGGTGTGAAACACAAGATTTTTACTTTCTCTTGCCTATATGAATATATAGGAAGGAAAGTATTATTTTCATGTCGATTTTTCGAAATCGAGTTTTCACCGGATCTACACGTTTTCAGACCCCCTGAACCCAAAAAACATGTTTTTAGCGATTGGTCTGTGTGTGTGAACAGAATATCTCAAGAACGGAACATCGTACAAACTTGAAACTTAGAACTTAAGTTACATACCACTACCGGACCCGACACGAACATTTTCATCAAAATCGGTCAACCGGAAGTAGTAGTTTATTCGTATAATTTTTCACTTTTTTGCGATTTTCTCAAAAACTGGTCCTACGATTTTTTTTAAAAATCGCCTGGTTTACTACATTTTTTATTCTCTACAAGATAGGGTAGGCGTCATGTTTGCTGAAATTCTTGGTGAGGCTGTTTTCACGTAAAAACATTTTCTTTATAAGATTGCGGCTTTAATATGCATTTTAGCGCAAAACGTTATATAATAAAAGTTGTAGAAAATGTAAAATTCTACAACTTTTATTTCGAACATTTTTTTTGTATAAAGCTTAGTTTAGCGGTAATTAGCGATTTTCTGTTTTTTTTCTCACGAAAACGTGTGAAAAATCAATTTTTTTAAGATTTCGGCCTTAGTATGCATTTTACAACAAAAACATATATAATCAAACTTATAGGATATTAAAAAATCTGGTGTGAAACACTCACACAACTTTCTCTTGCCAATGCAAATGATTAATAATATACCTAACATTATTAATAAAATATTAGAAATAAACAAAAACTAACCTCAAAAACATAACCTTATTTTAATCACGAGTGAATGACGCAAAATGACAATCGAACTCAGTTTGGCTTAAAAATACGGAAAATCACGCTTTCACGCTGAACTAGGCTCTGTAGAGAAAAATGCTCTAAACAAAAGTTGTAGATCTTTTAATTTTCTATAACTTTTATTATATATACTTTTGTCGTAAAATGCATAC
Source organism: Catonia carolina (assembly GCA_035578175.1). Classification (NCBI taxonomy): domain Eukaryota; kingdom Metazoa; phylum Arthropoda; class Insecta; order Hemiptera; family Achilidae; genus Catonia; species Catonia carolina. The sequence goes on from JAQMRL010000008.1 coordinate 7,303,231, forward strand.
TAAGACCGAAATGTTTAAAAAATCGATTTTTCTCACGTTTTCGTGAGAAAAAAACAGAAAATCGTTAATTACCGCTAAACTAAGCGTTATACAAAAAAATGTTTGAAACAGAAGTTGTAGGTTTTTAAATTCTCTACAACTTTTATTATATAAGTTTTTGCGCTGAAATTTATATTAAAGCCGTAATCTTAAAAAAACAACGTTTTTACGTGAAAACAGCCTCACCGAGAATTTCAGCAAACATGGCGCCTACCCTATCTTGTAGAGAATAAAAAATTGAGTAAAATAGGCGATTTTAAAAAAAATCGTAGGACCAGTTTTTGAGAAAATCGCAAAAAACTGAAAAATTATACGAATAAACTACTACTTCCGGTTGACCGATTTTGATGAAAATGTTCGTGTCGCGTCCGGTAGTGGTATGTAACTTAAGTTCTAAGTTTCAAGTTTGTACGATGTTCCGTTCTTGAGATATTCTGTTCACACACACACACACACAGACACACACACAGACCAATCGCTAAAAACATGTTTTTTGGGTTCAGGGGGTCTGAAAACGTATAGATCCGGTGAAAACTCGATTTGTTAAAATCGACATGAAAACAATACTTTCCTTCCTATATATTCATATAGGCAAGAGAAAGTAAAAATCTACAACTTTTTTTATAGCGTTTTTCTCTACAGAGCCTAGTTTAGTGTGAAAGAGTGATTTTCCGTATTTTTAAGCTGAACTGAGTTTGATTTTCATTTTGCGTCTTTCAGTCATGATTAAAATAAGGTTATATTTTTAGAGGTTAGTTTTTGATTTATTTCTAATGTTAGGTTATATTGTTAATATCTGCAGTGGCAAGAGAAAGTTGTGTGAGTGTTTCACACCAGATTTTTACTTTTAAAATCTTATATAAAATCGAATTTAAGTTAAAAAAAACGTTATGTTAGCATGTAAAAGCAACATATAACATAAAAACTAAAGACAGTTAATTTATAAAACAGCATTTCTTTGTCCACGGTACATTCAAATTATAAATAACAATAAAAATTTTACAAATCAATTACACCGGCACTCTTCACCAACTGAGGGAACGATGTAACTAACTAAAAAAAAAACAAAAAAAAAACAAAAACAAAAACGCCTTTTGCCTTAAGCAAAACACAAAGAATAAAATTACAACCGAAAATACGACATAAACTGGGTTATAAATCAAAATGTTAGGACAGGTAGTAGCAGCAAAAGGCATCGTCAATAGAATCTCTTGTAACATTTCAGCGAAACGATGTAGGTATATTAAAAAAAGAAGAAAAATCCGATGAAAAAATTTACGAAAGAACACCTACAACATGTTCCAGAGGTTAAAATATAATATATGAACAGAATTATATCCCGTAGACATGGTGTTTTTTTTTGTTAATAGAAAGATTTGAAAGCTTTATGTGGTGCCGCGCTAAAGTGGCCAGACACCATCATCATCTGTTACGCTAAATCATGTCGTCTCTAAATTCAGTCATTATCAAATTAAATTCTGTTTAAAATAATAATAATAATAATAATAGCAATAATAATAAAAATACAGTGAAACCTCGGTAATTCGAAGCCGAAGGGACTGGTGAAAAAATTCGAATTAACGAAATTTCGAATAACTAAGTTAGCTCTGACTAAACTCTGACTAAAATTTATACAGTTACAAAAGTACAGTCGGACCTCCATATATCGAAATTGTACGTTCCTCATAAAAAAATTCGATATACAGGGTGATTCACGAAGATATGCAGAAACTTTGGGAGCCCATTGTACATGTAAAAATAATGAAAAAAGTTTATATAAACATGGGTCCGGAAATGCTTCGTTACCGAGTTACGGCTAGCGAAAGATTTCGCCCAGATTCAGCTCACCAGGTGCAATGAGCTCTTCCTGAAATTCTGGTAAGGTAGATTAAGGGGCGAATGCAATCGTTTCTTATAGTTTTTGACCTGATAAATTGAATAAAACAGGTCCCAGAACTGTAAGTTAAATAGTTTTTAAGAAAACAAGTGTCAAATGCAAAAAATGGAGTGGAAAACACATTTATTCATGTTTGGGCAAGAATAAATTTGTTATTTCACCAAGAAACAGTTACAATTTTTGAATAAAACATGTAGAAAATTTTATTTTGAACAAACCGGTGTAAATTAAGTACACAGAAAGCGAATAGTTTTTGAGAAAACCAGTGTCAAATGCAAAAAATGGAGTGAAAAAATAACACATTTTTTCATCTTAGTTTTTCCGGTTAATTTTACTTTGTACTTTTATGAATAAAAATTCATTTAATCAAACATCTATTCGCTTTCTGTGTAGGCCTACTTAATTTACACCGGTTTTTTCAGAATAAAATTTTCTACATGTTTTATTTAAAAAATTTAACTGTTTCTTGGTGAAATAACAAAGTTATTCTAGCCCAAAGATGAAAAAATGTGTTTTCCACTCCATTTTTTGCATTTGACGCCGGTTTTCTTAAAAACTATTTAACTTACAGTTCTGGGACCGGTTTTATTCAATTTCTCAGATCAAAAACCATAAGAAATGATTCAATTCGCCCCTTAATCTACCTTACCAGAATTCCAGGAAGACCTCATTTCACCTGGTGAGCTGAAATCCAGGCGAAACTTTCGCTAGCCGTAACTAAAAAACGAAGCATTTCCGGACCCATGTTTATATAAACTTTTTTCATTATTTTTACATGTACAATGAGCTCCAAAAGTTTCTGCATATCTTCGTGAATCACCCTGTATAGAAACTTCGATAAAGATAAACGCTGTTATTTTTGTTCATTATCACTGCTACTTATATTAAGTGAGATTACTCGACCGTAACCATATTACCTTAAAACAGTATTTATTTACAATAAAGTTTGTTTTATTGTAAACACGGGTGTGAAGGGCAATTCTCCACAGAAAGAAAAACTTTTCTCTTTTGCTTAGGCATGTTTTTATCTCGTAATAGTTTTAGGTACCCATTTGAAAACTTCTTCGTCGTATTTACATATTTTTGATCGTACATAGTACAAACGTATCACACTACCCTTGTACGTGGACCACAGTGATCAACGTACTGACGTACTGTATTGTCACGTTGTTTTCTCTCTCTATCTCTCTCTCTCTCTCTCTCTCTCTCTCTCAATGTTTCGGAGGATAGACTAGTATCATGGGAGGGCTATATGGAGTTCTATTTATATTTTCACTAAAATTAAATTCGATATATAGAATTTGTTTTCGATATACAGAAGTATTTTTCATTTTAAATTTCACGGGACTCAGGAAATACTTCGATTTATAAAGAATTTCGATATACAGAAGTTCGATAAATAGAGGTCCGAATGTATTTATGACCATTTTTACTTTCTCGTGCCTATATAAACATATAGGAAGGAAAGTATTGTTTTCGTGTCGATTTTTCAAAATCGAGTTTTTACCGGAATACACGTTCTCAGACCCACTAAACCGAAAAAACCATGTTCTTAGCGACTGGTCTGCGTGTGTGTGTGTGTGTGTGTGTGTGTGTGTGTAACATGTTCTACATGTTTCAACACGTAAACATGTTGAACATGCTTAAGGGTACTACTAGAGGACCTGACACGAACATTTTCATCAAAATCTGTCAACCGGAAGTAGAAATTTATTCGTATCATTTTTCACTTTTTAGCAATTTTCTCAAAAACGACTTGTACGATTTTTTTTAAATTGTCTCGTTTACTAAATTTTTTAGGCTCAACAAGATAGGGTAGGCGCCATGTCTCCTGAAATTCTTGGGAAGGGTGTTTTCTCGGAACAAAATTCTTTTCTTAAGATTGCGACTTTAATATGCATTTTAGCATAAAAATGTATATAATAAAAGCTGTAGAAAATTTAAAATCCTACAACTTTTATTCTAAACATTTTTTTTGTATAACGCTTAGTTTAGCGGTAATTAGAGATTTTCTGTTTCATCTCACGAAAACGTAAAGAAATCGATTTTTTTTTTAAATTTCAGCCTTAGTAAGCATCTTACAAGAAAAGTGTATATAATCAAATTTATAAGAAATTAAAAGATCTACAACTTTTATTTAGAACATTTTTCTCTACAGAGCCTAGTTTAGCGTGATTTTCCGTGTTATTAAGCCTAACTATGGTTGATTTTCATTTTTCGTCTTTCACTCATGATTAAAATGAGGTTATGTTTTTTGCTAAAGAATAAAACACACAATGTGACTTTTCCGGCCGAGAAATGAGATTGCGTGTTCACTTAACTCGGGGTATTCTTTCTCATAATGGGATCAAGTCCCCTTAGCTTTCGTAAGAAAGATTCTCTTTAAGAGGAATCAAATAACACTATTTTTGTTTCCATATTACGACTTTGATTCATTGAAATCCGGTTTCGAGCCACTTCCGGTCAAAACCGGAACTTCAAACCCAATTTAGACCCACTAACTTTTTGTGTAGATTACGATTTTTAATCGCCCATAACAGGCAGGCAGTGTTAAATTATTTGCACTCGATCTGCTAGTTCCAGGACTACAAAAAATAGTTCCCACTTTTATCACGTGATCAGCCAATTATATGACTGAACTATTTAAGAACAGAAGAGGTAACTTAGAGGTGTAAAAGACACTAATCAGAATTATCTCCTCTGAAAGTAATGAATTTTATGTGGTGAATGAAGTGAAAGTGTCATTTGCAGGGTGCAGAGTAGATGCTTTTCGGAGGGCCTGGCATGCTGATAAGCTCACTCTTTCAACTCAGTGAGGAAAGTTATCGTAAACCACCTCACTCCTCTTTTTACTTGGTCAAAACTTCTAGAGGTTCAAACCAGCCTTTCGGCTGTTGACCTAAACAACAACACGATTTTCAAAAAAATCGTAGAAGCCGTTTTCGATAAAATTGCAAATAATTGAAAAATCGCACGAATAAACTATTACTACTTCAAGTTGACAGTTTTTTACTTTCTCTTGCCAATATGAATATATAGGAAGGAAAGTATTGTTTTCATGTCGATTTTTCGAAATCGAGTTTTCACCGGATCTATACGTTTTCAGACCCCCTGAACCCAAAAAACATGTTTTTAGCGATTGGTCTGTGTGTGTGTCTGTCTGTGTGTGTGTGTGTGTGTGAACAGAATATCTCAAGAACGGAACATCGTACGAACTTGAAACTTGAAACTTAAGTTAAGTACCACTACCGGACTCGACACGAACATTTTCATCAAAATCGGTCAACCGGAAGTGGTAGTTTATTCGTGTAATTTTTCACTTTTTTGCGATTTTCTCAAAAACTGGTCCTACGATTTTTTTAAAAATCGCCTGGTTTACTCAATTTTTTATTTTCTACAAGATAGGGTAGGCGTCATGTTTGCTGAAATTCTGGGTGAGGCTGTTTTCACGTAAAAACGTGGTTTTTTTAAGATTACAGCTTTAATATGCATTTTAGCGCAAAACTTTATATAATAAAAGTTGTAGAGAATTAAAAATTCTACAACTTTTATTTCAAACAATTTTTTGTATAACGCTTAGTTTAGCGGTAATTTACGATTTTCTGTTTTTTCTCACGAAAATGTGTGAAAAATCGATTTTTTTAAGATTTCGGCCTTAGTATGCATTTTACGACAAAAGTGTATATAATTTAATTTATAGAAAATTAAAAGATCTACAACTTTTATTTAAAGCATTTTTCTCTACAGAGCCTAGTTTAGAGAGAAAGAGTGATTTTCCGTATTTCTAAGCCAAACTGAGGTTGATTTTCATTTTGCATCATTCACTCATGATTAAAATAAGGTTATGTTTTTGAGGTTAGTTTCTTTGTTTATTTCTAATATTTTATTATTAATGTTAGGTTTATTGTTAATTATTTGCATTGGCAAGAGAAAGTTGTGTGAGTGTTTCACACCAGATTTTTTATAAAAATGTTCGTGTTGCGTCCCGTAGCGGTACCTAACTTAAGCCCAGTTTCAACTTCGTATAGGTTCTGTGGACAATTGGAAGTGGCACAACTCTTGCTCTACGTGTACCTATACACAGTTCTGCGTAAAGTATATCCATAACCTATTCTTCTGCCCATAACAGACAGATGGAGTGTCAAATTTTTTACACTCAATCTGTTCGTTGCAGGGCTAAAATAAATAGTTCTGTTTCTTAACGCATGGTCAGCCAATTATATGACTGAATCATTTAAGAACAGAAGAGGTAGAGGTGTAAAAGACACTAATCAGAGTTATCTCCTCTGAAAGTAATGAATTTCATTATACAGCCAGACCCTGTGGTGAATGAAGTGAAGGTGTCATTTGCAGAGTGGAAAATATGTGCTTTTAAGAGGGCCCGGCATGCTGATAAGGATACTTTTCCACTCGGTGAGGAAGGCAATGGTAAACCACCTCACTCCTCGTTTTACTTAGTAAAACCTCTACAGGTTCAAACCAGCCTTTTGGCTGATGACCTAAACAAAACAAAAAATTTAATGTACGCAAATGTCTACAACCTTATTTAAATGTACAAACATACAAATAATTATTTCATTTTAAAATATGTATTTAATTTGTCCCAGTAAAAATTTAAATTATTAATTACAAGAACTAAACAGCAAAAACTCACTAAACTATACTCTACAGATGCACGCAACTAACTAAACATAATGGTCTGAATATATTATAATGAACAGAAAATCATATATGAAAACAAAATACGAGGCGTATTTTTAACGTAAGTACCGTTTGAAAATAAAAAAAAAAATAAAAGGAAATTTGCAAAAACTAATTTTATTTTCGGAATCTACATACTTTTATCTATTTTTCTACATAGTTTCCAAGTTTTTGTAAACACTTATCATATCGCACAACTAAATTTTGGAAACCTTCTTCATAAAAACTTGCCGCCTGCTGTGATTTGACCTTTGGCTTTGACCTTTACGGGAGAGTGCGTGTGTCTCCAATCCATGCTTTGTTGTTTCGATTCGGGAGTGAAATGCGAAATCCACGTTTCGTCTCCAGTTACGATCCGACTCAGCATATCGTCACCGTTTTCGTCATAACGTGTCAGAAAATTGAAGGAACTGTCGAGTCTTTTGAACTCTCTCGAGCGGCCTCAGACTGCCGCTCAGACCCGAGCTGCATTGGACTCTTTTGGCTGGGAAGTTTTGGACCACCACCCTACAGCCCTGACCTTGCGCCGAGCGACTTTCATCTCTTCCGTCATCTGAAACATCACTTGGGCGGCAGCCGTTATGACGATGACGACGAATTGAAAACGGCCGTGAATTCTTGGTTATCACAGCAGGCGGCAAGTTTTTATGAAGAAGGTTTCCAAAATTTAGTTGTGCGATATGATAAGTGTTTACAAAAGCTTGGAAACTATGTAGAAAAATAGATAAAAGTATGTAGATTCCGAAAATAAAATTAATTTTTGCAAATTTCCTTTTATTTTTTTTTAATTTTCAAACGGTACTTACTTTAAAAATACGCCTCGTATTAGTCACATCATTATGTCGGACAGATTATTATTAATAAGAACAGTGAAAACAAATCGTAGTGACGTGCGTGCATGAGTCGCACATTACAGTAGGTCTACCGATTGAATGCTATTGTGACTGTACCGTCGTTGCATGGCGAGAGGTGAAGTAGAGGCGAGTGGAGTAGCTCGTAAACACCGAAGCTGCTTGTATTGTGCCAATTTGAATTGTCCATGGTATACGATTATCCCGTCCTTATGATATTATTTGGTTTACATACGCGCGCGCGCACAAACACACACACACACACACACACAGATTAATTGCTAAAAACATGTTTTTTTTGGGTTCAGGGGTCTGAAGAAAACGTGTATATCCGTACAAATCGACATGAAAACAATTTGTTCTTTCATATAGGGCAAGAGAAAGTAAAAAATCTGGTGTGAAACACTCACACAACTTTCTCTTGCCAGTGAAAATAATTAACAATAAACCTAACATTAGTAATAAACCATAAGAAATAAACAAAAAACTTAACCTCAAAAACATAACCTAATTTTAATCATGAGTGAAAGACGCAAAATGAAAATCAACCTCATTTTGGCTTAGAAATACGGAAAATCACTCTTTTCTCTAAACTAGGCTCTGTAGAGAAAAATGCTCTAAATAAAAGTTGTAGATCTTTTAATTTTCTATAAATTTAATTATATACACTTTTGTCGTAAAATCCATACTAAGGCCGAAATGTTTAAAAAATCAATTTTTCTCACGTTTTCGTGACAAAAAAACAGAAAATTGCAAATTACCGCTAAACTAAGCGTTATTACAAAAAAATGTTTAAAATAAAAGTTGTAGAATTTTAAATTCTCTACAACTTTTGTTATATAACGTTTTGCGCTAAAATGCATATTAAAGCCACAATCTTAAAAAGAAAATGTTTTTACGTAAAAACAGCCTCACGCAGAATTTCAGCAAACATGGCGCCTACCCTATCTTGTAGAACATAAAAAATGTAGTAAACCAGACGATTTTTAAAAAAAATCGTAGGACCAGTTTTTGAGAAAATCGCAAAAAAGTGAAAAATTATACGAATAAACTACTACTTCCGGTTGACCGATTTTGATGAAAATGTTCGTGTCGGGTCCGGTAGTGGTATGTAACTTAAGTTTTAAGTTTCAAGTTCGTACGATGTTCCGTTCTTGAGATATTCTGTTCACACACAGACACACACACACACACACACACACACACACACACACACACACACAGACCAATCGCTAAAAACTTGTTTTTTGGGTTCAGGGGGTCTGAAAACGTATAGATCCGGTGAAAACTCGATTTCGAAAAATCGACATGAAAACAATACTTTCCTTCCTATATATTCATATAGGCAAGAGAAAGTAAAAAACAGTGTTGTTTAGGTCATCAGCCGAAAAGCTGGTTTGAACCTCTAGAGGTTTTACTAAGTAAAACAAGGAGCGAGGTGGTTTACCATTGCCTTCCTCACTGAATAGAAAAGTACGCTTATCAGCATGCCGGGCCCTCTGAAAAGCACATATTTTCCACTCTGCAAATGACACCTTCACTTCATTCACCACAGGGTCTGGCTGTATAATGAAATCCATTACTTTCAGAGGAGATAACTCTGATTAGTGTCTTTTACACCTCTACCTCTTCTGTTCTTAAATGATTCAGTCATTTAATTGGCTGACCATATGATAAGAAACAGAACTATTTATTTTAGCCCAGCAATGAATAGATTGAGAGTAAATAATTTGACTCTCTACCTGTCTGTTATGGGCAGAAAAAAAACAGTGTAAATAGTTTAATAGAAAAGTAGATTGTGCCCAGTCGACCACCACCCACTTGCTAATCTATTAACGTAACCTCTCCTTGAACATGTACAACCATTTTTGACAAGTTGTGCCATTAATTCCAAAACTATTTTTTATTTTTTTTTGTAGTTACATATTATAACGTCCGCCTGTTTGCCTTGCCCTCCAACTTTTTATCATATCACATTATGTAATCAATCAAATACCTTCAAGTCAGATTTGGTACGCTTCTTTAACTGACCCTCCTCCCCCCTATCAACCGAAAAACCCAAATACCCCTCTCTGATTATTTAGTTTAAATATTTGTACTGGTCTTTTATATGTTGGTAATTTATTACATCATATTTTTAAATTGGTGTTAATATTTCACCGGTTTTTTAATTCTGTGTGGGTTTTTAAATTTGAATTTATAAATTTTGTGTATAAAATGTACTAATTATGTACGCAGTTAAAGTTACGTAATTTATGTGGATTTATTTTGAAGGTTATGTACTATAAATTTCTGTAATTTTTTTTCTAATGAGTGTACGTTGCAATCTGTTCAATTTAAGAACAATAAGCAACCCCATGACCCAATGAGATGAGGATGATGTGTATGACGTGTAAATGAGGTGTAGTCTAATGCAGACTCAGGTCGACCATTCCTGAGAGAGTATGGTTAATTGAACCCCAACCATCAAAGTATATCGGTAACCACTGTCTAGTGTTCAAATCCGTATAAAAGTAACTACCTTTACTAGAATTTGAACCAAGAACCTTCGTCTCCGAAAATCAGCTGTTAAACAGCTGACTCGCCAGGGCGACGACTTTACCTCTAAACCAACCCGGTGGGTCCTGCAATACTTAAGACATTTTTATTTAATTTTTTTTATTAATATTTTTTACTTTCTCTTGCCTATATGAATATATAGGAAGGAAAGTATTGTTTTCATGTCGATTTTTCGAAACCGAGTTTTCACCGGATCTATACGTTTTCAAACCCCCTGAACCCAAAAAACATGTTTTTAGCGATTGGTCTGTGTGTGTGTGTGTGTGTGTGTGTATACAAAATATCTCAAAAACGGAACATCGTACGAACTTGAAACTTGAAACTTAAGTTACATACCAATACCGGACCCGACACGAACATTTTCATCAAAATCGGTCAACCGAAAGTAGTAGTTTATTCGTGTAATTTTTCACCTTTTTGCGATTTTCTCAAAAACTGGTCCTACGATTTTTTTTAAAATCGCTTGGTTTACTCAATTTTTTATTCTCTACAAGATAGGGTAGGCGTCATGTTTGCTGAAATTCTGGGTGAGGCTGTTTTTACGTAAAAACATAGTTTTTTTAGGATTACGGCTTTAATATGAAATTTAGAGCAAAAATGTATATAATAAAAGTTGTAGAGAATTTAAAAACCTACTACTTTTATTTCAAACATTTTTTTGTGTAACGCTTAGTTCAGCAGTAATTAGCAATTTTCTGTTTTTTTCTCACGAAAACGTGAGAAAAATCGATTTTTTTTTAAGATTTCGGCCTTAGTATGCATTTTATAATAAAAGTGTATATAATCGAAATTATAGAAAATTAAAAGATCTACTACTTTTATTTAGAACATTTTTCTCTAAAGAGCCTAGTTTAGTGTGAAAGAGTGATTTTCCGTATTTTTAAGCCAAACTGAGGTCGGTTTTAATTTTGCGTATTTCACTAATGTTTTTTGAGGTTAGTTTGTGTGTTTATTTCTAATGTTAGGTTTATTGTTAATTATTTGCATTGGCAAGAGAAAGTTGTGTGAGTGTTTCACACCAGATTTTTAAATGTAATGTTTGTACTCGTACATTAAAGTCTCCGTAACTCAATTTTGTAACGTATAAGTAGTTTTTCTATAGTTAATTTTATTTCTTTAAGTTGATATTTCATTATATTTTTCCTCGAATACTTATTTCCTTTATTTTGTAGATTCTTTGTTGGTAAATTCTTTATTTTCTTTCAAATGCTTTCGACCCTATGGTTATGTTAGATTTTTCTGTTCGGTTGAAATTAGGGTGGTGAATTTTATTATTTCCTTTGTATGCAGCTTTGAATATGCTCTACCCCTCCTACCCTGCTTTGTGTGAGGTCGTCAACATGTTTGGGTGTGTACGTGCTGTTTTGGTTGTAAGCAGACATCGTATGATGTGTAGAAAGGCTGTCATTGGTTGGTTTATATCGCGTGATCCACTTCAGCCCTTGTTTGGGGGGAACTTGCTTATTAGTTAGTTCTGTTGTCTTGTGGATCTCGTCCGATGAAGAAGCACAAAGTTAATGTTTAATGCCTTCGTAGGCTAAGTAAAATGTGGTATCAGAATGTTTAATATTGTCTTTATTTGACCTAAAATGTATCGTCATTGTTAATTATAATCTTCTAGTGTTGTTGGCAATAATTTTGTGCGTTATTTCACCATGAGATAGTATTTATTGGATTGCTTCTTTATCGTTCCGTGTGCTCGTCGCAGCGGAAATTATTGGGTGAGTAGAACTCCTTTGTATTGAATAAATTAAATTTGTATTGTTTTTGTCTTTTATCTTGTGAAAGTAGGGAAGGATTATGATTCTGGGACACACGAATCTCGTTGTTATTTGAATTCTAAAAATTTGTTTATTATTTTTATACTGTAATGGCGTCATAAAATTGTAAAGTATTCTGAAGTCTTCTATTATCTGTAATCTAAAGTAAAGTACCTTTTTGGGAAAATTATCTTTTGTTTTGTCTTGTTTTTGCTTTTGGCAAATTATTTTGTAAATTTATATCTTGGATATGTTTGACCTACCAAACAGAAAATCCTGCTATCACTTGGGAAATTGTGCCCTTAATAATGTTCTAATAATGTAATAGACTGAGAGAGATTTTTTTTTAGTAAACTCTTGTATCATGTTAATTATATTTGGTTTTAATCTGTAAAAAAAGTAGAAACGAGTTTCGGGGGGGAGACCCGTTGTGTTTTTATTTCTGTTTGTACAGAAATCTGTTTTGTTGTTTCAGAAAAATGTATTCACAAATCCAGAAAAATGTATTCACGAATGTATTCACAATTCCATTGAAATGTATTCAGTAATCCATTTGAGATGTATTAATGTATTCGGATATTCAGTGAAATGTATTCATGTTTTCAAATCAATTAAGATGTATTCAACTGTAATCTTGTAAAAGTATACCAAGGAAATGAATGTGAAACCGACTTGAGGATGGATTAACACGAATATATTTGCCCAATATTCCGTAGCGGTGTTTCTTATGAATGGGAAGTACAATTGAATTTATATTTTATTTTATTTTGTTTTGATGAACACTTAAGTTGATGTTTAAATAAATTTATATATCTTCTTAATTATCATTTTATATTTGCTGGATCCTGCAAAGTAACTTCACTTATTTGTATTATATTTAAAACTTTCATTTCATTCAGTAAATTTTTGTCAACAACATAAAAGTTTTTATTTTTATTTTCTTTTCTCCCAAAGTGACTAGTTTTTAATGTTATTATCTCATCTCTGGAAATCCTTTTCCAGAATGAAAGTTCTGGACCAATTCAGTGTTAGGTTTTTAATAGGTTATGAAAGGAAGCACGGTTCAATTTTCATGTTGATGAGATTAAAATTACAAAGTTCTTGCAAGAAATATATACGAGGTGTGGCTATAAAATAACGAGACAGACGTTGTGAAAAATTTCAGCATGCCAGGCCCTCTGAAAAGCATCTACTTTTCACCCTGCAGATGACACCTTCACTTCATTCACCCCAGCTTCTGGCTGTATAATGAAATTCATTACTTTCTGAGGAAATAACTCTTGATTAGTGTCTTTTACACCTCTACCTCTTCTATTCTTTAATGATTCAGTCATTTAATTAACTGGTCATATGATGAGAAACAGAACTATTTTTTTGTACCCCTGGAACTAGCAGATTGAGTGTAAATAATTCAACACTCCAATTACTAATATGTAATAATAATACCAAGTGCGTGGTGTGGCTATTAAATAACAAGACTGACGTAAAAAATTTTGTTTTTATTTTATACATTATCATTTATTGTCACCTTCAATATGCACTCCTTCTCTATCCCTACAACCGTGCGAATTTTCCATTGTTGGAAACAGTGCCGGAAGTCATCTTCTGTCAGTTCCTTTAGGACACGTGCCGCTTTCTCTTTTACAGCTTCCACAGATTCAAAACTTGTCCCTTTTAATACAGATTTCACCTTAGGGAACAGGTAGAAGATAATAACATGTGATGAAATGTAGTTTTTTTACTTATGATCCGGAAACGAAGCGCCAATCCATACACTGAAAGAGCCGAACTTCTCTGAGAGCCAAAAAAAAAACCTCGAATGAGCAAGTCAAAATTTAATGATAATTGTTTATTTTTTTTATATCTATGGGATTGTGTACCTTCACTGGATTCCTGAAGGTCAAACAATTAATCAATATTACATACTACCTTCAGGTACTTTCTAAACTACGTCAAAGAGTAAGGAAAATACACCTCGAAATGTGGAAGGACAAATCATGGGTTCTCCACCAAGATAATGCGCCAGCTCATTCCGCATTATCTGTCAAGAGGTTCCTAGCAAAGTACAGTATCTCAGTGTTAGAACATCCAGATCTTGCACCATGTGAGTTCTACCTGTTCCTTAAGATGAAATCTGCATTGAAAGGGACAAGATTTGAGTCTGTGGAAGCAGTAAAAGAGAAAGTGGCACGTGTCCAGAAGGAGCTGACAGAAGATGACTTCCAGCACTGTTTCCAACAATGGATAATTTGCATGGAGGGTTTTAGGGATAGAGAAGGAGTGTATATTAAAGGTGACAATAAGTGATTATGTATAAAATTAAAATTAATTTTTTTACAACGTCAGTCTCGTTATTTAATAGCCACACCTCGTATTATTATTAAGCCACAAGTTTGGTCAAGTGGGTTCATCGCCGAGAGTCAGCCGCCGTTTAACAGCTGATGCTCGTAGACATAAGGTCCCAGGTTCAAATCCTAGTAAAGGTAGTTACTTTTAAACGGATTTAAATTCTAGACAGTGGTAACCGGTTTTCTTTAATGGTTGGGGTTCAATTAACCATCACAACTTTGGTCAAGTGGGTTCATCGCCGCGAGTCAGCCGCCGTTTAACAGCTGATGCTCGTAGACATAAGGTCCCAGGTTCAAATCCTAGTAAAGGTAGTTACTTTTAAACGGATTTAAATTCTAGACAGTGGTAACCGGTTTTCTTTAATGGTTGGGGTTCAATTAACCATCACAACTTTGGTCAAGTGGGTTCATCGCCGCGAGTCAGCCGCCGTTTAACAGCTGATGCTCGTAGACATAAGGTCCCAGGTTCAAATCCTAGTAAAGGTAGTTACTTTTAAACGGATTTAAATTCTAGACAGTGGTAACCGGTTTTCTTTAATGGTTGGGGTTCAATTAACCATCACAACTTTGGTCAAGTGGGTTCATCGCCGCGAGTCAGCCGCCGTTTAACAGCTGATGCTCGTAGACATAAGGTCCCAGGTTCAAATCCTAGTAAAGGTAGTTACTTTTAAACGGATTTAAATTCTAGACAGTGGTAACCGGTTTTCTTTAATGGTTGGGGTTCAATTAACCATCACAACTTTGGTCAAGTGGGTTCATCGCCGCGAGTCAGCCGCCGTTTAACAGCTGATGCTCGTAGACATAAGGTCCCAGGTTCAAATCCTAGTAAAGGTAGTTACTTTTAAACGGATTTAAATTCTAGACAGTGGTAACCGGTTTTCTTTAATGGTTGGGGTTCAATTAACCATACCCTCTCCGGAATGGTCGGCCTCGGTTTTTTACTTTCTCTTGCCTATATGAATATATAGGAAGGAAAGTATTGTTTTCATGTCGATTTTTCGAAATCGAATTTTCACCGGATCTATACGTTTTCAGACCCCCTGAACCCAAAAAACATGTTTTTAGCGATTGGTCTGTGTGTGTGAACAGAATATCTCAAGAACGGAACATCGTACGAACTTGAAACTTGAAACTTAAGTTACGTACCACTACCGAACTCGACACGAACATTTTCATCAAAATCGGTCAACCGGAAGTAGTAGTTTATTCGTATAATTTTTCAGTTTTTTGCGATTTTCTCAAAAACTGGTCCTACGATTTTTTTTAAAATCGCCTATTTTACTCAATTTTTTATTCTCTACAAGATAGGGTAGGCGCCATGTTAGCTGAAATTCTCGGTGAGGCTGTTTTCACGTAAAAACGTTGTTTTTTTAAGATTACGGCTTTAATATGCATTTTAGCGCAAAACGTTATATAATAAAAGTTGTAGAGAATGTAAAATTCTACAACTTTTATTTCAAGCATTTTTTTGTATAACGCTTAGTTTAGCGGTAATTTGCGATTTTCTGTTTTTTTTCTCACGAAAACGTGAGAAAAATCGATTTTTTTAACATTTCGGTCTTAGTATGCATTTTACGACAAAAGTGTATATAATTAAATTTATAGAAAATTAAAAGATCTACAACTTTTGTTTAGAGCATTTTTCTCTACAGAGCCTAGTTTAGCGTGAAAGCGTGATTTTCCGTATTTTTAAGCCAAACTGAGTTCGATTGTCATTTTGCGTCATTCACTCATGATTAAAATAAGGTTATGTTTTTGAGGTTAGTTTTTGTTCATTTCTATTGTTTTAATACTAATGTTAGGTTTATTGTTAATTATTTGCATTGGCAAGAGAAAGTTGTGTGAGTGTTTCACACCAGATTTTTAAAACTTTTTAAAGCTTGTGGCAATTTATTGATGTATTTTCTACCTGTTGGTTTTTGTTTAAACAATTTAGTATTGTGATTATCAATACAGTAATCAATTCTGTTTCTTGTGTAGAGATAGTGGACATTTAAATTCCATGGTACAATCGAAAAATACCGAGAAACAACAATAAAAAACCAAATAAATACTTTATACAATATTAAATAACGAGAGAAAAATATTTATTTAACATGTCAGTCAATTATTTAAGTAGAATTTAACAAGTATATAACTTAAAATAAATATATATCCACTTATATCTTCATTATTATCATAATTTATTATTGCACAATTATTATTTTATAGAGTAAGCTAAATAAAACCAAGATTCATCATTAAATGAACACAACAATTTGAAATCTACAAAAATATTTAACGTAATACGAGCTGCAAACAAAAAAAGTTTGTTTTTCGGTTACCTACTAATTTTTCAAATCGCACGACTACATCTTTCACGTTTTATCACGTAGGACTCATAAACGTAGCCGCTAACAAGACGTAACTACGTTCAAATTACAAGGCAATTACATTGAATACGCAAACATTTTATTTTTAAAATTTTCTATGGTGAAAATAGTATAATTGTAGTGCAAAACTGTGGAATTTACGTATTTACTTTCTTATATAATTGCATAGGGTGTTCAAAAAAGGCCCAATTCATTTTCAGTTTATATGAATGTTGTTGTAGTTTTTACCGCTACGCTGTTAAGTACAATTGTACAAGAAATTATAATACAAAAACAAATACAATTAAATACAAAAATAAATTATACAAAAACAATCATAATTTAAAACAAATCTGGTGTGAAACACTCACACAACTTTCTCTTGCCAATGTAAATAATTAACAGTATAATCTAATATTAGCAATAAAACATTAAAAATAAAAAAAAATAACCTCAAAACATAACCTTATTTTAATCTTGAGTGAAAGACGCAAAATGAAAATCGAACTCAGTTTGGCTTAAAAATACGGGAAATCACTCTTTCACGCTAAACTAGGCTCTGTAGAGAAAAATTCTTTAAATAAAAGTTGTAGATCTTTTAATTTCCTACAAATTTGATTATATACACTTCTGTCGCAAAATGCGTACTAAAGCCGAAATCTTAAAAAAATAGATTTTTCACACGTTTTCGTGAGAAAAAATCAGAAAATCGCTAATTACTGCTAAACTAAGCGTTATACAGAAAAATGTTTGAAATAAAGGTTGTTGAATTTTAAATTCTCTACAACTTTTGTTATATAAATTTTGCGCTAAAATGTAGTATATTAAAGCCGTAATCTTAAAAAAACAATTTTTGCGATTTTCTCTAAAACTGGTTCTACGGTTTTTTTTAAAATCGCCTGGTCTATTCAATTTTTTATTCTCTACAAGATAGGGTAGGCGTCATGTTTGGTGAAATTCTTGGTGAGGCTGTTTTCACGTATAAACGTTGTTTTTTTAAAGATTACGTAAAAAAGTGATTTTCCGTATTTTCCGAACAGATGGTTCACCAATGCCTTCCTCACAAAGGGGAAAATTATATTTATCAACATATTTTCAGTATTTCCAGCCTCTGAAAAGTATCCACTTTCCACCCTGCAAATGACACCTTCACTTTACTCACCACAGTGTCTGGCTGTATAATGAAATTCATTACTCTCAAAGGAGATAATCTAAGAAGACACTAAACATTAGACCTGAGGTATCGGATAATTCTATACATATAAAATTCGATGTATGTGTGTGTGTATGTTTATCACCTAAATTACTGAACCAATTTTCATGCAGTTTTTTTATGTTGTAACTATGATGCCGGTGCAGGTTTTAGACTATTGAAACCCTTAAAAAGTTAGCCCTAAAGGGTTGAAAATAATGTTTATGTCCTACATAAGGCTTTTATAAGGTTAGATAATCTGCTGCTTTTAAACCAGCTGATGTGATTCAAATAAAGATTTGTCATAAATAAAGTCATATGATTTAGCAAATAGCGACATGGTGCTAAGGATCAGCAGGTGACAACATCACATGATAATTTTATTGTATTTTATTACGTATAGGGTGATTCAAAAAGAGCGCCGGTTTTGATATATCAAATTAAAGAGATTTATTTTATTGAAAAACTGAAAATAAATACATCAACAAGTTCATCTTACCTTCCGATTTTATGTATGAAAAATGATGTCATGCATGTGTCCTCCTCTACTGCGCTGGCACGCATCAACTCTGTCCATGAAATTGGATATTACTGCACGACAAGTTTCGATTATGTGGGACAAGTTTCCGTATGTGGGGTTTTCTAAACCCCACATACGGCAGTTCTGTTTATTAACAAAACCGTTTAAGTGGAAGTGCGCCTCATCACTGAAAATGATTTTGTTTGCGAAGGTGTCATCATCCTGCCGTTTTCTCAATACCCAGTCAACAAACTGTCGTCTCTTCTGGTGGTCTGCCACTTTCAAATGTTGCGTCAACTGAATTTTATACGGGTGATATTGGAGATCGTACCGAAGAATTCTCCGTACAGAAGAACATCTTAAACCCAATTGTTGAGAACGGCGACGTATTGATTTTGCTGGGCTAACAGCCACACTGTCACGAACCAACGCAACGTTCTGCTCAGTTCGGCCAGAACGACGACGTCCAGAACTTTTAAGGTCGACTGTTGAACCCGTCTCAAAAAACTTTTTCATGAGCCTGCGAACTGTTGATTCATTCGGTGCTTCATACGTCCTAGAGTACCGCGAAGTCGCCTGACAGTAGCCGCATAACTCTCTCCACTCTGGTAAAATGTTTTGACGATTAACACTTGTTGCGCAATAGTAAACTTCTCCATGGTTAGACAGAGACTGCGAGAGTATTACACTGCGAACAAGAGAAACTACAACTGAATCGTCAATCGGAATGTTCTCCGAAATAGAAACGAGGTCAAACAATGTTGCCAACCTATAAACAAAAATTTACCAGCCGTTTAAAAACCGGCGCTCTTTTTGAATCACCCTATAGATACGATTTTGTATTGTTGAGTATTTTATAAAAGTAAAGTTTCGTGTTTCTTTAATTTGTTTTAATTTTCTTTAATTGGCGAGTGATCAATTGCTTTGATATTTTATTTTGTCTTTTATTTTATTCAACGTAGATTTAAGTTTTTGGTTTTGACAATTATTTAAAAAAAGTGATTACACCATTTTTCGCGTGCAAAGCCGCGACGGGGCATGCTAGTGGTTTAAATAAGTGTGAAAGGATATTGAGAAAACCGGAATAAACCGAACCAAATACAGACAACTAATTAAGGACATTAAGGGCTTCCATGAAGACCAAAAGCAGAACACCCGATGAACAGAAGAAAGTAAAAAATCTGGTGTGAAACACTCACACAACTTTCTCTTGCCAATGCAAATAATTAATAATAAACCTAACATTATTAATAAAATATTAGAAATAAACAAAAACTAACCTCAAAAACATAACCTTATTTTAATCACGAGTGAATGACGCAAAATGACAATCGAACTCAGTTTAGCTTAAACATACGGAAAATCACGCTTTCACGCTAAACTAGGCTCTGTAGAGAAAAATGCTCTAAACAAAAGTTGTAGATCTTTTAATTTTCTATAACTTTTATTATATACACTTTTGTCGTAAAATGCATACTAAGACCGAAATGTTAAAAAAATCGATTTTTCTCACGTTTTCGTGAGAAAAAAACAGAAAATCGCAAATTACCGCTAAACTAAGCGTTATACAAAAAAATGTTTGAAACAGAAGTTGTAGGTTTTTAAATTCTCTACAACTTTTATTATATAAGTTTTTGCGCTGAAATTTATATTAAAGCCGTAATCTTAAAAAAACAACGTTTTTACGTGAAAACAGCCTCACCGAGAATTTCAGCAAACATGGCGCCTACCCTATCTTGTAGAGAATAAAAAATTGAGTAAAATAGGCGATTTTAAAAAAAATCGTAGGACCAGTTTTTGAGAAAATCGCAAAAAACTGAAAAATTATACGAATAAACTACTACTTCCGGTTGACCGATTTTGATGAAAATGTTCGTGTCGCGTCCGGTAGTGGTATGTAACTTAAGTTTCAAGTTTCAAGTTCGTACGATGTTCCGTTCTTGAGATATTCTGTTCACACACACACACACACAGACACACAGACACACAGACACACACACAGACCAATCGCTAAAAACATGTTTTTTGGGTTCAGGGGGTCTGAAAACGTATAGATCCGGTGAAAACTCGATTTCTTAAAATCGACATGAAAACAATACTTTCCTTCCTATATATTCATATAGGCAAGAGAAAGTAAAAAGTCGATAGTAAGCGAATGCTGAGAATTGAGACGCAAAACAAAGTTGCAAAAAACTCTAGTCACGTGGTCTAAAACTGGCTCAATACGAGGAAAAAAATCTCACCAAGAATTATTGCACAGCTTAACAAGGTTACCTCTTCTAGGTTAAGTACTGGAATTGACACGAGAGAAGGTTGGTACAGAAAATTTAGATCAACATAAAAAAATAAAGAAAATTCAAACAAAATAAGATACCATAAATTTATTTTTTCTACGAAACGAAGCACTTTATAAAAATAAAAATAAATAAACTTTTATTTATAACAGACATAAAATATATTAAAATACAAAAATACATTACTGGCAATCTCTAAAAGAAAACAAATACAAAAAAAATGTAACAAACCTAGACACTTGTATTTAAATGGCATGCATTTTATAGTACGACTAAATACATAAAATACAAAATACGTATTCGGAATATTTGGTACGAGTGAAAGTATTTTGTGTATTCGTTTCTATTTATGCAAATTAAGAAGTTAACGAAGTTCGGTTTAAAAAAATAAAGAAATAAAAAACACAGAAGGGTTTTATTGTACAGGTAGCAGACAAATGTTAACATTTGATACCAATTAAAATTGGTTAAAATTTGCAATAAATAAATTAGTAGATCAACAAACAATACAGTAATAAATATTTAAAAAAAATTTATATAGTTATTTTAAATTTAATCGCATTTTAAGGTGCCCTTACACTACAGAAGAAATAATTAATTCAAACCTGGTGTAGAAATGTGAATAACGCTAATTACATTAGACAGTAAATTATAGTTTAGAAATAAATTACACAAAATACGATATACTATAAATGACAAACGTTTAATAAACAATTTTTTTATCCCTAAACGTTGAAATCTGTTCAATTTAGAACAATAAACAACCCAATGAGATGAAGATGGTGTGTATGACGTGTTAATGAGTTGTAGTCATAAAGAATAAAGAGTGTTTTATTCAAATACAGAGTAATCGAGAAAGGTTCATCAATTTTTAACAATTAAAGTTTAAAAACTACTGGAGATGGTCATAGGGTGATTCACGAAGATATGCAGAAACTTTGGGAGCTCATTGTACATGTAAAAATATTTAAAATAGTTTATATATACATGGATCCGGAAATGCTTCGCTACCGAGTTACGGCTAGCGAAAGATTTCGCCCGGATTTCAGCTCACTAGGTGAAATGAGGTCTTCCTGGATAAAACAAGCCCCAGAACTGTAAGTTAAGTAGTTTTTGAGAAAACCAGTGTCAAATGCCAAAAATGGAGTGACAAAAAAACACATTTTTTCATCTTTGGGCACCAATAACTTTGTTATTTCACCAAGAAACATATAAAAATTTTGAATAAAACTTGTAAAAAATTTTATTCTGAACAAAACGGTGTAAAGACAAGAATTTCAGGAGGACCTCATTTCACCTGGTGAGCTGAAATCCGGGCGAAATCTTTCGCCAGCCGTAACTCGCTAACGAAGCATTTCCGGATCCATGTTTATCTAAACTTTGTTCATTATTTTTACATGTACAATGAGCTCCCAAAGTTTCTGCATATCTTCGTGAATCACCTTTACTTTCTCTTGCCTATATTAGTAAATAGGAAGGAAAGTATTGTTTTCATGTCGACTTTAAGAAATCGAGTTTTTACCGAATCTACACCTTTACAGACCCCCTGAACCCAAAAAAACATGTTATTAGCGATTGTTCTGTGTGTATGTGTCTGTGTCTGTGTCTGTGTGTGTGTGTGTGTGTGTGTGTGTTTATACAGAATATCTCAAGAACGGAACATTGTACGAACTTGAAACTTGAAAGTTAAGTAACATGCCACTACCAGACCCGACACGAACATTTTCATCAAAATCGGTCAACCGGAAGTAGTAGTTAACTCGTATAATTTTTCACTTTTTTGCGATTTTCTCAAAAACTGGTCCTACATTTTTTTTAAAAATCACCTGGTTTACTAAATTTATTATGCTCTACAAGATAGGGAAAAAAAATTATTTAGACTAATTTATATAGTACTAATAACTACTATAAAAAATACTATTATAAAATTTAAAAAAGGTACAAGAAATACATTAAACATTTTTTGTTAAAAGCATTAAAATAAATGATAAATACCATTAAATTTATATGAAAAAAAAGTAATAATAATAATTTTAATAATAAAATTTTTAAACATTGCCTTAGAATATGTACAATTGTATTAATAGAGAAAAAACTTCTTTTTTGAATAACTAAAACTACTTTACAATAATTTTAGGGAATACATAAACATATTTTTACTTATGTGAAATAATTCAATTACTGAGCACAGAAACAAACAAAAAAACTACTGCAATGAGGAAAGCAAAAAATAATCAGAGAACAGTTATTTTAAAACTAGGAAAAGTTTCTCAAGTTCTTGTTCGTGAAAACACAACAGAAGTGAGACACGAGTATGGACAGGTGAATGGCATGTGTCAATGCATGCCTTATTGCTCGTTGAATTGAACGTTGAAAGCCAAGTTGAAGATGAAATCGCACGAGTGTGGACACAGCTATTGAACAACCTACCTCTAGCAAACCTCTAAATTCCTTTATAGCCGGTTGAAAAACAAACCGTGTAAGGCCTCCCCAAATTCAAAAAATAAATACAGGTAAAGTGGTTTAACAGAATGTGAGCATGAGACTGAGACTTTAAAAGAGTTATTTACTAATTGATATTATCCGAAGTAACCAATATGACTATTGTAGTACAGCTTATAACTTAATATTCAAGTACTGGACTAAATTAAGTTGTTGTTATTACATGTTAGTGGTTTATTTAAATTGATGTTAATTGGGTAATGAATTAAATTGAATTTATATTTCGTTTGCAATCCGCAATACTGATATGTGTTTATTTATTAATTGAACACTTTAGTCCTCCAGTATACTAATTAAAATCTTAGCTGTCTTACACATTGTTAAGATTATACGAATCTGGTAAAACGCGTTGAAAATAGCTTGATTCTTGACTGATGTTACACGTGTTGTATTATTTATTCTATCTAGCATCGAGTATATTTTCTTATCCGTTTTTAAAAAATCGTAGAGAAAATAGATATTTTTATTATACAGGGTGATTCACGAAGATATGCAGAAACTTTGGGAGCCCATTCATGGGTCCGGAAATGCTTCGTTACCGAGTTAAGGCTAGCGAAAGATTTCAGCTCACCAGGTGAAATGAGGTCTTCCTGAAATTCTGGTAAGGTAGATTAAGGGGCGAATTTAAATCATTTCTTATGGTTTTGACCTGATAAATTGAATAAAACAGGTCCCACAACTGTAAGTTAAATAGTTCTTGAGAAAAACGGTGTCAAATGCAAAAAATGGAGTGAAAAAAGCACATTTTTTCATCTTTGTTTTTACAATTAATTTTACTTTGTACTGTTATGAATAAAAATTCATTTTATCAAACATCTATTCGCTTTCTGTGTACTTTATTTACGCCGGTTTGTTCAGAATAAAATTTTCTACATGTTTTATTCAAAAGTTTTAACTGTTTCTTGGTGAAATAACAAAGTTATTCTTGCCCAAAGATGAAAAAATGTGTTTTCACTCTATTTTTTCCATTTGTCACTGGTTTTCTTAAAAACTATTTAACTTACAGTTCTGAGACCTGTTTTATTCAATTTATCAGATCAAAAACCGTAAGAAATGATTGAATTCGCCCCTTAATCATCTTACCAGAATTTCAGGAAGACCTCATTTCACCTGGTGAGCTGAAATCCGGGCGAAACTTTCGCTAGCCGTAACTCGGTAACGAAGCATTTCCGGACCCATGTTTATACAAACTTCTTTCATTATTTTTACACGTACAATGAGTTCCTAAAGTTTCTGCATATCTTCGTGAATCAACCTGTATTATTAGGCCGAACGCCTAAGACCGCGGGGTAAAATTTGAGGTTTAATTCATATATTTTTTTGTTTTACGTCTGAATGTTCTGAAATTACTGCTAATGCAGCCGGTGGATAATAATTATAATGATAATGAGTGATGAAAAAATTCCAGACTTAACCGGGAATCGAACCCGGGACCCCGGCGTAGGAGCCAGTCGCTCTAACCACTACGCCAACGGGCCGGCCCGGACTGTTTTAAGGGCACGTTCTTGACTTTTGCATGTGATATGTGGGAACCAGGCATCAGATAGGATGTGACAATCGCGTGGATAAATCTCACTGTGTCGTACTGTACAAATTTCACTTTATCTTGTCCCATAAGAATGTATATGGAAGGAAAGTACCGTATTGTTTTCATGTCAATTTTTCCAAATTGAGTTTTTACAGGATATAGACATTTTCAGACATCGGACTTTAAAAAAAAATATTACTATGATTCCAATACCAAAAAAGTCAGGAGCGGAGAAGTGTGAACATTACAGAACCATCAGCCTAACATGCCATGCATCTAAGATACTGACAAGAATTATACAGGGTGATTCATGAAGTTCTCCCCCCACTTCTACAGCACATTGTACTAGTAAAAATAATGAAAAAATGTTATATAAACATAGGTCCGAAAACGCTTCGTTAGCGAGTTACAGCTAGCGAAAGTTTCGCCTGGATTTCAGTTCACCAGGTGAAATGAGGTCTTCCTGGAATTGTGGTAAGGTAGATTAAGGGGCAAATTCAATCATTTCTTATGGTTTTTGATCTGATAAATTGAATAAAACAGGTCCCAGATCTGTAAGTTAAATAGTTTTTAAGAAAACCAGTGTCAAATGCAAAAAATGGAGTGAAAAACTTATTTTTTCATCTTTGGGCAAGGATAACTGTGTTATTTCACCAAGAAACAGTTAAAATTTTTCAATAAAACATGTAGAAAATTTTATTCTGAACAAACCGGTGTAAATTAAGTACACAGAAAGCGAATAGATGTTTGATTAAATGAGTTTTTATTCATAAGAGTACAAAGTAAAATTAACCGGAAAAACTAAAATGAAAAAATGTGTTTTTTTCACTCCATTTTTTTGCATTTGACACTGGTTTTCTCAAAAACTATTCGCTTTCTGTGTACTTTATTTACACCGGTTTGTTCAGAATAAAATTTTCTACATTTTTTATTGAAAATTTTAACTGTTTCTTGGTGAAATAACAAAGTTATTCTTGCCCAAAGATGAAAAAATGTGATTTTCACTCCATTTTTTGCATTTGACACTGGTTTTCTTAAAAACTATTTAACTTACAGATCTGGGACCTGTTTTATTCAATTTATCAGATCAAAAACCATAAGAAATGATTGAATTTCCCCTTAATCTACCTTACCACAATTCCAGGAAGACCTCATTTCACCTGGTGAACTGAAATCCAGGCGAAACTTTCGCTAGCTGTAACTCGCTAACGAAGCGTTTTCGGACCTATGTTTATATAACATTTTTTCATTATTTTTACTAGTACAATGTGCTGTAGAAGTGGGGGGAGAACTTCATGAATCACCCTGTATACAGGAGAATAGAACACCGAGTAGAAGAAGTATTGGACGATGACCAATTTGGATTTAGAAGGAGAATGGGAACTCGAGATGCAATATTGGCTCTGAGACTGATTATTGAGAAAAGGATACAGAAAAGTAAAACTACTTTTATGGCATTTGTAGATTTAGAGAAAGCATTTGACAATCTGGACTGGAGTAAAATGTTTAAAACTTTGAAAAGGCTAGGAATTAAATACAAAGAAAGGAAAGTTATCTACAGTCTGTATAAGAATCAAACGGCTGTTTTGAGAATCGAGGGGTACGAAAAAGAGGCTGCTGTAAGAAAAGGTGTACGACAAGGTTGTTCTTTGTCACCACTACTTTTTAACTTGTATATAGAAGAGGCTATAAATGAAGTGAAGGAGAAATTTGACGTAGGAATAAAAATTCAAGGAGAAACAATAAAAATGTTGAGATTCGCCGATGATATAGTAGTATTAGCCGAGGCAAAGAATGAACTAGAGGATGCCTTAAATGGAATGGATGAGATCTTGAGGAAGGATTACTTCATGAAAATTAATAAGAACAAAACCAAAGTGTTGTGCAGCAGCAAGAGTGGTTTAGAAGAGATGGGAAATTTAAAAGTAGGCAACGAAAACATACAGGAAGTTGGGAAATTCTCCTATCTAGGGAGTAAAATAACAAAGGATGGTAGAAGCACGAGTGATTTCAAGAGTAGAATTGCTCAAGCTAGAAAAGCCTTTGAAATGAAAAACAGCTTACTGACTACAAACATTGATTTACAGATTAGGAAAAATTTCTTAAAACATTATGTTTGGAGTGTAGCATTATACGGAAGTGAAACGTGGGTGATAGGGGCTGTAGAACGGAAGAGGATAGAAGCTTTTGAAATGTGGTGTTATAGGAAAATGTTAAAGATTAGGTGGGTGGACAAAATAAGTAATTTAGACGTTCTTAGGCGAGTGGATGAAAAAAGAAGTATATGGAAGCATCTTACCAAAAGAAGGGATAGGCTAGTGGGGCATATCCTAAGACATCCAGGTATTGGGCTATCAATAATGGAGGGTAACATTGAGGGAGTAAATTGTAGAGGGAGGCAAAGATTAGAATATATAAAGCAAATTACAAAAGATGTAGGGTGTTACAGGTATGTAGATATGAAACGACTTGCGCAAGATAGAACAGGTTGGAGAACTGCATCAAACCAGTCGAGAGACTGATGACAAAAAAAAGACATTTTCAGAACCCCTGAACTCAACAAAACATGTTTTTAGGAATAAATCTGTGTGTGAACAAAATATCTCAAGAACGGAACATTGTACGAAGTTGAAACTTGAAATCTCAGCTAGGTACCACTAGAGGCCCCGATATAAACATTTTTATCAAAATCGGCCAATCTAAAGTAGTAGTTTATTCGTATAATTTTTCACTTTTTTGCAATTTTCACAAAAACTGGTCTTACGATTTTTTTTTAAATCGCCTGGTTTACTCAATTTTTTATTCTCTACAAGATAGGGTAGACACCATGTTTGCTGAAATTCTTGGTGAGGCTGTTTTTACGTAAAAAAAGTGTTTTTTTAAGATTACGGCTTTAATATGTATTATAGTGCAAAAATTTATATAATAAAAAATGTAGAAAATTTAAAATTCTACAATTTTTATTTCAAACATTTTTTTGTATAACGCTTAGTTTAGCGGTAATTAGTGATTTTCTGTTTTTTGTCACGAAAACGTGTGAAAAATCGATTTTTTTAAGATTTCGGCCTTAGTATGCATTTTACGACAAAAGTGTATGAATAAAATTTATAGGAAATCAAAAGATCTACAACTTTTATTTAGAGAATTTTCTGTACGAGCCTAGTTTAGCGTGAAAGAGTGATTTTCCGTATTTTTAAGCCAAACTGAGGTCGATTTTCATTTTGCGTCTTTCATTCATGATTGAAATTAGGCTATGTTTATTTAGGTTAGTTTTTTGTTCATTTCTAATGTCGTTGTCGTCGTCTTCATGGATTAGACTATTCAAGCCTGTTCCGGCGTCCATCTTTTCCTCGGCCTACCAATATTTCTCTTTCCGATTGGTTTATAGAGCAGCGCAGATCGAGGGAGGCGGTCTTGTGACATTCTTACAACATGATCTGACCAATTTTTCCTGTAGGTTCTCAATATGCTCAAGAGTGGCTGGGCATCACACTCTCTCCTTATCTCCTCATTTCGGATTCTATCCTCTCTTGTACAACTTTTCACCTGCCTCAGGAATCGCATTTCTGCTCCCTGAATTTTTGATTCTTGTTTCTTTGTAAGGACCCATGTCTCGCTTCCATAAGCCAATGCTGGGATCGCCATTACTTTATAAAATTTGAGCAGGGTGTTCTTTCTAGCTCTACTCCTGAGGGATCGGTTTATTGCCCCACATATCATGTTGAACCTCGATATTTTTTTTGAGGATCCCGGTCATAATCATGCGTTATGTCACATCCCAAGTATTTAAAATTTGACGCTTGCTCCAAGACTTTGTTTTCGACTACTATTTTAGATCTTATAGGCCATTTTCCACGAAAAGCAATGACTTTTGTTTTTCCTGCTGCTATTTTCATATTAAAGTATTTGCTTATGAGGCCGAGCCTATGCATCGCAACTTGCAGCTTGTCCTAAGATTCCTGTATGATTACAGTGTCGTCAGCAAACATTAAATGGTTCAGGTATTTCTAATGTTTTATTACTAATTTTAGGATTATTGTTAATTATTTGCATTGGCAAGAGAAAGTTGCGTGAGTGTTTTACACCAGATTTTTAGTTTATGGGAAATTAAATAATAATAATAATTATTATTATTATTTCTTTATTATTAGGAAATGAGAATTAAAATCGGACTAGTGGTGACCAACAACGAAAAGATGCAGTTGTTTGTTTGTGGTACCTTACACAAATTCATCCAGTATTCCGATGAGCCGTGTTTGTTAGTCTATAGTAAACCTCTCCAAAAGTCGTCTTCGTTTTGGAAGTCCGGCGCCGAACATAATAAATTCTTCTTTCAAAGGTTTTTTTTATTTAAAAAATTCTTTCTAACTCTACCTATCACCCCTCCTCATTCTCTCTCTCTCTCTCTCTCTCTCTCTCTCTCTCTCTCTCTCTCTCTCTCTCTTCCTTTATTTATACTTTTTAACTTTTTGATACTGCTCCGGACGTTGTTGGTATTCCTTTTTGTTAACCACCCTCCTCGTTTTGTTGTTGCACTAACACCGGCTGATCGACACCGCCTGCCTTCTTGATCTCGCAGTTTTATTTAAGAGTATCATTCAATCGTATGCCTAACAAACTGTACCCTTTTAATCACCATCATTCGATCACCGTGATCATTCTTTATCGATATCTTGAAATATCAAATCACTTTCCCCCCACCCCCGTCACTTCATCCACCTATCATTCACTTTAAAATCATGAATGTTATTTCTCGATACGTTTTCTTTCTTTATCGTCCACTTAAAATTATATCGGGCTGTTGTGATTTAATTTTCATGGTTATTCTGTTATTCTATATTAAACAATTTACTATAGATTGTCCAAAACATTGTGGCTTATTCGATTACAATATATTATCCATACGTCAAATCCCAATTTAGTACAACCTTGTAAAGTTTTTTTTTGTACTCAGTTTACTTCTATACTAATGTGAATACAATTACAATTCTTTTCATGTAATTATATGTGTTAAATAGTTACTGCAACGCCTGTAATAAAAATATTTTATTTTCTTAGACTTTTAAACATGTCTATTCTAAAATATTCACTCAATCTGTTCATTGCAGGGCTAAAATAAATAGTTATGTTTCTTATCACATGGTCACCCAATTAAACGACTGAATCATTTAAAAACAGAAGAGGTATTTTTATTTATTATTGGTAAAAACAAGTACAATGAATCTTATCCTATCTTATTTCCTAATACCCACATAGGTCTAACCTGTGCGCGGGTATGAGTTGGCTTATTTTATTTATTCTAATTTATCTAATTACCTCATACAATGCAAGGCATTATTCTTGCAAAAGATTATTATTAAATATACTTAATGACTCGTTTAGTTGAGACTTTCGTCCGTAACAGGAAGGTGGAGTGTTAAAGATTTGCACTCGATCTGTTAGTTCCAGGGCTAAAAAAATTAGTTCTGTTTCTTATCATATGGTCAGCCAGTTCTATGATTGAACTATTTAAGAACAGAAGAGGTAAAGGTGTAAAACCCACTAGTCAAGAGTTATCTCCTCTGAAAGTAATGTGCATTTCATTACAGCCTACAGCCAGACGCTGTGGTGAATGAAGTGAACGTGTCATTTGCAGGGTGCAGAGTAGGTACTTTTCGGAGGGCCTGGGATGCTGATAAGCATAGGCTACTTTTTTACTCAGTGAGGAAGACAATTGTAAACCACCTAACTCATCGTTTTTACTTAGTGAAACCCCTAGAGGTTCAAATCAGCCTTTCGGCTGTTTTGACCTAAACTATTTTTGTATAATTACGTACTTCAGCAAGAAAAAATCGCGTAAGTGTTTTACACCAGATTTTTTAAATTTTATTTTTCTTTACACATTATAGAACAGGGTACGTGACGCACGACATAAATCCGATACATGAACCGCGAACACACTAATAAGAAGCCGTTTTTGAGAAAATCTTAAAAAATAACAAATCCCACGATTAAACTACTACTTCCGGTTGACCGATTTTGATGAACATGTTCGAGTTGGGTCTTGTGATGGTACCAAACTTAAGTTTCAAGTTCCAATTTCGTACACCATTCCTTCCGTTCTAGAGATATTTGTTGACACACACACACACACACACACCAATCGTTAAAAACATGTTTTTTGGGGTTTTTGGCGTCTGAAAACTCAATTTAAAAAAACCGGCATGAAAACAATATTTTCCTTCCCTATATATATCCCTATAGGGTAAGAGAAAGTAAAAACCTACTACTTTCTATATAGGTTATATTTGTATAATTACTTACATTGGCAAGAGAAAGTCGCGTAAGTGTTTCAAACCAAATTTTTTTTAAATTTTATTTTTGTTTACACATTATAGATCAGCGTGCGTTACGCACGACATAAATCCGATACATGAAACGCGAACATACTAGTAAGAAGCCGTTTTTGAGAAAATCGTAAAAAATCAAAAATCCCACGATTAAACTGCAGCTTCCGGTTGACCGATTTTGATGATAATGTTCGTGTTGGGTTTGGTAGTGGTACCTAACTTAAGTTTCATGTTTCAATTTGTTACGTTATTCCGTTCTTGAGATATTTGTGCACACACAGACAAACAGACCAATGGTTAAAAAACATGTTTTTTGGGTTCCGGGCGTCTGAAAACTCAATTTTAAAAAATCGGCATGAAAACAATATTTTCCTTCCCTATATATACCTACAGGTTAAGAGAAAGTAAAAACCTACTACTTTTTAAATAGGTTATATTTGTATAATTACTTACATTAACAAGAGAAAATCGCGTAAGCGTTTTACACCATTTTTTTTTTAAATTTTATTCGTTTACATATTATACATAACAGCGTGCGTTACGCACGACATAAATCCGATACAGGAAACGCGAACACACGAGTAAAATGTAAAACTTTTAAAAAAGTACAATAATTATTGGCGCGATTCATTTACGGTACAGTAGTATATGATTTACATGAACTTCTCTTAAAAAAATACAACAGAAAACAAAAATGAACGAAAAGAACTTATGACAGAAAGTCAGATTATTAAACGAATGGTAAAATAGAAGTAAAAAAAAATTAAAAATGCAAAAATATTCGGCGGGTGGTATAGAGAAAAAAAATAGTTGAAGAGATTATTTAAATTTATGACATGTTATGATAGGAAGAAGTGTAAGAGAGAACACGCGTGTATAAAAGTGTGCAAACACGATATATAAGTTAAAGGTGTTAAGATCTGTCAAATATTATATTTTTGGCGTTATCTTATAGCTTATAATCATTCTGGGATGTACTACAATAAAAATGAAACCAAATTTTGTTTGCATTTTTATTTTTTATAGACAGGGTGATTCAAGAAATAGGACATCTTAAAATAGTACCACAAACCTCTCTCTTTGTCAAAAGTTAGACGTAATTCTGGGGAGTGATTCTACTGAACATTTTCAAGAAACTATGTCCACTTTTACTGTATGAATCTAAGCTTTGTGCAGCTGCGGGATAACGGGGACAGACGAAGTACCAGACTGGTGTTACGTCATAACACTGTACTAATCATCTCATTGCTATTCACTAGGCAGTAGGCTGCCTAGTGCGGTGACATACGTGGTAGTTGTTTTCACTATTCGCTGTAGACAGCGACACAGAATATATTCTGTAGTTTGGATAGTACCCTTGACTACTACAAACATAATACAAGTAAAACGTTACTACTACTAACGCAATCTCTCACAGTAGTAATGACGTAATTCATTCCTCTCAGCTGCACAAAGCTTGGGGACGGGCAGTATGTCTGCCATTTTGAGATAGTATTTATACAAAATATAATTTCTCAAAAAAGGCTTGAGATATTCAATAAATTTTTACTTTCTCTTGCCTATACGAATACTATGTAAGAAGGAAAGAATGGTTTTCATGTTGATTTTTCGAAATCGAGTTTTCACGGGATCTACACGTTTTCAGACCGCCTGAACCCAAAAAAAAATATGTTTTTACCATTGGTCTGTGTGTGTGTGTCTGTGAATAAAATATCTCAAGAACGGAACATCGTACAAACTTAAAACTTAAGTTAGATACTTCTACCGGACCCGATACGAACATTTTCATCAAAATCGGTTAACCGGAAGCAGTAGTTTATTCGTGTCATTTTTCACTTTTTTACGATTTTCTCAAAAAGACCCTCTAAAAAACATATACTTTCCACCCTGCAAATGACACATTCACTTCATTTACCGCAGGGTCTGGCTGTATAATGAAATTCATTACTTTCAGAGGAGATAACGTGTGACGAGTACTTTTACCTCTTCTGTTCTTAAATTAATCCGTCATTTCTTTAGGCAACCATGGAACTAACCGATTGAATGCAAACAATTTAAAACTCCACCTGTCTGCTATTGGCAAAATATACATATAGAGCAAGAGAAAGTAACAAAGGCTCTTACTTATCGGTTACCCTATACATAAACACAAATGATCGATTTTATTCAAGCATCATTCAAATAGGATTAATGAAAAAAAATTAATAACGATAAAATTGAATCTGACAATCGATACAATAAAGACAATTTATTTTCAATAATTTTTTTCATTCTATTTCGAGGCTAATAAAAAAGAAATAAAAACACCTGTAGTAATGTAGTTGCGATTCACAAATGTCGATATATATCGAATCGAATCGAATTCACACTGATCAATATACTGGGTGTACCAAAAGTCAGAAAAATATTTCGAATGTTCAAAATTTTTTTAGATTATATGTAAATGTGAACCTCACAACATGTAGTGTATTTTTTCGAATGTATTTTAATGTATTCAAGTGTATTTTTTAAGTTATTAAGTTAAAAAATACACATGACATGACATTAAATAAGTTAATACATGACATTCAATAAGGCGTTGTTGAAATATAAAGAAAGACAAATATCTTCCAACCCGTATGAAATATCGAAGTGCAGTTTTCACCAATCAAATTTTCTTGAAATTTCGCATTGAAATCATGTGTCGCATCACCACCTCCCCATTTAAAAAAAAAATCTGGTGTGAAACACTCACACAACTTTCTCTTGCAAATGCAAATAATTTAAACAATATAACCTAACATTAGTAATAAAACATTAGAAATAAACAAAAAACATAACCTAATTTTAATCATGAGTGAAAGACGCAAAATGAAAATCAACCTCAGTTTGGCTTAAAAATACGGAAAATCACTCTTTCACGCTAAACTAGGCTCTGTAGAGAAAAAATGCTTAAGATAAAAGTTGTACATCTTTTTATATCCTATAAAATTTATTATATACACTCTTGTCATAAAATGCATTCTTTAGCCGAAATCTTCAAAAAAAAAATCGATTTTTCACAAGTTTTCAAGAGAAAAAATAGAAAATTGCTAATTTCCGCTAAACTAAGCGTTATACACAAAAATGTTTGAAATAAACGTTGTAGGATTTTAAATTTTCTACATTTTGTATTATATAAATTTTTGCGGTAAAATGCATATATTAAAGCCGTAATCGTAAAAAACAATTTTTTTACGTGAAAACAGCCTCACCAAGAATTTCAGCAAACATGGCGCCTACCCTATCTTGTAGAGCATAAAAAAGTTAGTAAATCAGGCGATTTTAAAAAAAATCGTAAGACCATTTTTTGAGAAAATCGCAAAAAAGTGAAAAATTACACGAATAAACTACTACTTCCGGTTGACCGATTTTGATGAACATGTTCGTGTCGGGTCCGGTAGTGGTATGTGACTCAAGTTTCAAGTTCGTACGATGTTCCATTCTTAAGATATTCTGTTCACACACACACAGACCAATCGTTAAAAACATGTTTTTTGGGTTCAGGGGGTCTGAAAACTAGTAGATCCGGTGAAAACTCGATTTTGAAAAAATCGACATGAAAACAATACTTTCCTTCCTATAGGCCTATATTCATATAGACAAGAGAAAGTAAAAAATACAGACTACATTTTGTTGTTCCAGGCCATCTGCCGAAAGGCTGATTTGAACCTCTAGACCCTTTATTAAGAAAAACGAGAAGTAATGTGGTTTACCTTTGCCTTCCTCAATGAGCTGAAAAATATGTTTATCAGCATGACAGGCTTCTTGAAAAGCATCCACTTTCCACCCTGCAAATGACACCTTCACTTCATTCACCACAGGGTCTGGCTGTAAAGTGAAATTTATTACTTTGAGTTGAGATAACTGTTACTAGGGTCTTTTACACCTCTACCTCTTCTGTTCTTAAATAGTTCAGTCATATAATTAACTGACCATGTGATTCATTTTTTCATACAAAAAATTTTTTTGACCTAATTTAAGGGGGTAGTCAACTCAAAAAGATGATTTTTTTTAAATTTCGATTGTTTTTTGCATTTATTTAAAGTTGAAAATTTTCTGAATCACAAAATTTGTTTACTTTGTTTGTATGTTGACAAAAGTTATAAAAAACATCTTTTTAAAATAAAGCTCACTAGCAAGGCGACTAAAATTATTCCTTCAACTTTAAGTTTTCCGTAAATGTGGTTTATGCATGATTGTACATTCTTGGGAATTAAATATTTTGGTTTGTATTGGAGGTATTTGGATGATGTTTTTTTTCAATTGTTCATAATTTCTTGCTCTATTATCTGTGGAATGATTATTACAAAAACCTTAATAGGGATTTAGTTAAAAAATAATTTATGAATACATAAAATAAATGTTTTTGAAAACATGGTTTTTCTTCAATAAATTTCTTGTAAGAAAAAATACATACAAACGCATACAACAGATAATAGACAGCAATTTTCTATATTTTGTAGCATAATAATCATGTTGATATCTTTCTTGGTTCCTGAGATATTTGATTCCCCGTAAAAGCCCGCTTTTCCAACCTCACCCTTATATTAGGGGCTGTAATTAATTTTTTGACTTTGTTCAAATGGTAGATCAGTACTAGGAAGTTACTCGTTTATTTAAAATAAATATCGATAAATTATAGCCAGAAGTTTTCATTTTCATTTTCTGGGTTGACTACCCCCTTAATGTTTTTCTTTAAAAAGAGATGCACGGTTTAAAAAGATAGACACAAGGGAGATTGGAAGATGGATTTAACTCAAAATTTCGGTTTTTGGTTTTTTATGTTTTTCAATAGTTTAGGCTTACTTAGATCGACCAAAAAAACATTACATTACGTCAAAAATTTTTTTTGTATGAAAAATGAAGTTTTTATCAGGTTTACACAGAAAAACTATCATGTTAAGAAAGAACAAATATTTTTCATAATTTTTTTTTAAATTAATTTATTTAACGTCACATCAACAGCGACGACATTGCGGTGTAACTGTGCGTAATGAGGATGAAATGATTTTTTATAACGTATGAAAATATGCCGTGCCTGAGTAGGATTCGAACCCAGAACCGCATGATGAGAGGCGAGCACGTTACCAACTGCGCCGATGCGGCCGGCTTCATAATTTTATACTGCTCGTTTTAGTGCAAAGAGAATTTTAGTTTTTAAAAAAAAATTAAAAAAAAAATTTTTAAGAAACGCTATTATTTAACAATTAATCAAAAAGAAATGAACTAAAAAGATAAAAATAAAAAAATTTACAAAAAAAAAATCACAGACATTACAGTTAAAAATAAAAGCGTGGCGCATTACTATATATAATATTTATTGTAAAATATTCGTTGTAAAATATTATATATATTAATGCGCCACGCTTTTATTTTTAACTGTAATGTCTGATTTTTTTTTTGTAAATTTTTTTCTTTTTTTCTTTTTAGTTCATTTCTTTTTGATTAATTGTTAAATAATAGCGTTTCTTAAAAATTTTTTTTTATTTTTTTTTCTGTGATTTTTTGTAAATTTTTTTTCTTTTTTCTTTTTAGTTAATTTTTTTAAGTAATTGTTAAATAAAAGCGTTTTTTAAATTTTAAAAAAATTTTTTTTTTTAAATTTAAAAATTTTTTTTTACAAACACCTCCACAGCGTATTGTCATCGAAGATAAACAAGTGTGCAAAGTTTGATTCATATTGATACGGTAGAAGTATTAAAATTTTAAGTTGCAAGATTTGATGGATCCAAGAGCAAGTTAAATAAAAGCGTTTAATAATAATATCTGCATCCAGGTTTTTAATACACTCAGCTGTTGGTTCAGCTTTCTAAACAACTGTTGATGGGAAATTTACTTACTTTGTGTACATATTGTTTTTGATTTGTACCTTCTTATTTCTTACCTTATCCCGTAAATTAAGATTTTTAACATTAAGTATTTTTCTCAGAAACCAATAAACCTACCAGGCTGAAATTTTTACCAGTTAATTATCTTGTACATTCACATATACCGACATTTTTTATGACTTCCTTAGGTGCTGCAAAAATTAGTAATACGCAAAACAAGTAGAAAACAATTTGTAAAAATTTTATGTTCTCGTAATTATTAAAAAAAATGATATGATCCAAAGATTAACCCTTTATAGGGCAGTATTACGGGGAAATTATGCATGTTGGAAAATGTTAAATTTTGCTTTATAGGGATTTGAATAATGTATTTCTAGTGCCAGAACGGTAAGATATTTATTACTTTCTCTTGCCTATATGAATATATAGGAAGGAAAGTATTGTTTTCATGTCGATTTTAAGAAATCGAGTTTTCACCGGATCTATACGTTTTCAGACCCTCTGAACCCAAAAAACATGTTTTTAGCGATTGGTCTGTGTGTGTGTGTGTGTGAACAGAATATCTCAAGAACGGAACATCGTACGAACTTGAAACTTGAAACTTAAGTTACATATCACTACCGGACCCGACACGAACATTTTCATCAAAATCGGTCAACCGGAAGTAGTAGTTTATTCGTATAATTTTTCACTTTTTTGCGATTTTCTCAAAAACTAGTCCTACGATCTTTTTAAAAATCAACTGGTTTACTACATTTTTTATGCTCTACAATATAGGGTAGGCGCCATGTTTGCTGAAATTCTGCTTGAGGCTGTTTTTACGTAAAAACATTTTTTTTAAGATTGCGGCTTTAATATGCATTTTAGCGCAAAACGTTATATAATAAAAGTTGTAGAGAATGTAAAATTCTACAACTTTTATTTCAAACAATTTTTTGTATAACGCTTAGTTTAGCGGTAATTTGCGATTTTCTGTTTTTTTTCTCACGAAAACGTGAGAAAAATCGATTTTTTTAACATTTCGGTCTTAGTATACATTTTACGACAAAAGTGTATATAATTAAATTTATAGAAAATTAAAAGATCTACAACTTTTGTTTAGAGCATTTTTCTCTACAGAGCCTAGTTTAGCGTGAAATCGTGATTTTCCGTATTTTTAAGCCAAACTGAGTTCGATTGTCATTTTGCGTCATTCACTCATGATTAAAATAAGGTTATGTTTTTGAGGTTAGTTTTTGTTTATTTCTAATATTTTATTAATAATGTTAGGTTTATTATTAATTATTTGCATTGGCAAGAGAAAGTTGTGTGAGTGTTTCACACCAGATTTTTTTTTATGTTAAGCCCTGGTAAGTATACTTACCAAGGAACGTTCATTGAAATGGGAATCACATAATGTTTAGTGGTAAGACTGCTTATTAAAACAACTGGTAGTCCTATATAACAGAACAATGTGTAGAATAACTTATCTTAACTTTATATTAGCATAAATTCTTGCTTTCCCGTAAAAATCTCGAATTTCTAAGGGTTGTACAAAAGAAAAAGCAAAACAACGCGGTAGCGTACGCTGGAATGAATACCCTTATCACATTCGTGTAACTCATAAAGCAAATGGTCGCTGCACACTAATTTCAAAATTTGGGTAGCCTACTTACCAAAAAACATCTATAAAACCATAAAATGCCAATAAGGTTCAACTGCATGGCTTATTCTTTAAAAAAATCGACCTTATTGCCAGTGGTAAGTATACTTACCACAGACCCTGTTGTTGTTGTTTAGGTCAACCGCCAAAAAGCTGGTTTGAACCTCTAGAGGTTTTACTAAGTAAAAACGAGGAGTGAGGTGGTTTATCATTGCCTTCCACACTGAGTTGAAAGAGTATGCTTATCAGCATGCCAAGCCCTCCGAAAAGCACTCACTTTCCACCCTGC
This sequence comes from Catonia carolina, assembly GCA_035578175.1. Taxonomy (NCBI): domain Eukaryota; kingdom Metazoa; phylum Arthropoda; class Insecta; order Hemiptera; family Achilidae; genus Catonia; species Catonia carolina. The sequence goes on from JAQMRL010000008.1 coordinate 7,341,882, forward strand.
AAATGACACCTTCACTTCATTCACCACAGGGTCTGGCTGTATAGTGAAATTCATTACTATCAGAGGAGATAACTCTCTTCTTCTTCATGTAGCATCTCCATTACGAAGGTGTGCTAGCATCATGGCAATCCTGACCTTGGAAACTGTAGCTCTAAATAGGTCGATGGATGACAAATTAAACCACTCTCGCAGGTTCCGTAGCCAGGAGGTTCTTCTTCTTCCAACCGATCGTTTGCCCATAATCTTTCCCTGGATGACAAGATGAAGGATTTCATATTTTGGACCTCTCAAGACATGGCCGAGGTACACCAGCTTTCTCTTCTTGATTTCGATCATCACTTCCATTCCCTTCTGCATCCTCCTTAGGACTTCCATGTTTGTGACTCTCTCTGTCCAAGATATTTTGTGCATCCTTCTGTAAACCCACATCTCAAAGGCCTCAAGTCTTCGTTCACATTGCCTATTGGTAGTCCAGGCCTCTGCACCATAGTACAGCACCGGAAAGATGTAACACCTCAGCACACGAATTCTCAAGTCCAGACTCAGATTGTGGTTGCACAGCATCCTCTTCATTTTCACAAATGCGGCCCGGGCTCTCTCTATACGGATTTACTCTGACTAGTGTCTTTTACACCTCTACCTCTTCTGTTCTTAAATAGTTCATTCATATAAATAGCTGACTATGTGATAAGAAACAGAACTATTTTTTGTAGCACTGGAACCAACAGATCGAGTGCAATTAATTTAACACTCCATCTGCCCGTTATGGGCATCCACAGACCTATCTAGGGTTAAATTGAAATAATGTCAGTAGCTAAAACCACCTTACAACTATAAGTGTGTAAAGTTTCATTTCCCTGTCTTTTACCAATCCTATGAAAAATGTACCTAAAAATAGCAAATTTAATATTGGCGGGATACAAAGTACATCTCCTCTTAACCGTGAAAAGCATTATAAAAATTCAAACCAGCCTTTAGACCAGTGTTTCCCAACCGGTGGTCCGTGAGAGTCCAGTGACTAATTATAAAAATCTAGTGTGAAACACTCACACAACTTTCTCTTGCCAATGCAAATAATTAACAATAAACCTAACATTAGTATTAAAACATTAGAAATGAACAAAAACTAACCTCAAAAACATAACCTTATTTTAATCATGAGTGGAAGACGCAAAATGAAAATCGAACTCAATTTGGCTTAAAAAAAACGGAAAATCACACTTTCACGCTAAACTAGGCTCTGTAGAGAAAAATTCTCTAAACAAAAGTTGTAGATCTTTTAATTTTCTATAACTTTTATTATATACACTTTTGTCGTAAAATGCATACTAAGACCGAAATGTTAAAAAAATCGATTTTTCTCACGTTTTCGTGAGAAAAAAACAGAAAATCGCAAATTACCGCTAAACTAACCGTCATACAAAAAAATGTTTGAAACATAAGTTGTAGGTTTTAAAATTCTCTACAACTTTTATTATATAAGTTTTTGCGCTAAAATTTATATTAAAGCCGTAATCTTAAAAAAAACAACGTTTTTACGTGAAAACAGCCTCACCGAGAATTTCAGCAGACATGGCGCCTACCCTATCTTGTAGAGAATAAAAAATTGAGTAAAATAGGCGATTTTAAAAAAAATCGTAGGACCAGTTTTTGAGAAAATCGCAAAAAACTGAAAAATTATACGAATAAACTACTACTTCCGGTTGACCGATTTTGATGAAAATGTTCGTGTCGGGTCCGGTAGTGGTATGTAACTTAAGTTTTAAGTTTCAAGTTCGTACGATGTTCCGTTCTTGAGATATTCTGTTCACACACACACACACAGACCAATCGCTAAAAACATGTTTTTTGGATTCAGGGGGTCTGAAAACGTATAGATCCGGTGAAAACTCGATTTCGAAAAATCGACATGAAAACAATACTTTCCTTCCTATATATTCATATAGGCACGAGAAAGTAAAAAAGTAATATTTTCCCGTGATTAAATCAAAGTTACGATTTTCATTGAACAAGATTAAATAAATACATTCAAGATTCAGATTAAGTAAAGGTAGAAGAGTTGTGGTGTAAGAAATCCCTGGGCTTCCCTAAGATTCGGCAAGTAGCTTTGCGGTATCTTATGATATTTTTCAACCACTTATTTGTGTGAGCAGGGGTTCTCTAGTTTATTGTTAATTAAAAACAAACAACGAAATCCGCTACGTGCAAGTACTGATTTGAGAGTAGCTCTTAGCAAGAGCCTAAAACCTAGTATTCCTCAGCTAGTCAGAAAGATTCGTGCACAAAAGTCGCATTGAAATTTTCATTTCATTTTTAATTCATTTTTTAATTTTCATTGTTATTTTCGACTAAGTAAATTCTGTATTCCTTATTTTATTAAAAGACAATTTACAATTAAAATATTTTTACTTTTTATGATGTACAATGTACCCTACTTTCTGAAAATAACTATTATATGTTTGTAATAATAGTTTCTCAATAAGTTTGTTTCTGAAAATTTGTTTTATTTAGTCACCTTTTAATTTGATTACAACTGATAAGATATATGCAATAATGTAATGGGTGGTCCGTGGTAGTTCACTTTCAGGCTGAGTGGTCCGCAGACCACTGCGGGTTGGCAACCACTGCTTTAGACTGATCGACAGAACAAAAAAAGTGTTGCTAGTTTGTACATAGCCTACACGACGTTGTTTTTTTTTTAATAGATCGCATACAATCTAGATAATAAAACTAGAAAAACATTTATTATGATCCTAGATAATTAATATTCACATTCGGAGTGATAATTATAAGATAAAAGATAAACTCGTGTAATTATGAGGAGAGACGTTTAGTCATAATCTAGTAAGAGAAGCCGCTAAACCGGCGTAAAAGTGATAATTAATTGCATAATAATGCACAGTAATGATAATTATATGCAATTATAGCGTTCGAGTAGCAGGGTGAATGAATTGCATTAAAAATGTGCTGAAGGCGATTTTCACTACACGAATAGGCTACTAGATTTATATATAAATAGCTTGAACAAACCAAACCGACATTTTACCTTTTACCGCTATGTCTAAAGTATTATTCGCGGTTGCCTCTTTAACTGTCAAAATATTTTTAAAAAATATCCTGTGTGAAACACTCAAACGACTTTCTCTCGCCAATATAAAATGTTGTTGTTGTTTAGGTCAACAGCCGAAAGGCTGGTTTGAACCTCTAGAGGTTTTACTAAGTAAAACGAGGAGTGAGGTGGTTTACCATTGCCTTCCTCACTGAGTGGAAAAGTATGCTTATCAGCATGCCGGGCCCTCTGAAAAGCACATATTTTCCACTCTGTAAATGACACCTTCACTTTATTCACCACAGGGTCTGGCTGTACAATGAAATTCATTACTTTCAGAGGAGATAACTCTGATTAGTGTCTTTTACAACTCTGCCTCTTTTGTTCTTTAATGATTCAGTCATTTAATTGGCTGACCATGTGATAAGAAACAGAACTATTTATTTTAGCCTTACAACTAACAGATTGAGTGTAAATAATTTGACACTCTACCTGTCTGTTATGGGTAACAATATAAAATATAAAACATATAACCTATGTTTTTTTTTTACTTTCTCTTGCCTATATGAATATATAGGAAGGAAAGTATTGTTAGCGTTTTATTGCGTTTTACAGCGTAGTATTGAAAGCGTTTTCAGACCCCTTGAACCCACACAAACATGTTTTTAGCGATTGGTCTGTGTGTGTGTGTGTAAAAAATATCTCAAGAACGGAACATCGTACGAACTTGTAACTTGAATCAAGTTACACACCACTACCGGACCCGACACGAAAATTTTTATCAAAATCGGTCAACCGGAAGTAGTAGTTTATTCGTGTAATTTTTCACTTTTTTGCAATTTTCTCAAAAACTGGTCATTTCTTTTAAAATCGCCTCATTTACTTAATTTTTAATGCTCTACAAGATAGGGTACGCGCCATGTTTGCTGAAATTCTTGGTGAGGCTGTTTTTACGTAAAAAAATTGTTTATTTTTTAAGATAGCGGCTTTATTATGCATTTTACCGTAAAAATGTATATAATAAAAGTTGTAGAGAATTTAAAATTCTACAACTTTTATTTCAAACATTTTTTGTATAACGCTCAGTTTACATATAAGAGATATAACATTAAAATCTCTTTACAGAAACTTTCGTGCATGAAAATATGTTTAAGTTGTGCTTGTGTGTGTGTGCGCGCGCGCGCATGTGTGAGAGAGAGAGAGAAAAGCGAAAGGGAGAGGGCGAGAATAAGAGAGGGGGAGAGGGACAGAAAAGGCCGGGAGGGAGAGAGCGAGCACGCGTTGGAATCTGATTATAAATATGAACCAAAATTATTGTTGTAATGTCAAAAACTTTCCCTCTACGAAAATGGCTCCAAGTACAATTTGATAACAACATAATTACATCAATAACAATTTATTAATTCACCCAATAATACATTCACTACTCAAACAGAACAACAAAATATAAACGCCGGCCGCATTGGCGCATTTGGTAACGTGCTCGCCTCTCTTCATGCGGTCCTGGGTTCGAATCCCACTCAGGCACGGCATATTTTCATACGTTACAAAAAAATCATTTCATTTTCCATTGTACACAGTTACAACCCAACGTCGTCGCTAATGACCGTTGCAGTTGATAAGACGTTAAATAAATAAAAAAAAATCTGGTGTGAAACACTCACACAACTTTCTCTTGCCAATGCAAATAATTAACAATAAACCTAACATTAGTAATAAAACATTAGAAATAAACATAACCTAATTTTAATCATGAGTGAAAGACGCAAAATGAAAATCAACCTCAGTTTGGCTTACAAATACGGAAAATCACTCTTTCTCTCTAAACTAGCTCTGTAGAGAAAAATGCTGTAAATAAAAGTTGTAGATCTTTTAATTTTCTATAAATTTAATTATATACACTTTTGTCGTAAAATGCATACTAAGGCCGAAATGTTAAAAAAATTGTTTTTTCTCACGTTTTCGTGAGAAAAAACTGAAAATCGCAAATTACCGCTAAACTAAGCGTTATACAAAAAAATGTTTGAAATAAAAGTTGTAGGTTTTTAAATTTTCTACAACTTTTATTATATAACGTTTTGCGAAAAAAGGCATATTAAAGCCGCAATCTTAAAAATAAAATGTTTTTACGTAAAAACAGCCTCACGCAGAATTTCAGCAAACATGGCGCCTACCCTATCTTGTAGAGAATAAAAAATTGAGTAAACCAAGCGATTTTAAAAAAAAATCGTAGGACCAGTTTTTGAGAAAATCGCAAAAAAGTGAAAAATTATACGAATAAACTACTACTTCCGGTTGACCGATTTTGATGAAAATGTTCGTGTCGGGTCCGGTAGTGGTATGTAACTTAAGTTTCAAGTTTCAAGTTCGTACGATGTTCCGTTCTTGAGATATTCTGTTCACACACAGACAGACACACACACACACACACACACACACACACACAGACCAATCGCTAAAAACATGTTTTTTGGGTTCAGGGGGTCTGAAAACGTATAGATCCGGTGAAAACTCGATTTCGAAAAATCGACATGAAAACAATACTTTCCTTCCTATATATTCATATAGGCAAGAGAAAGTAAAAATATATAAACAAAAAAAAAACAAAATATAATTTATTAAATGAAGAAAAAATATCACTGATTATATAGATAAAAGAAAAAACCGATTGCAAGAAGCCGGAAAACCATAAAAATGGAAATGCAGAATGAAAACGATGGGGTGTACAGTAATCTATAGATGAGTAAAGAGGAAAAACATCAAGGTCTTCGGGAAAATAAAACGGGGAAATTCATTTAAAGTAAAACAAAATAAAAATAAAGCTTTTTAGCCCAATCCTTTATCATAATCACTATTATTATATAATACTGAAACATACAGGGTGTGTGCAAATTCAGCTGTTTCAACTTTTATGAAAAAAAACCATTGGGATAGAAGTGAAATTTTTACAAAATAAAATAATGTATTTTTACTTTCTCTTGCTTATATGAATATAGTGTATAGGATGAAAAGTATTGTTTTCATGTCGATTTTACGAAATCGAGTTTTCACCGGATCTATACGTTTTCAGACCCCCTGAACCCAAAAAACATGTTTTCAGCGATTGGTCTGTGTGTATCTCAAGAACAGAACATTGTACGAACTTGAAACTTAAGTTACATACCTCTACTGGACCCAACACGAAAATTTTCATCAAAATCGGTCAACCGGAAGTAGTAGTTTATTCCTGTAATTTTTCACTTTTTTGCGATTTTCTCAAAAACTGGTCCTACGATTTTTTTTAAATTGCCTCAATTACTTAATTTTTTATGCTATACAAGATAGGGTAGGCGCCATGTTTGCTGAAATTCTTGGTCAGGCTGTTTTCACATAAAAAATTTGGTTTTTTAAGATTGCGGCTTTAATACGCAGTTTAGCGTAAAAATGTATATAATAAAAGTTGCAGAAAATTTAAAATACTATATCTTTTATTTCAAACATTTTTTTGTATAACTCTTAGTTTAGCGGTAATTAGCGATTTTCTGTTTCTTCTCACGAAAACGTGTAAAAAGTCTATTGTTTTAAGATTTCGGCCTTAGTATGCATTTTACGACAAAAGTGCAGTATATAATTAAATTTATAGGAAATTAAAAGATTTACAACTTTTATTCAGAGCATTTTTCTCTACAGAGAGTAGTTTAGTGTGAAAGTGATTTTCCGTATTTTAAAGCCAAACTGAGGTTGATTTTCATTTTGCGTCTTTCATATATATGATTAAAATTAGATTATGTTTATTGAGGTTAGTTTTTTGTATATTTCTAATGTTTTATTATTATTGTTAGGTTTATTGATAATTATTTGCACTGGTAAGAGAAAGTCGTGTGTGTTTCACACCAGATATTGTAAATATTTTGTTGGGTTATATACTTTTTTAACACCCGGTAACAGATTTTAAAACAAAACCAAAACAATATAAAAATTATGGGATTTGTTTTCAGATAACAGTCGAACGCAGACTAAAAGAATAAAAAAAAATTCTATTAAGCGTTTTGTATGCGTAACACCATTTTCACATTTCCTGAAATCATTTTCGCATTTCTTGATTAATACGAAAGGGGTGAAATGCGAAGGCCAAGGGTAGATTTTATGAAAAACAATCGAATCTTTTACTAAGGTTACGAGCAAATATACTCTGCAAATCTGCAACTAATAAATGGAAGGCAAACTGGATTAACTTTCTCACTAATACAATTTTAATCATAACTTTCAAGTTATAGACAAAGTGGAAGTGATCCATATAAAATGGACTAATTTTAATGCGGATTTAAGTAAAATTTTAAACTGTGTAATTCTGGTCTTAACGAATTGTAGAAAGAAAAAATTAGACATAGTAGGTGGGTTGTTTAGGTCATCAGCCGAAAGGCTGGTTTGAACCTCTGGAGGTTTTCTACGTAAAACGAGGAGTCAGATGGTTAACATTTGCCTTCCTCACTGAGTGGAAAAGTATGCTTATCAGCATGCCTGGTCCTCTGAAAAGTATCCACTTTTCATTCTGCAAATGACACCTTCACTTCATTCACCACAGGATCTGGCTGTATAATGAAACTAATTACTCTCAGAGGAGATAACTCTGATTAGTGTCTTTTACATCTCTACCTCATTTTTGTTAAATACGTCAGTAGGCCGGCTCGTTGGCGTAATGGTTAGCGCAACTGGCTTTAACACCGGGGTCCCGGGTTCGATTCCCGGCATTTTTTTATCTTTAATTTTCATACATCATCATTCTCCACCGTCTACATTAGCAGAAATTGCAACACAGTAAATTTTTGTAAAACAAAAAAAGAAATGCTTCTGTAATATAGGACGGAATTAACTGACCAAAATCGTATAAGCCATTTTTGAAAAAATTGCAAAAAAGTCTAAATCGCACGGATAATAAGCTGCTAGTTCCGGTTAATCGAAAGTTTTATGAAAATTTTTATGTCAGTTCTTCCGGTGCAATGTAACTTTTTACTTTCTCTTGCCTGTATGAATACATAGGAAGGAAAGTATCGTTTTCATGTCGATTTTTCACCGGATCTAAACATTTGTAGACCTTATGAACCGAAAAAATATGTTTTTAGCAATTGGTCTGTGTGTGTGTGTGTGATCAGAATATCTCAAGAACGGAACTTAAGTTAGATACTACTACCGGACCCGACAAAAACATTTTAATGAAAATCAGTCAACTGTAAAATAGTAGTTTATCCGTGTCATTTTTCACTTTTTTGCAATTTCCTCAAAAACCGCTCATACGATTTTTTTTAAAAATCACCTCGTTTAGTATTTTTTTCCATACTCTACAAGATAGGATAGACGCCATGTCTGCTGAAATTCTTGGGGAGGCTATTCTCTTGTAGAAAAAAAATGTTTTTTGTTTTAAGTTTACGGCCTTAATATGCATTTTACAACAAAAGTGTATAATAAAAGTTATAGACAATTAAAAAAAAAACTATAACTTTTATTCTAAACATTTCTTTGTATAACGCTTAATTTTGCGGTATTTTGTGATTTTCTGGTTTTTTTCACGAAAATGTGTAAAAAACGGTTTTTTAAGATTTCAGCCTTAGTATGCATTTCACGACAAAAGTGTAACTTATGTAATCAAATTTATAGAAAATTAAAAGATCTACAACTTTTATTTTACGCATTTTCTCCAACAGAGCCTGAAAGTTTAGCGTCAAAGAGTGATTTTTCGTATTATTAAGCCAAACTAAGTTGGTTTTCATTTCACATCATTCACTTATGATTGAAATAAGTTTATGTTTTTTCTTTTGTTATTTTATTTCTAATATATTATTAGGACTAATGTTACGTTATATAGTTCATTATTTTCATTGGTAAGAGAAACTCGTGTGAGTGTTTCACACCAGATGTTTATATTTAAAGTTGTAAACTATAGATTTAAATTGTAGATTTAACTGTAGACTTAATTTAATAATCATTAATCAGTTAGAACTGAATGAAAACAAAGCGAGAAAATGATGAATCGTTTTAAAGTTTTAAAGAAATTCATACAAAAGGAAAGTTGAAATGTATCCATCCTGTGATGACCACCCAGTGTCTTTCAACTGTATTTAATCGTTGAATCAAGATAGATAAATTATAGGTTATTAATTAGTCAAGAGAGGAGTTTATTTCGTATGTTGTGTTCGGCTAACAAAGTGGCGACCGAATCTATTCAATACCAATAAATTAAAATTAAATAAAAAAAGGAAAAGGATCGATAATGAAATACATATAGATACATCGAATCGACAAGTGTGAATCGAACAACAAACAGTTTTAGTGTACCGGTTTAGTAGGCCTATATTGTGGCTACAAGTCAAATTTAATTTGATATATTCGCGCCCACACGTTAACTAAAACACTGTTTTTCAAAGGCCTTACCACACTGTATGTTTTTTAGTGTTTTACTAAAATTAATCATAATAAAGTAAATACTTCCTATAGAATTTATTGTGACACTTATCATTAAGGTCCGTTTCGGGATCTAGGTAATTAAATAATTAATACACTAAAGTTTACAATTACAAATATTTATTACACTAAAAGATTTACAAAATAAATAATTAAACTAATTATCATGACTTAATAATTTACTTACAATAAATAATAAACAACAAATAACTTAATAATTTACTTAGCACTACTTACAATCAATTTTATACAATACACATACAATACATACAATACACATACACATACAATACACATACGGTCCAGGGCTAAAAAAAATAGTTCTGTTTATTATTACATAGTCAGCCACTTATATGACTGAACTATTTAAGAACAGAAGAGGTAGAGGTGTAAAAGACACTAGTCAGAGTTATCTCCTCTGAGAGTAATGAATTTCACTATGCAGCCAGACCCTGTGGTGAATGAAGTGAAGGTGTCATTTGCAGAGTGGAAAGTGAGTGCTTTTCGGAGGGCCTGGCGTGCTGATAAGCATACTCTTTAGACTCAAAAGGAGGAAGGCAATGGTAAACCACCTCCCTCCTCGTTTTTACTTAGTAAAACCTCTAGAGGTTCAAACCAGCCTTTCGGCTGTTGAACTAAACAACAACACATACAAAATGAAACTGAATACACAAAAAGTGAATTTAATACGGATACACAATAACTTTTCACAATGCACACACAAACAAAGACAGTATGACAATCGTTGACCAACACAATGCCCGGATGCACGTGTCTGCACTACGCCTGATAACCACTCGTCGAAGATCAAACGAATACTAACTCACTGACCGCGTTCGGGGGTCTATTTATATAGAGGGGTTTCAAAGAGACTTCTCGAACGACACAGAGTTTCGATCAATAATATTTTTTATTAGTTCTGGAAAAGTCATAACTGATGAACTGATGTAAACAAGTAACAATAGATCTATTGTAAGGGGAAAGTGTTACAGGTCCCTTTCTTAAATATAGGGTGATTCAAAAAGAGCGCCGGTTTTGATATATCAAATTAAGAGATTTATTTTATTGAAAAACTGAAAATAAATACATCAACAAGTTCATCTTACCTTCCGATTTCATGTATGAAAAATGATGTCATGCATGTGTCCTCCTCTACCGCGCTGGCACGCATCAACTCTGTCCATGAAATTGGATATTATTGCACGACAAGTTTCGACTTCCATTTGCCCGATAACCCGTCGAATTTCCTCCTTCAAGTCATTGATGTTTCGGGGTTTATTGGCATACACCAATGACTTCAGATGACCCCAAAGAGGAAAGTCATAAGGCGTCAAGTCACACGACCTTGGTAGCCATTGATGGTCGGAATTACGAGAAATGATGCGATCCTGGAACCGTTCACGGAGCAACAACATTGTTTCTCGTGCAGCGTGACAGGTGGCACCATCCTGCTGAAACCACAACTCGTCAATGTCCATTCCATCCAAATGACGCCACAAAAACTCCCTAATCATCGTACGGTATCGGTCTCCATTTACTGTCACGGCTTGTCCTTCTTGATTTCCAAAAAAGTAAGGGCCGATGACACCGCCCGACCAAAAGCCGCACCAAACTGTCACTCGCTGTGCATACAAGAGAAACTACAACTGAATCGTCAATCGGAATGTTCTCCAAAATAGAAATGAGGTCAAACAATGTTGCCAACCGATAAACAAAAATTTACCAGCCGTTTAAAAACCGGCGCTCTTTTTGAATCACCCTTTAGTTGTACAACAATATCCGACCTTTTATCATACACAATAGCGCAGTCATATTAAATAATTTTTATGAATAGATATCCTTTTTTTTTTTAATTTACGCCCCAATTGGAGCACTCAAGTCATGGGCATGGGCAAGGAACGCATGGGCATGCGTTCCTTGAGGAGTTAGTTGTGGCACCACACTGTTGTTTTCTTCGTTCCCACATCAATTTCATATTCCTTGACCTGGTGGCTCTCAATCTCTCTGCTACAGCTGCATTCGGCTGTCTTCTCTCTCTGAAAGGCAGTTGGGTTATCCTCATTTCCTTTAGAATGGTCTTCTCTTCTCGTCTCTGGATCATTTCTTCATTTATATTCAAGTTCCTCATGTCTGACATAAATAGGCATACTTTTATTGTCACTATATTGTTACTTTTCCACTCTATTATCTACTCTTTACCATTTATTGAATGAAATGCTAGAACTCTCGCGAACCATGCCCTTCTTATTGTAACAATATTATTAATAGTTGAATTTTATCTTTAATAAAGTAGGAATATTTAAAGTGATTTTTAATAAGTAAATCTTATTTGATTGAAAGTCAATTTTTAAATTGTAAATTTTAAATTATTTAGAATTGTAAATTTTCATAACTAGATTCAGTTTCAATAAGCTATGTAATAAACTAAAAATAAAAACATTTAGTAACTTTTTTTGTCATCAGTCTCTCGACTAGTTTGATGCAGTTCTCCAAGCTTTCTTTCTTGCGCAACTCGTTTCATATCTACATATATCTTTTGTAATTTGTTTAAAATATTCTAACCTTTTTCTCTCCCCTAAAATTCACTCCTTTAATATTACCCTCCATTATTGATAGAGCTATACCTGAACGTCTTAAGATATGTTCCATTAGCGTATCCCTTATTCTGGTAACATATATCCATAACTCTCCAGAAGAGGGTAGAAGTGTAAAAGACACTAATCAGAGTTATCTCCTTTGAAAGTAATGAATTTCATTACACAGCCAGACCCTGAAGTGAATAAAATGAAGGTATCAAATGCAGAATGGAAAATAATGTGCTTTTCAGAAGATCTGGCATGCTGATAAGCATACTTATCAACTCAGTGAGGAAAGCAATTGTAAACCATCTAACTTCTGGTTTAAACCATCTTCAACTCAGTGAGGAAAGCAATTGTAAACCATCTAACTTCTGGTTTAAACCATCTTCAACTCAGTGAGGAAAGCAATTGTAAACCATCTAACTTCTGGTTTAAACCATCTTCAACTCAGTGAGGAAGGCAATTGTAAACCATCTCATTTCTGGTTTTACTTAGTAGGCTATAACATCTATTATACAAATTAAAACCAGCCTTTCGGCTCACTACTTAACAATATAACACAAAAAAACGTTTAAATAACAAGAAGAAATGCAGTGTAAAAGAACCTTTACTTATAAATCACACGCACAACAAAATTAAAAATAAATAAACATGAGATAAAAAACCGAATTCATCTAGGTCGGTATAATCACGTACGCATCAATTTCAACATAGACCGATTTCAATCAATAAATAAACAAACACAAAACAAATACAAAAATATTACATAAGTGAAAACGATAAAGAATATCAGAAATGTTAAACGTGTAAGGTAGGCCTATACCCTGAAGGGTAAATCAAAATACCGATCCGGTAATGTTCTTTGTGATCCAAAAAAAAAAACGTTTTACAGGTTCCTTGTAAAAGTGCTTAATCAAATCATATAGGCAGGCGCTTTTGAAGATTAATCAAATAATTTACATTTATTTATCTACATCTTTCAGTATGAATTAAATATGTAAAGCTGGACAGTAATTTTTCATGTATAGTTCAGCCGTTCTTAGTTTGCTCCTACTGTAAACAAACAAAAGCCACCTACTACAGGGTGCACGCTAGTGTCCGCGACTTTACGGATGTCGTATTCCTATTAAGTTAACTATTTTTTAAAATTATAAGTACTTAAATAACTAAAAACATCAGTCATGATATGACTGATGGCTTAAAAATTTCATTTATAAAATTACTTTTAAAAGTATTTTGTATTAAATACTTTTGAAAGTATTTTGTTGTTACTTTTTAATCAGCGTGTACTCATTTTTATATAATGCGCATGCTCAGTGACGTCATTTTTTGTTTACATTAGGAGCAAACTAAGAGAGGCTGGACTGTACATTAAATTATATGTATGTTAATGAGACGGAGAAAATCAAGAATCAAAATAGAGGGCCATCATAAAAGAATTTTGGTGGGGGTAGCAGTAATTCAGACCAAGACAGTAACGAAATTTAGAGATATTTTTCATTTGTAGCTCTAATAGACTCTAACCAAAAAGTTTGTTTTCCCAAAAGTTTCCACTTAAAAAAGTGTATCTTTCGAGTCCACAGTTCCCGAACAAAAGTAGTACACCAAAAAAGTTCTCAAAAAGTTAAGTAAGATAAGTTCCCAAAAAAGTAATTAAGTAAAAGTAAGGCAAGTACTAAGTAAGTAAAAGTAAGTACTGAGAAAGTAAGTAAAAGTAAGGTAAGTACTGAGAAAGCAGGTAAGTAAGAAAAAGTAAGGTAGGCCTAAGTACTGAGAAAGTAAGTAAAAGTAAGGTTAGTACTGAGAAAGCAGGTAAGTAAGAAAAAGTAAGGTAAGTAGGCCTACTGAGAAAGTACGTGAGTAAAAGTAAGGTAAGTACTGAGAAAGAAAGTAAGTAAGTAAGTAAAAGGTAAGTACTGAGAAAGCAGGTAAGTAAGAAAAAGTAAGTTAAGTACTAAGAAAGTACGTAAGTAAAAATAAGGTAAGTATTAAGAACGTAAGTAAGTACATAAAAGTAAGGTAAGTACTGAGAACGTGTAAGTAAGTAAAAGTAAAGTAAGTAGTGAGTAAGAAAGAAGTAAAGTATAAAGTAAGTATAACTTACATAAGTAAAGTATAAAGTAAGTGTAAAGTATATTATAATAAGTTGGCTACTATGCCGGGGTCCCGGGTTCGATTCCCGGTCAGGCCTGGCATTTTTTTCATCTGTTAATCACCACATATCATTACCTACGCACAAGCCCAAGGCTTATGTAGGCATCATCACTCAATAATAAAAAAAAAAGTTGGTTAAGTTTTCAAAAGTTTGTGTGTGTTTATGTAGCAGCAGTTCTAACCGCAGTTTCGAATAAATTGTTACTTTGGTCTGTTTAGACTATGTTCACTAATAAATAAAAGGAAAAGTGTGTTTTGTTGTTCGCTGAATATTGAAGTCTGTAATTTCAGATGAAAATGCATTTCGACATGATTATGGAAAAGATCCACCACATGAAAATAATATACGATGTTGGTTCAAACAATTTGATCAAACTGGATCAGTCATCGAACAGAAATCAACTGGTAATCAGATTTCCACATTGATGATAGGCCGGGAAGGACCTATACCCTGGCCTCCAAGGAGTTCACACGTGATACCTGCGGAGTTTTACTTTCTCTTGCCTATATGAATATATAGGAAGGAAAGTATTGTTTTCATATCGATTTTTCACCGGATCTACACGTTTTCAGACCCCCTGAACCCAAAAAAACATGTTTTTAGCGATTGGTCTGTGTGTGTGTACAAAATATCTCAAGAACGGAACATCGTACGAACTTGAAACTTGAAACTTAAGTTACATACCAACTACCGGACCCGACACGAACATTTTCATCAAAATCGGTCAACCGGAAGTAGTAGTTTATTCGTATAATTTTTCGCTTTTTTGCGATTTTCTCAAAAACTGGTCCTACGATTTTTTTTAAAATCGCCTGGTTTACTAAATTTTTTATGCTCTACAAGATAGGGTAGGCGCCATCTTGGCTAAAATTCTTGGTAAGGGTGTTTTCACGTAAAAACTTTGTTTTTTTTTAAATTACGGCTTTAATATGCATTTCAGCGCAAAACTGTATATAATAAAAGTTGTAGACAATTTTAAATCCTACAACTTTTATTTCAAATATTTTTTTTGTATAACGCTTAGTTTAGCGGTAATTAGCAATTTTCTGTTTTTTCCCACGAAAACGTGTAAAAAATGAATTTTTTTAATATTTCGGCTTTAGTACGCATTTTATTTCTGTAGGGGTACATCAAGAAACATAGTTTATTCAAAAAAATATTCGTGACCTACTGTAAATCACTTAAAGAAAATAATTAACAAAGCATTGACAACCGAAACAGAAGATACATCAACTAACGTTCAGTCAGAAACCGAATAATCGATTGGACATTTGCCGAGCGACTAATGGTGCACATATTCAAATTTGTTAGTTATGTAAAAAAAATGTTTGAGACAAAAAATTCGATAAAAAAACATCAACTGTAAGTGTTTCTGTGTTCATTTAATCCATATTCAAAACCTCAGATTCTTTTACGATAACCCTGTATTTACGTAACCTAGATCTGTATATATAATTGGGAAAGCCCTCGCTCACTCACTTGGACAATAGAAAGAAAGCTGAAATTTGGAGGGAATATTCCCTTTAGAGTAAATAAAAGAGTTAATCATAAATCATTTCAATATTACACCGTTAAGGTGTTGTATGCAGTGTTCAACCCTTAAACCGAAGTTTTCTGTTTACTAAATTCCAGACAAGCTATATGGCTGAAACTCGATAAAAATATTGCTTTTAGTTCAACAACAAAATTATTTCCGTAACCTAGATCTGTGTATATAATTGGGAAAGACCTCACTAACTCACTTGGACAATAGAAAGAAAGCTGAAATTTGGAGGGAATGTTCCCTTTAGAGTAAATAAAAGAGTTAATCATAAATCATTTCAATATTCCACAGTTAAGGTGTTGTATGTAGTGTTCAACCCTTAAACCGAAGTTTTCTGTTTACTAAATTCCAGACAAGCTATATGGCTGAAACTCGATAAAAATATTGCTTTTAGTTCAACAACAAAATTATCATTAAATCATTTCCAAAATGTACCCGTAAGGAATTGAAAAGGGTGTCCAACCCTTAACCAATATTTTTAATTTACGAAGTTCCGAATAAGTTAGATGTACAACTCGGTGATATTACATTGAAGCTAAAAAAATACATTATAACGAATTCAAAAATTTATCCGTAAGAGGTTAAAAACGGTTTTCTATACTTAAACAAATATTTTTACTTTCTCTTGCCTATATGAATATATAGGAAGGAAAGTATTGTTTTCATGTCGATTTTTCGAAATCGAGTTTTCACCGGATCTATACGTTTTCAGACCCCCTGAACCCAAAAAACATGTTTTTAGCGATTGGTCTGTGTCTGTGTGTGTGTGTGTCTGTGTGTGCGTGTGTGTGTGTGTCTGTGTGTGAACAGAATATCTCAAGAACGGAACATTGTACGAACTTGAAACTTGAAACTTAAGTTACATACCACTACCGGACGCGACACGAACATTTTCATCAAAATCGGTCAACCGGAAGCAGTAGTTTATTCTTATAATTTTTCAGTTTTTTGCGATTTTCTCAAAAACTGGTCCTACGATTTTTTTTTAAAATCGCCTATTTTACTCAATTTTTTATTCTCTACAAGATAGGGTAGGCGCCATGTTTGCTGAAATTCTCGGTGAGGCTGTTTTCACGTAAAAACGTTGTTTTTTTTAAGATTACGGCTTTAATATAAATTTTAGCGCAAAAACTTATATTATAAAAGTTGTAGAGAATTTAAAAACCTACAACTTCTGTTTCAAACATTTTTTTGTATAACGCTTAGTTTAGCGGTAATTTGCGATTTTCTGTTTTTTTTTCTCACGAAAACGTGAGAAAAATCAATTTTTTTAACATTTCGGTCTTAGTATGCATTTTACGACAAAAGTGTATATAATTAAATTTATAGAAAATTAAAAGATCTACAACTTTTGTTTAGAGCATTTTTCTCTACAGAGCCTAGTTTAGCGTGAAAGCGTGATTTTCCGTATTTTTAAGCCAAACTGAGTTCGATTGTCATTTTCCGTCTTCCACTCATGATTAAAATAAGGTTATGTTTTTGAGGTTAGTTTTTGTTTATTTCTAATATTTTATTAATAATGTTAGGTTTATTATTAATTATTTGCATTGGCAAGAGAAAGTTGTGTGAGTGTTTCACACCAGATTTTTTTTGTTTATTAATTTCCGGAACCCACCGGGTTGGTCTAGAGGTAAAGTCGTCGCCAAAATCAGCTGTTTAACAGCTGATTTTCGGAGACGAAGGTTCCTGGTACAAATCCTAGTAAAGGTAGTTACTTTTATACCGGGTTTGAATGCTAGACAGTGGTTACCCGGTGTACTTTGATGGTTGGGGTTTAATTAACCATACTCTCTCAGGAATGGTCAGTCTGAGTCTGTACAAGACTATACTTCATTAATACGTCATACACATCATCCTCATCTCATTGGGTTATGGGGTTGCTTATTGTTCTGAATTGAACAGATTGCAACGTACAAATATTAGGAATTAAAAAAAAAATTAACTTCCGGAACAGGGCGGGGGCTGAACCTCGGTGAAGGTGTTGAAATATGTACTAAATACCATTAATAAAATTTTTCCAAACCAAAATATGAACATATACGAACACAAAAACTATTCTACCCCTTTTTCAAAAATTCGGATTTAACATCGGATTCCGAACAGACTTTACCACGATATATCAAAGACAATTTGTACATGAATAATTTTCACTAAAAAAGCTTAAACGAGCTATAAATATGTTAAGCTAAAAATATTTAACATTTATTTTTAACCCACCGGGTTGGTCTAGAGGTAAAGTCGTCGCCAAAATCAGCTGATTTTCGGAGACGAAGGTTCCTGGCTCAAATCCTAGTAAAGGTAGTTACTTTTATACGGATTTGAATACTAGACAGTGGTTGCCGGTGTACTTTGATGGTTGGGGTTCAATTAACCATACTCTCTCAGGAACGGTCGACCTGAGTCTGTACAAGACTACACCTCATTTATACATCATACATATCATCCTCATCTCATTCGGTCATGGGGTTGCTAATTGTTCTGAATTGAACAGATTGCAACGTACACATATTAGGAATTAAGAAAAAATATTTAAATTATTTCCTTTTATTTTTATGAGATAACATTCCCGCAAATTTTTGAAACTGATACAGCTAAATGTTAACTCCGAAATCTTTTGTAAACAAATAATCAATTCATGTTTAAAAAAAGACACCTTCAATTAATTAATTAATTAATTTAATTAAAAGAAAAGAATACTTTAGAAAAAACTGTATAGATTAGATTACGTAGAATGACTTTAATTAGACGAAACAAAGAAAAAAACAAACTTGTATGAAATCAGCATTGTAATTTAAAAAAAATCATGATTCAAATTATTTTTCTGATTGATTACGAAATTTAACACAAGTATTTACTTAAAAAATAAATATATTTACATAAAAAAACGACAAAAATGTATTATTTTAGACAGAGGAAAGCATAGGACATGTATTATTTGAAAACCATCAAGAGGATTATGGTACATGCATAAACATGCAGATAATGATGCAAAGTCAAAAAGGTAAATGGAAAGTAAGGTTAGATCAAAGGTATGACCATATAAAAGCCAAGAAAGATAAAAGGTTTGAAATGAAATGCATTCCCGACCTAATTTGCATACTTAATTCACCCCCCTTCAATCTAGACACCATCCGAATAAATACATAGAAAAATGTACCAATGAAAAATATACACTGGACCCATAAGACAGATAACAGAAATGAAACAAAAACTTATACAATAAAAAAAATCTGGTGTGAAACACTCACACAACTTTCCCTTGCCAATGCAAATAATGACCAATAAAACCTAACATTTTTTTTTTATGGAGTGATGATGCCTACATAAGCCTTGGGCTTGTGCGATATATGTGGTGATTTACAGATGAAAAAAATGCCAGACCTGACCGGGAATCGAACCCGGGACCCCGGCATAGTAGCCAGTTGTGCTGACCACTACACCACGGACCGGCCACCAATAGTAATAAAACATTAGAAATAAACAAAAAACTAACCTCAATAAACATAACCTTATTTTAATCATGAGTGAAAGACGCAAAATGAAAATCGACCTCAGTTTGGCTTAAAAATACGGAAAATCACTCTTTTACGCTAAACTAGGCTCTGTAGAGAAAAATGCTCTAAATAAAAGTTTTAGATCCTTCAATTTCCTATAAATTTGATTATATACACTTTTGTCGTAAAATGCATCGTAAGGGCGAAATATTAAAAAAATCGATTTTCACACGTTGTCGTGAGAAAAAAAGAGAAAATCGCTAATTACCGCTAAACTAAGCGTTGTACAAAAACTGCTCACAATAAAAGTTGTAGGATTTTAAATTCTCTACAACTTTTATTATACACATTTTTGCGCTAAAAAGCATATTAAAGCGGCAATCTTAAAATAACAATTTTTTACGTGAAAACAGCCCCTCCAAGAATTTCAGTAGACATGATGCCTACCCTATCTTGTAAAGCATAAAAAATTTAGTAATCCAGGCGATTTTTAAAAAAATCGTAGGACCAGTTTTTGAGAAAATCGAAAAAATGACACGAAATAAACTACTACAGTAGAGTACCCATTTTCCGTGGATCGTTCAACCGGGGTTTGGATTAACCGTGCGATCACTAGAAATTTTTTTTTTTTTGTTTAACGTCCGACTGTTTTGCAAATTGCTGCTAATACAGACGGTGAAGGATGAAATAAATTTTTTGTAACGTATGAAAAAATGCCATGCCCGTGTGGGATTAGAACCCAAGACCGCGTGATGATAGGCGAGCACGTTACCAACATCGCCAACGCGGCCGGCTAGAAAAATTAATTATGTATGTACTAGGCCTTCGGGCCTGCCCAGTCAGTCAGCTGGTAGTAGGTCGCTATTATTTGTTAAGTAACACCGGTTGGGCAAGCGACTTTGTATGGTGACCAGCTGAACAGCCATCCATGAACAAACTCTACGGGGGGTCCCTGTTCAAACTCATGTCTAATCCACGTCAAAAAAAAGCAGCGATCAAATTGGGTAGTTGTCAACAATGTACAGTTCCTGATATCAAATAAAAGCTAAAAAAAAAAAAAAAAAAATGTACTATATAACTTTTACAAATTAAAACTTTTCAACTCCCGACATTTTCGTCATCGTAATTATCACAATTATTGTGATTTACTACGATAATATTGTTCGATTACGACAACAATGAGTAGGTACATTAATGTAGACATAAACTAATTTCGTATCGTAGTATCCTTGTTTCGTATCGAAACAAAGTAAAATAACAGATTTTTTGTGATTTTTTTGGTACGTAGTTTAAGGTAAGATTTATATAAATTTATGTAGTAAATATTTTTATTTCAATACAATTTGTTTATTTATTTCCGATATCCGATAGTATTAACATGTATTAATCAGTAGAATAAAACATACGCGTAACTGGTGGTTTTGTTTATGACGTACCCTAAGTGGTCTCGACCGATTGGGTTGTATTATCCGTTGTTTTCGGTTATCCGGTATAGTTATCCCCCCAATTACCACGGATAATCGGTATTATACTGTACTTCCGGTTAACCGATTTTGATTAAAATGATTGTGTCGGGTCTGGTAGTAATATCTAACTTATGTTTCAAGTTTCAACTTCGTATGATGTTCCATTCTTGAGATATTTTGTTCACACACACAGACCAATCGCTAAAAACATGTTTTTTAGGTTCAGGAGGTCCGAAAACTTGTAGATCCGGTGAAAACTCGATTTCAAAAAATCAACATGAAAACAATACTACTTTCCTTCCTATGTATTCATATAGGCAAGAGAAAGTAAAAAATAAAATACCTAAAATTTGCCGCAAGAGTAACAGACGAAGAAGAAGAAAGTGGAGGAGGAGAAGGAGGGGTAGGAGGAGGAGGAGGAGGAAGAGGAGAAAAAGGAGGAGTAAGAGGAGAAGGTGGAGGAGGAGGAGGAGAAGAAAGAGGAAGAGGAGAAGGAGGGGAACAAGAAGAACTTAAATTTTGATTTATTTATAGTCGGTAAAGGTAAATATAACCCATATATTTATTAAACGGACATGACACTTTGTGTGGAGTTTGTTTCCTTATAATAATTCATATCTCTGATCTACATTATTACGTAGCACATACGTAAATAAGGTTCTCATACAATTTATTGCAATATAAGTTTTGGTTGGTGCCAAAATACAAAACAAACAATATAAAAATGTCAAATATATATTTTATTACCTGTTTTTCTGTTCTATTAATAGACAAAGACACAACTAACTATTAGAATTAACACATCTATTAAAGCTGTAGGTAAATATACTTACTTGCGTTTTTACTTTTCTTGTCGTGTTTTATTACAGTGTACGTATAAATCTTGTTACACGCGTTTTTACGCATAAATAAACTGGAACTTGCGGTTGGTTGTATTTCACGAGGAAGTTTATTACTCAAATCATTTGAGTAAAACTTCACCCGTTTATATTTATTACAGCGTTTATTTATAACAACGGGATTAACATCTCCATAATCTTTTTACTTTCTCTTGCCAATATGAATATTTGATAGTATTGTTTTCATTTCGATTTTAACAAATCGAGTTTTCACCGGATCTATATGTTTTCAGACCACCTGAACCCAACGAAACATGTTTTTAGCGATTGGACTGTGTGTGAACAGAATATCTTAAGAACGGAACTTCGTACGAACTTGAAACTTAAAACTTAAGTTACTTACCACAACCGGACCCGACACGAACATTTTCATCAAAATCGGTCAACCGGAAGTAGTAGTTTGTTCGTGTAATTTTTCACTTTTTTGCGATTTTGTCAAAAACTGGTCCTACGATTTTTTTTAAAAATCGCGTGGTTTACTAAATTTTTAATGCTCTACAAGATAGAGTAGGCGCCATGTTTGCTGAAATTCTTTCTGAAGCTGAAGTTTATATTTATTACAGCGTTTATTTATAACGCACAATTGGATAGTGCTATACAACGAGATTAACATCTCCATAATCTTTTTACTTTCTCTTGCCAATATGGATATAGGAAGGAAAGTATTGTTTTCATGGCGATTTTAAGAAATCGAGTTTTCACCGGATCTATACGTTTTCAGACACCCTGAACCCACACAAACATGGTTTTAGCGATTGGTCGGTGTGTGTGTGTGCGTGCGCGTGTGCGAGAACACAATATCTCAAGACAAGAACATCGTACGAACTTCAAACTTAAAACATAAGTTAGACACTACTAATGGACCCGTCACGAACATTTTCATCAAAATCGGTCAACCGGAAGTAGTAGTTTATTTTATGTGTGTGTGTGTGTGTGTGTGTGTGTGTGTGAACAGAATATCTCAAGAACGAAACATCCTACGAACTTAAAACTTGAAACTTAAGTTAGGTACCACTAGAGGACCCGACACGATCATTTTCATCAAAATCGGTCAACCGAAAGTAGTAGTTTATTCGTGTAATTTTTCACTTTTTTGCGATTTTCTCAAAAACTGGTCCTACGATTTTTTTAAAAATCTCGTGGTTTACTAAATTTTTAATACTCTACAAGATAAAGTAGGCGCCATGTTTGCTGAAATTCTTGCTAAAGCTGTTTTCACGTTTCAAAATTGTTTTTTTAAGATTACGGTTTTAATATGCATTTGAGCGCAAAAATGTATATAATAAAAGTTGTAGAGAATTTAAAATCCTACAACTTTTATTTCGAACATTTTTTTGTATAACGGATAGTTTAGCGGTAATTAGCGATTTTCTGTTTTTTTCTCACGTAAACGGGTGAAAAATCTATTTTTTTGAGATTTCAGCCTTAGAGTGCATTTTACGACAAAAGTGTATAATCAATTTTATAGGAAATAAAAAGATCTACAAATTTAATTAAAAGCATTTTTCTCTACAGAGCCTAGTTTAGCATGAAAGAGTGATTTTTCGTATTTTTAACCCAAACTGAGGTCCATTTTCATTTTGCGTCTTTTCTTCATGATTAAAATAAGGTTATAATTTTTGAGGTTAGTTTTTGTTTATTTCTAATGTTTACTCAAATCATTTGAGTAAAACTTCACCCGTTTATATTTATTACAGCGTTTATTTATAACAACGGGATTAATATCTAAATAATCTTTTTACTTTCTCTTGCCTGTATGAATACATAGGAAGGAAAGTACTGTTTTCATGTCGATTTTAAGAAATTGAGTTTTCACCGGATCTACACGTTTCAGCAAACATGGCGCCTACCCTATCTTGTAAAGCATAAAAAATTTAGTAAACTAGGCGATTTTTAAAAAAAATCGTAGGACCAGTTTTTGAGAAAATCGCAAAAAAGGTGAAAAATTACACGAATAAACTACTACTTCCGGTTGACCGATTTTGATGAAAATGTTCGTGTCGGGTCCGGTAGTGGTATGTAACTTAAGTTTCAACTTTCAAGTTCGTACAATGTTCCGTTCTTGAGATATTCTGTTCACACACACACACGCACATATACACACACGCACGCGCGCGCGCGCACACACACACACACACACCAATCGCTAAAAACATGTTTTTTTTGGGTTCAGGGGGTCTGAAAACGTGTAGATCCGGTGAAAACTCGATTTCTAAAAATCGACATGAAACCAATTCTTTCCTTCCTATATATTCATATAGGCAAGAGAAAGTAAAAATAGTAGCACTCGTTTTTGAGAAAAACGCAACAAAGTGAAAAATAATACGAATAAACAATTACTTCCAGTTGACCAATTTTGATGCAAATGTTTGTGTCGGGTTCGGTAATGGTACCTAACTTAAATTTCAACTTTCAACTTCGTTCTATTTTCCGTTCTTGAGATATTTTGTTTACAGACAAATACGAATACTGACCAATTGCTAAAAACACCTTTTTTGGGTTCAGGGGGTCTGAAAACTTGTATATCCGGTGAAAACTCGATTTCGAAAAATCGACATAAAATACTTGACTTCCCTATATAATCATACAGGGCAAGAGAAAGCAAACTTTTATACTAATAAATGAATGAATATAAAGAGAAACAATAAATAAGTTTATAAAAAAATTAACCGCCCAACGTGGGGCTCGAACCCACGACCCTGAGATTAAGAGTCTCATGCTCTACCGACTGAGCTAGCCGGGCTGTTGTTACGAATAAATGTAATATAGTCTGCCAAAATCTCAGTCTATCTCCTACGAAGGTCATTAACAATAGAGTAAATAAACGTTATAAAGCATTGTAGGCCTACTACTGTACTGTAGTGTAAATTAGTACACTGTACTGTAATTTGTCAACTTTTTTACCATGATTTCAGAAAGTAAATTTTACATATTTATACAATCTTTACTTTCTCTTGCCTATATGAATATATAGGAAGGAAAGTATTGTTTTCATGTTAATTTTTCGAAATCGAGTTTTCACCGGATTTTCACGTTTTCGAACCCCCTGAACCCAAAAAAATATGATTTTAGCGTTTGGTCTGTGTGTGTGTGTGTGTGTGTGTGTGTGTGTGTGTGTGTGTGTGCGCGTGTGTGTGTGTGTGTGTGTGTGTGTGTGTGCGCGCGCGTGTTCGTGTGTACAGAATATCTCAAGAACGGAACATCGTACGAACTTGAAACTTGAAACGTAAGTTACATAACACTACCGGACCGGACACGAACATTTTCATCAAAATCGGTCAATCGGAAGTAGTAGGGACTTTATTCGTGTAATTTTTCACTTTTTACGATTTTCTAAAAAACTGGTCCTACAACTTTTTTTTAAATCGCGTCATGTACTATATTTTTTATGCTCTACAAGATGGGGTAGGCGCCATGTTTGCTGAAATTCTTAGTGAGGCTGTTTGCACGTAAAAAAAATTGTTTTTTTAAGATTACAGCTTTAATATGCATTTTATCACAAAAATTATATAATAAAATAAGTAGAGAATTTTAAATCCTACAACTTTTATTTCCAACATTTGTTTTTATAACGTTTAGTTTAGTTTTAATTAGCGATTTTCCGTTTTTTTCTCACGACGTGTGAAAAATTGATTTTTTTAAGATTTCGACCATTTTACAACAAAAGTGTATAAATCAAATTTATAAGAAATTAAAAGATCTACAACTTTTAATCACGGCGTTTTTGCCTACAGAGCCTAGTTTAGCGTGAAAGAGTGATTTTCCGTATTTTTAACCAAAATGAGGTTGATTTTCGATTTGCGTTTTTCACTCATGATTAAAATTAGGTTATAATTATTAAGGTTAGTTTATTGTTTATTTGTAATGTTTTATTACTAATGTTAGGTTATATTGTTAATTATTTGCATTGGCAAGAGAAAGTTGTATGAGTGTTTCACACCAGATTTTTTTACATAGGGCAAGAAAGTGACAATAACAAAATTTCGATAAGATAAAACCATGATAATAGGCCTTAATGCCTTTATTAAAAAATATTAAGATACAGAATTATTGAATAAGCTACCAACAATAAATAAAATTTTAAAAAAATAACCGCCCAACGTGGGGCTCGAACCCACGACCCTGAGATTAAGAGTCTCATGCTCTACCGACTGAGCTAGCCGGGCTGATGTCTCAACCAAATCTAATATAGACTGCCAAAATTTCAGTCCATCTTCAATTAATCTCATTAGGTATGTCCACACTCGTGCGTTTAAATTTATCTTAAAAAAAGTATTTTTTTGCGTGAAAACAGCCTTACCAAGAATTTCAGCAAAGATGACGCCTACCCTATCTTGTAAAGCATAAAAAATTGAGTAAACCAGGTAATTTTTAAAAAAATCGTAGGACCAGTTTTTGAGAAAATCGCAAAAAAGTGAAAAATTATACGAATAAACTACTACTTCCGGTACACCGATTTTGATGAAAATGTTCGTATCGGGTCCGGTAGTAGTATGTAACTTAAGTTTCAAGTTTCAAGTTCGTACGATGTTCCGTTCTTGAGATATTCTGTTCACACACACACACACACACACACACACACTCACAGACCAATCGTTAAAAACATGTTTTTGGGTTCAGGAGGTCTGAAAACGTGTAGATCCGGTGAAAACTCGAGTTCTTAAAATCTACATGGAAATAATAATTTCCTTCCTATACATACAGATAGGCAAGAGAAAGTAAAAAAATAACCGCCCAACGTGGGGCTCGAACCCACGACCCTGAGATTAAGAGTCTCATGCTCTACCGACTGAGCTAGCCGGGCTGATGACACAACCAAATCTATTATTGTCTGCCAAAATTTCAGTCCATCTTCTATTAATCTCATTAGCTGTACATTTAATTCAACCGACTAGAAATTTAATACAATTTTTCAAACTTTTTTTTTACTACTATCAAATTTAGAAATTTATTTAGAAGTTAATTATTAGGATATAATTCTAATTTGATAAATAGGAAAACTTGATTTTTCTAAATGAACTCTGATCACATGATTATTATTATTATTTATAGTATAGATCAGAAAGATAAACACAAAAATATGGTGAGAAACACTCACACGACTATCTTTTGCTAATGTAAATAATGAAATATATAACTAATGTTTAATCATGAGTAAATAATGTAAAACAAAAAATAATCATAAATTTCGTTGTAAAATGCACACTAAGATTAAAAATCTGATGTGAAACACTCACAAGATTTTCTCTTGTCAATGCAAATAATGAACAATATAACCTAACATTAGTAATGAAACATTACAAATAAACAAAAAAATTAACCTCAAAAAACATAACCAAATTTTAATCATGAGTGAATGATGCAAAATAAAAACCAACCTTAGTTTGGCTTAATAATAATACGTAAAATCACCGTTTCTTGCTAAACTAGGTCTGTAGAGAAAAATGCTTAAAAAAAATTGTAGATCTTTTAATTTCCTATCAATTTGATTATACGCACTTTTGCCGTAAAATGGATACTACGGCCGAAATCTTAAAAAATCGATTTTTTACGGATTTTCACGAAAAAAAACAATGAATAATTACCGCTAAACTAAGCGTTATATAAAAAAATGTTCGAAATAAAAGTTGTAGATTTTAAAATTGTCTACAACTTTTACTATATACACTTTCGCGCTAAAATGCACATTAAGGCTGCAATCTTAAAAAAAACCCTTTCTTTCAATGAGAGGACAGCCTCTCCAAGAATTTCAGCAAACATGGCGCGTACCTTATCTTGTAGAGTACAAAAAATGTAGTAAATGAGGCGACTTTTTGAAAAAATCGTAGGAGCCGTTTTTTCGTAAATCACAAAAAAGTGAAAACTGACACGAATAAACTACTACTTCCGGTTGACCGATTTTGATTAAAATGCTCGTATCGGGTCCTCTAGTGGCACTTAACTTAAGTTTTAAGTTTCAAATTCGTACGATGTTCCGTTCTCGAGATATTTTGTTTACACACACACACACGCGCGCGCGCACACACACACACACACAAACCAATCGCTAAAAACATGTTTTTTTGGGTTTCAGGGGGTCTGAAAACGTGTATATCCGGTGAAAACTCGATTTTGAAAAATCGACATGAAAACAATACTTACCTTCCTATATATTCATATAGACAAGACAAAGTAAAAAAATCCCATTATTTCACCGACTTAGATAAAAATAAATACAGAAAATCAATATAATTGACGCTAAAGCGTAGTACGAAAAAAAATTTGAAATAAACATTGTAGATTTTTAAACGTAATACTTTGATTGTAGCATTGTATATCTGTAGTACCTAAGAGGTAAAGGAAGTTAACTCCATTTTTGTAATTTTTGAGAAGAACCAAAAACATGAAGTTTTTTTATTTTGTAAAAAAATTCTGAAGGTGGGAGAATTTTTAAAATTTGTACCAAATAAAATGGCTTCTGACACAGAGATTTAAATGACTGAACAACTTTCTTAACTTCAACTACCCCCTGACCACCCACAGGACTTCATACTCTAAGTCTTTCTGCGTTTCAATTAAATTAGTGGTAACATGTAACTTGAGTTAATCAAACGAAAACAAAACTTAGACAAAATAAATTGTGCTAACTCTATTCTGATAAAGAAACAACATTTTATTCACAACTATGTTTGAAAAAATTACAGAGTTCAAGCAAAATCAGTAAGACAATAAAATAACTTATTGTCAATAACAAGTAGTATACATTCAATTAGAGTTAAAAATAGTAGTCATTTTAAAAATCTTCCGCATCATTATACAAAGGTAGAGATAATATGGTTACTGCAACTTTTATAGAGCTTTTTTGCTGATTTTCTAACTTAATTTTGCCAAAAGTGGAGTTAACACCCGTTAACTCTAGGGCACATATACCGGGTGAGCATAAAGTCTTGCCCTGATTATAAAAATTTATTGCAGAATAACTGTTTGACATAATAATTTAAATTTGATGCTGTTACATAGGTTAGAGTTAATAGTTTTTTTTAAGATTACTTACATTAGTAAACTTCAACGTGTGCCCCTTTGGTAGCTCGGAGAATGTCGAAGCGGTATTCCAGTTCCCGCCAGGTGTTTTGTAACATGTGTTCTGTCACAGTACCCACAGCAGCTTGTATCCTAGCCTTCAGTTCGTCAACGCCAGCAACTGGTGTGGCGAAGACTCTATCCTTGATATAGCCCCAGAAAAAAAAGTCAAGGGGAGTAATGTCTGGAGAGCGGGGTGGCCAGAGTGTTGGACCATCCCTTCCAATCCACCGATCCGGAAATGTTTCATCCAGGAAATTACGCACTATCAATGCCCAGTGGGGCGGTGCCCCATCTTGCTGGAAAATTATCCATGGTTGATATTCTTCTAACTGTGGTGCAATGAACTGTTGCAAAACATCTAAGTAAATGTTAGCGTTAATGGTGTTTTCCAGAACACATAGTGACAGAACACATGTTACAAAACACCTGGCGGGAACTGGAATACCGCTTCGACATTCTCCGAGCTACCAAGGGGGCACACGTTGAAGTTTACTAATGTAAGTAATCTTAAAAAAAACTATTAACACTAATCTATGTAACAGCATCTAATTTAAATTATTATGTCAAACAGTTATTTTGCAATAAATTTTTATAATCCGGGCAAGACTTTATGCTCACCCGGTATATATAATATTAATATAGGCAAGCCAAAGTAAAAAAAAGTCCCATTATTTCACCGACTTTGATAAAAATAAATACAGAAAATCAATAATTGACGACGCTAAAGCTTTGTACGAAAAAAAATTTGAAATAAACATTGTAGGTTTTTAAACGTAATACTGTGATTGTAGCACTGAATATACTTTTGCAATAAAAGTTTTCTGTACTTTAGTCAACAAGCAGTTGTTTAACTTGAATGATTCTATAAATAAGTAAAAAATTTAGTTTGTCTCTCTCATTATAAGTTACTGGGGATTTAGTTTGAGACAATAAAACTGAAACCTTGTTACATTGTTGCGGGACAATTATTACAAAGATTTTAACCTGCCATCCTAACCTCACTTAGGCCCTGGTATGTTCATTTTAAAATATTGCTTAACAACAGTAACTATTTAACATTGTTTATTTTGGTTTACATTTAATATTTACAGTGTGTTTCAGATAATTTCACACAATTTACATCTGTACTTTCTCTCGCCCTATATGAATAAGCTATATAAGGAAGGAAAGTATGATTTTCATGTCGATTTTTCTAAATCGAGTTTTTACCGGATATATACACGTTTCGAAGCCCCTCCCCGAATCCACTTAAACATGGTTTTTAGCGATTGGCCTGTGTGTGTGTGTGTGTGTGCGCGCGCGCGTGTGTATGTGTGTGAACAAAATATCTCAAGAACGGAACATCGTACGAATTTGAAACTTAAAACTTAAGTTAGATACCACTAGAGGACCCGACACGAGCATTTTAATCAAAATCGGTCAACCGGAAGTAGTAGTTTATTCGTGTCAGTTTTCACTTTTTTGTGATTTACGAAAAAACGGCTTCTACGATTTTTTAAAAAAAAAATCGCCTCATTTACTACATTTTTGATGCTGTACAATATAGAGTAATTGCCATGTCTGCTGAAATTTTAGGCAAACCTGTACTCTTTAAAAAAAAACTAAAATGTCCAGTGGTCACCCTGAACACTACTGTAATCCGGTAAAAAGAAGAAGTTAAATATCTGGGATTACATTTAAATCGAAGACTCACGTGGAAAAGTCAATTTTGGACGAAACAAAAACAACTTGCGTTGAAGTTACGTCAACTGTTCTGGCTCTTACGCAGTAAGTCTCAACTGTCCCTTGAAAATAATATAAAAATTATAATAATGAAAAATCTGGTGTGAAACACTCACACAACTTTCTCTTGCCAATGCAAATGATTAACAATAAACCTAACATTAGTATTAAAACATTAGAAATGAACAAAAACTAACCTCAAAAACATAACCTTATTTTAATCATGAGTGAATGACGCAAAATGACAATCGAACTCAGTTTGGCTTAAAAATACGGAAAATCACGCTTTCACGCTAAACTAGGCTCTGTAGAGAAAAATGCTCTAAACAAAAGTTGTAGATCTTTTAATTTTCTATAAATTTAATTATATACACTTTTGTCGTAAAATGCATACTAAGACCGAAATGTTAAAAAAAATCGATTTTTCTCACGTTTTCGTGAGAAAAAAAACAGAAAATCGCAAATTACCGCTAAACTAAGCGTTATACAAAAAAATGTTTGAAATAAAAGTTGTAGGTTTTTAAATTCTCTACAACTTTTATTATATAAGTTTTTGCGCTAAAATTTATATTAAAGCCGTAATCTTAAAAAAACAACGTTTTTACGTGAAAACAGCCTCACCGAGAATTTCAGCAAACATGGCGCCTACCCTATCTTGTAGAGAATAAAAAATTGAGTAAAATAGGCGATTTTAAAAAAAATCGTAGGACCAGTTTTTGAGAAAATCGCAAAAAACTGAAAAATTATACGAATAAACTACTACTTCCGGTTGACCGATTTTGATGAAAATGTTCGTGTCGCGTCCGGTAGTGGTATGTAACTTAAGTTTCAAGTTTCAAGTTCGTACGATGTTCCGTTCTTGAGATATTCTGTTCACACACAGACACACACACACACACACACACACAGACACACACACACACATACACACAGACCAATCGCTAAAAACATGTTTTTTGGGTTCAGGGGGTCTGAAAACGTATAGATCCGGTGAAAACTCGATTTCGAAAAATCGACATGAAAACAATACTTTCCTTCCTATATATTCATATAGGCAAGAGAAAGTAAAAAATCTGGTGTGAAACACTCACACAACTTTCTCTTGCCAATATAAATAATTAACAATAAACCTAACATTAGTAATAAAACATTAGAAATAAACAAACAACTAATCTCAAAAATATAACCATATTTCAATCATGAGTGAAACACGCAAAATGAAATTCGAACTCAGTTTGGTTTAAAAATACGGAAAATCACTCTTTCTCTCTAAACTAGGCTCTTTAGAGAAAAATGCTCTTAATAAAAGTTGTAGATCTTTTAATTTTCTATAACTTTTATTATATACACTTTTGTCGTAAAATGCATACTAAGGCCAAAATCTTTAAAAAATCGATTTTTCACACGTTTTCGTGAGAAAAAATCAGAAAATTGCTAATTACTGCTAAACTAAGCGTCATACAAAAAAATGTTTGAAATAAAAGTTGTAGGTTTTTAAATTCTCTACAACTTTTATTATATAAGTTTTTGCGCTAAAATTTATATTAAAGCCGTAATATTAAAAAAACAACGTTTTTACGTGAAAACAGCCTCACCGAGAATTTCAGCAAACATGGCGCCTATCCTATCTTGTAGAGAATAAAAAATTGAGTAAAATAGGCGATTTTAAAAAAAATCGTAGGACCAGTTTTTGAGAAAATCGCAAAAAACTGAAAAATTATACGAATAAACTACTACTTCCGGTTGACTGATTTTGATGAAAATGTTCGTGTCGCGTCCGGTAGTGGTATGTAACTTAAGTTTCAAGTTTCAAGTTCGTACGATGTTCCGTTCTTGAGATATTCTGTTCACACACAGACACACACACACACACACAGACACACACACACACAGACCAATCGCTAAAAACATGTTTTTTGGGTTCAGGGGGTCTGAAAACGTATAGATCCGGTGAAAACTCGATTTCGAAAAATCGACATGAAAACAATACTTTCCTTCCTATATATTCATATTGGCAAGAGAAAGTAAAAATATATAAATATCGTATAGAAAGTAATACTCAAACCAGTTTGGACGTACGGGTTAGAGCTATTGGGTACAATTTGGTTCATCAAAATAGTATAGAAATACTGCAGCGCTTTCAATCAAAATGCCTGAGACTGATCACTGCAGCCCCATGGTACGTAACCAATAAAACACTGCAAAATGACCTAAACCTGCCCTTCATAAAAGAAGAAATTAAACAACATAGCGAAAAACATTTACAAAAACTAAAAGACCACCAAAATCAATTAGCAATTAACCTCCTCGACAACAGTGAGGATACTCACAGACTGAAAACGTTCTAAAACATTAGACCTTTACGATTTTCTTAATAATTTATTATTTTTTTCTACTTCTACTATTAATTAATCATCGTCATCATTATCATCTTCAACTTCAACAACTTCATGTTTCAAGATATTAAAGCACAATTCAGTCAAATTTATTTGTATCTTTTGTTCACAGTTTAAAATTTATTTTGAAACACTACTGAATGCGGTTTATACTTCCATTCTAATAACGTTATAACTCAAATTTTTACTTTCTCTTGCCTATATGAATATATAGGAAGGAAAGTATTGTTTTCATGTCGATTTTAAGAAATTTACTTTTCACCGGATATACACGTTTTCAGACCCCCTGAACCCCAAAAAAAAAATGTTTTTAGCGATGGTCTGTGTGTAAGTCAACAAAATATCTGAAGAACGGAATATCGTACGAAATTCAAACTTGAAACTTAAGTTACACACCACTACTGGATCCGACACGAACATTTTCATCAAAATCGGTTAACCAGAAGTAGTAGTTTGTTTATTCGTGTAATATTTCACTTTTTTGCGATTTTCTCAAAAACGGGTCCTACGATTTTTTTAAAAATCGCCTGGTTTAGTAAAATTTTTATGCTCTACAACATAGTGTAGGCGCCATGTCTGCTGAAATTCTTGGAGATTCTGTTTTCACATAAAAAAATTGTTTTTTTTAAGATTGTGACTTCAATATGCATTTTAGCGTAAAAATTTATATAGCCTAATAAAAGTTTTAGAAAATTAAAAACCCTGCAACTTTTATTTCAAACATTTTTTTATAACGCTTAGTTCAGCGGTAATTAGCGATTTTCTGTTTTTTTCTCACGAAAAAAGTGTAAAAAAATTGATTTTTTACGATTTTAGCATTAGTATGGATTTTACGACAAAAGTGTAGGCCTATATAATCAAATTTATAGAAAATTAAAAGATCTACAACTTTTATTCAGAGCATTTTTCTCTATATAGCCTAGTTTAGCGTGAAAGAGTGATTTTCTGTATCTTTAAGCCAAACGTCTTAATTTTGCGTTTAGCCGTCATGATTAAAATTAGGTTGTTTTTTGTTTATTTCTAATGTTTTACTGCTAATATTATGTTATATTGTTTATTATTTGCATTGGCACGAGAAAGTTGTGTAAGTGTTTCACGCCAGACTTTTATCATAACCTTGCTTAAAGTTTATAATTACATTAAAAAAAAAACTGATTGGAAAAGAAACACATTATTAAAAAGAAATGTGAAACACAAACACTTTCCAAATTTTTTCCCACCTTCCCGGGAAGAACAGATGATGAAAATCACACGTGGATAAACATTTTAAATAATACGTTATACAGAGTGATTTTTTAGTCCTGTTACCCAATTGTTAATGTCTGGTAATATTTTTCTAAAAAAAATAAATTTTGTTTTGTGACACTAAGTTGGTAGCCCTACTCAACCAGTATGGATATGGCAGTGTGAGTTGATTCTCCTTGAGCTGTGTAAAATTTTGTGCCATTTCCGGTCGTGTTACGAACAGAATGTCTTTTATCCTAAAACAATCTCTTGTTTAAATCTGGAGGCTGACGCACTAGAACTAATCGTATGTGATACGGATACAATTTTAATTTTTTAGCAGCTTTCTGAGCACTCGAACATGACAAATCAACATGCGAGAAAAGTTTTTGTAAACTTTTCCATGGAGAATTGAGCAATCTTGTTTTCACATTCTCTTAACGTCATCTGTCAAGAGAGTTGATCGACCACTACGTTTTCTGCAGCAAACAATACCTGCCTCTAAAAATCAGTTAGTTAGCCTAGAAATTGACTAGAATAGAGTGGAGGAACACCAAAAAATTTAATTTGAAATGATTCTTTTACACTCGCATACGATTTTGTAGCAAAATATTGTTCAAGAATGAAAACCCGTTGTTCTAGGGTAAAAGACATTCTGTTCGTAACACAACTGGAAACAGCACAAAATTTTACGCAACTCAAGGAGAAACAACTCAAACTGTCGTATCTATACCGGTTGAGTAGGGCTACCAACTTTGTGTCACAAAACAAAATATCCCTTTCTTAGAAAAAAATTACCAGACATTAACAATTGGGTAACAGGACTAAAAAAATCACCCGGTATTTATATTGAAGTTAAGATAATATGTAGAAACATCCTAGGTACTTGTTAGTTTTTTTCCGAGTTACCCTGTTACACGAGAGAAATTTTACTGGTCTATTTAAAAGACAGCAATTAAATACAGAGGTTACATTTTCATCCACTTTAAAAAGTTAGTAGTAAGCTATTAAACTTACATGTGACTACCTAATAATGAAGCACTATGTTTAACTAAATTTTTGTGGTCTGTTAAGTAGGTGATTTTGTCTTCTTCACAAACTATTCTCACTAAAATGTATTGCTCTGCCTAAAAATTAACTTTCCCTATTTTCTAGTTCTATTTTTAACTTGTTTTTTTTTTTTAATTTCTTTACCACTTAGTACGTACGTATAGTTTATTCAATAATTTTTACTTTCTCTTGCCTATATGAATATATAGGAATGAAAGTATTGTTTTCATGTGGATTTTTTGAGTTTTCACCGGATCTACACGTTTTCAGACCCCCTGAACCCAAAAAAACATGTTTTTAGCGAATGGTCTGTGTGTGTGTGTGTGTGTGTGTGTGTGTGTGTGTGTGTGTGTGTACAAAATATCTCAAGAACGGAACATCGTACGAACTTGAAACTTAAGTTACATACCACTACCGGACCCGACACGAACATTTTCATCAAAATCGGTCAACCGGAAGTAGTAGTTTATTCGTATAATTTTTCACTTTTTTGCGATTTTCTCAAAAACTGGTCCTACAATTTTTTTTAAAAATCGCCTGGTTTACTGAATTTTTTATTCTCTATAAGATAGGGTAGGCGCCATGTTTGCTGAAATTCTTGGTGAGGGTGTTTTCGCGTAAAAAGTGTTTCTTTAAGATTACGGCTTTATTATGCATTTCAGCGCAAAAATGTATATAATAAAATTTATAGAGAATCTGAAGTCCTATAACTTTTATTTTAAACATTTGTTTGTATAACGCTTAGTTTAGCGGTAATTAGCAATTTTCTGTTTTTTCTCACGAAAACGAGAAAAATCGATTTTTTTAAGATTTCGGCCTTAGTATGTCATTTAACGACAAAATGGTATATAATTAAATTGATAGAAAATTAAAAGATGTACAACTTTTATTTAAAGAATTTTTCTCTACAGAGCCTAGTTTAGCGTGAAAGAGTGATTTTCCATATTTTTAACCCAAACAGGTCGATTTTCATTTTCCGTCTTTCACTCATGATTAAAATAAGGTTATGTTTTTTGAGGTTAGTTTTTTGTTTATTTCTAATGTTTTATTACTAATGTTAGGTTATATTGCTTAAATTATTTGCATTGGGAAAAGAAAGTTATGTGAGTGTTTCACACCAGATTTTTTTTTTTTTTTTGTTTAACGTCCGACTGTTCTGCAAATACTGCTAATGCTGGCGGTGAAGGATGAAATGTTTTTTTTTTGTAACGTATGACAATATGCCGTGCCTGAGTGGGATTCGAACCCAAGGCCGTATGATGAGAGGCGAGTACGTTACCAACTACGCTATACGGCCGGTAGGTACACTTATGAGTAGGCTATATGTTTTTTAATATAGGTATGTGTTGTT
Organism: Catonia carolina; assembly: GCA_035578175.1. Lineage (NCBI taxonomy): Eukaryota > Metazoa > Arthropoda > Insecta > Hemiptera > Achilidae > Catonia > Catonia carolina. Next base: position 7,378,310 of record JAQMRL010000008.1, read on the forward strand.
TAGGTCATCAGCCGAAAAGCTGGTTTGAACCTGTAGAGGTTTTACTAAGTGAAACGAAGAGTGAGGTGGTTTACCATTGCCACAACTCACTGAATGGAAAAGTTCACTTATCAGCATGCCCGGGCCCTCTGAAAAGCACATATTTTCCACTCTGCAAATGACAACTTCACTTCATTCACCACAGGGTCTGGCTGTATAATGAAATTCATTACTTTCAAAGAAGATAACTCTGATTAGTGTCTTTTACACCTCTACCTCTTCTGTTCTTAAATGATTCAGTCATTTAATTGGCTGACCATGTGACAAGAAACAGAACTATTTATTTTAGCCCTGCAACTAACAGATTGAGTGTAAATAATTTGCAACTAACAGATTGAGTGTAAATAATTTGACACTCCACCTGTCTGCTATGGGCAGAAATATAGGTATATAGATATTTTTAATATACATTGTAGTAATATGATTTTTCTAAGTTCGATCATATAAATTATTTCTTAGTAAACTACTGTACACAAGTACTAACAATGTTTTGGCGAAGTTTATTAATTTTTTACTTTCTCTTGCCTATATGAATATATAGGAAGGAAAGTATTGTTTTCATGTCGATTTTTCGAAATCGAGTTTTCACCGGATCTATACGTTTTCAGACCCCCTGAACCCAAAAAACATGTTTTTAGCGATTGGTCTGTGTGTGTGCCTGTGTGTGTGTGTGTGTGTATGTGTGTGTCTGTGTGTGTGTGTGTGTGTGTGTGTGTGTGTGTGTGTGTGTGTGTGTGTGTGTGTCTGTCTGTGTGTCTGTGTGTGAACAGAATATCTCAAGAACGGAACATCGTACGAACTTGAAACTTGAAACTTAAGTTACATACCACTACCGGACGCGACACGAACATTTTCATCAAAATCGGTCAACCGGAAGTAGTAGTTTATTCGTATAATTTTTCAGTTTTTTGCGATTTTCTCAAAAACTGGTCCTACGATTTTTTTTAAAATCGCCTATTTTACTCAATTTTTTATTCTCTACAAGATAGGGTAGGCGCCATGTTTGCTGAAATTCTCGGTGAGGCTGTTTTCACGTAAAAACGTTGTTTTTTTAAGATTACGGCTTTAATATAAATTTTAGCGCAAAAACTTATATAATAAAAGTTGTAGAAAATTTAAAAACCTACAACTTCTGTTTTAAACATTTTTTTGTATAACGCTTAGTTTAGCGGTAATGCGATTTTCTGTTTTTTTTCTCACGAAAACGTGAGAAAAACCGATTTTTTTAACATTTCGGTCTTAGTATGCATTTTACGACAAAAGTGTATATAATTAAATTTATAGAAAATTAAAAGATCTACAACTTTTGTTTAAAGCATTTTTCTCTACAGAGCCTAGTTTAGCGTGAAAGCGTGATTTTCCGTATTTTTAAGCCAAACTAAGTTCGATTGCCATTTTGCGTCATTCACTCATGATTAAAATAAGGTTATGTTTTTGAGGTTAGTTTTTGTTCATTTCTAATGTTTTAATACTAATGTTAGGTTTATTGTTAATTATTTGCATTGGCAAGAGAAAGTTGTGTGAGTGTTTCACACCAGATTTTTTACTTTCTCTTGCCTATATGAATATATAGGAAGGAAAGTATTGTTTTCATGTCGATTTTAAGAAATCGAGTTTTCACCGGATCTATACGTTTTCAGACCCCGTGAACCCAAAAAACATGTTTTTAGCGATTGGTCTGGGTGTGTGTGTGTGTGTGAACAGAATATCTCAAGAACGGAACATCGTACGAACTTGAAACTTGAAACTTAAGTTACGTACCACTACCGGACTCGACACGAACATTTTCATCAAAATCGGTCAACCGGAAGTGGTAGTTTATTCGTGTAATTTTTCACTTTTTTGCGATTTTCTCAAAAACTGGTCCTACGATTTTTTTTAAAATCGCCTGGTTTACTCAATTTTTTATTCTCTACAAGATAGGGTAGGCGTCATGTTTGCTGAACTTCTGGGTGAGGCTGTTTGCACGTAAAAACGTTGTTTTTTTTTAAGATTACAGCTTTAATATGCATTTTAGCGCAAAACTTTATATAATAAAAGTTGTAGAGAATTGAAAATTCTACAACTTTTATTTCAAACAATTTTTTGTATAACGCTTAGTTTGGCGGTAATTTGCGATTTCCTGTTTTTTTCTCACGAAAATGTGTGAAAAATTGATTTTTTTAAGATTTCGGCCTTAGTATGCATTTTACGACAAAAGTGTATATAATTTAATTTATAGGAAATTAAAAGACCTACAACTTTTATTTATAGCATTTTTCTCTACAGAGCCTATTTTAGAGAGAAAGAGTGATTTTCCGTATTTCTAAGCCAAACTGAGGTCGATTTTCATTTTGCATCATTCACTCATGATTAAAATAAGGTTATGTTTTTGAGGTTAGTTTTTTGTTTATTTCTAATATTTTATTATTAATGTTAGGTTTATTGTTAATAGTAGTTATTATGGTTCATTCTGGTGGGTATAATAAATCTTTCATTTATTTAAATAAATTTACATAAAACTTACATTAAACTATGCAAGTACGATAACATGTACTATGTACTATGTACTATGTACATGTTCTATCAGATTACATGTACATGTTAATCTATATCTTGCGCAAGTCGTTTCATATCTACATACCTGTAACACCCTACATCTTTTATAAAATGTAGTTACAGAATTTTCTTAGTAATAAATTTTACTACGATACATGTATGATGTACTTATTTGTAACCTCTGTAACTGGTTACATTGCTTATTTTGAATTTCGTACCGTAGTTTATGTCGTTATTTGCTTGACTGTACGCCTGTTCCATCTCTCGGCTGTTTTTGGTATTACGTGTGGCTATTTAGTAGTGGTAATTGTCTCTTATCTACCTGCTTTTGTTATCTCTCGTAAATCAGCTGTTTCAAGTAAAACGTACTTTTTCTTTCTCTGTGTTAGACTGACCGTTACGATGATATGTTGAATTTGTCCGCCGTAAATAAAATAAAATTTTCAAGTGCTTTTTAAAATGTCGTGATTTGTTTTTTTGGAAGCATTTTTCTAAAATGCAGCGCTGTAAAGTATTGCGGATTCTGTTTGGCAGTTTTTTTTATTTATTTTTTTTAAATAATGTTCTCTACGTATAAAAGGCTATTTTCAACTTGTTTAATTCTGCTTTAATCAATGCCCAGACACGTATTTTCAATTTTCACCAGCGACATAAAAGGGTGTACGAGTGTTGAAGAATGTTTTTTTTAAATTCTACCATGTATTTATATATATATATATTCTACTCGAAACTTGACTGAAAATCAAACTACGTTAAGTATCTATTATTTTGTTATGCTGATCTCATCTGGTATGTAAATTTTTTTAAAATCTTTTTAATCAACCATCAATTTACCAATGTTCTACGATTGTTCTCACTACTAAGCATTGGCTGCATGTTTGGGCAAACTTTTTCTGATTTTTATTTTCACTGAACTGTGGACCAGCACCTGATTTTCACCAGTTTTTTTAATATCTTTTTTTCTTTAAAAGATAAATATATATTGCTGTTTTGTTATTTTGAATGAACTTTTTTATATATATTTAAAGCTTATAAATTTTATTAATAAAACAAAACACTTTTTTGGATTTGGACTTATAATATTAATAAAAACAAATAATTAAATAAAAACGTATTTCATTATGATTACTATTGTTATTTGATAGCAGACTATATCTATTCTTATAATGTCTGCATATTCGATTGTAAAAAAAATGTTCTAAGCATATTTTTTCTATTTTTTTATTTGGATCCAAATTAACATTAAATTCAAATTTGCTGTAAAATTTGTTGATCATATTAATTCTGATTTAATACTATATTGTTTTTTTTAAAAAATAGAGTCATTCTTAAATTGCTATAATTATTATTTACCATATAATTGCTGTTTGGTAGTTAATTTGTTTAATAAGAATATATTTTCATTAAACTTTGTTAATTTCATTTTATTTTTTTTATTTGTATTGCTACAACCATACCCAGTACGGTATCTCTTCCCTGATATCCTGGGAATGATTACAAGTGGTATTGCAGAACGTGGTTACGTTCTTTTATTTTATATTGTTGCTGGAGGTGTGGTTGTGGAAACAAGTTCTCTACTGTTGGAAATTTCAGTGCTGGGTGTAGGTTTTATTATGGCTGCTGTGAGTCGTACCTTTTCTATAGATCATCTCACTCGAGATGATTTATTGTTTGAACTGCGTAGTCGTGGCGTATATGTTGAAGGATCTGTGAGTGAACTGAGGATCAAACTCAGGCGTGTTTTAGCCAATTGTGAAGCCCCCTCTGTAGATTTTCTTACCGTGTTTTCTACGGAGAAAGAATATCAATTGTTTACCTTAAGGATGCACAGCTTTGTGCAAGAAATCGACAATTTAGAAGCACCCGTTTCTGAGCGATTTTATAACGGCCTGAAAGGTAGATTTAATTCGTTGTTAGGCAGGTTTGAGTTACTTAAAAGTTTAGCAACAAATGATCCTAACTTTACTGAAAGAATTGGGGATTTTGAAAATCATATGAAGTCATTAGGCGTTTCGGTTACTGCTATTGCTAACATGAGCATAGATTCGCCGGATCCCAGTCCTGGGGGTAGTATCCCGGTTCCGAATGTCGTCCCAGTTCCGAATATTGTAGGTGTTTCGGATGTCTTACCTCAATTGCCTAATATGCCTGTTCCTTTTAATGAGGGTGGCGTTAGGACATTAGCTGCTGGGGGATTATGTAATTCTCTATACGGTAAACTGCCGCACCCCGCAGAAAAATTATTAAATACTTTGCCAGTGTGCAACGGTTTTGATGTTGATAATTTATTAAGACTGTTTAAGATTTCTATTAATTTACTCGAGTCATTTCCTGATATAAGAAGAAGTATTCTTTCGCTTTTGTTGCCCTATGTCGCTAGCCCTTTGCGGGATTTTCTGGTCAAGCATATGGATAGCCAGTCCTTCCGTCACTTTCAGCAGGATGCGTTGTTGGCATTTGTCCCTGCTAGGCAATTGGTCCAGCTAAAACAAAATTTGTTTTTAAGATGTCAAAGGTCCGGGGAGGATTTGCATCGGTATGTTTCTGACGTTAAGGAGGCCGCGTCTGTTTTACAGCTCGATTTGGCGGAGATAGAGATTGTTAATACTATTTTGGATGGTTTGTCCCCTGAAACTAGATCCTGTCTTGTAATGTGTACTCGACCCACTAATTATATTGAACTGAACCAAATGTGTGTTCAGGTGGTGAATACCATGTTCACAGATCGTCAGCGGCAGAGAATTCAGCCCGACACGGTTAAGTTTGACTCTAGACCTAAAACTATTCCGGTGTGTCATTTTTGTCGCAAACCCGGGCATATTGTCGCTAATTGTTTTAAGAAGGCTGCAGTTGATAATAAGAATGGTAACTTCTCTGGAGCGAACGTCTCAAAAAAACTAATTTGCAACGAGGTCGATCAAGTTAGCCTTCCTCGTTCTATTGTTGTCAAGTCTAACTCATCTAATGCATATGTCCCTACGTGCTATTTATGTGGTGTTATAGGCCATTATATATGGAAATGTCAGCATTTTGTAAAAGGTTTAAATCGTTTTCGCGTTATTGATTCCAATAAATTTGTTGCCGGTCGCGTCTGTACCGTAACATCTGTCGTTGGTAATAATTATAGTAGTTGTGTTAAATGGCCCAAATATGTGACCAATATTCTGGAACATAAACGCGACAACATTATCGACGCGAATAGGGTAAGGTGTCGCCCTAAGGTCAATGTTGTTTTCGATTCATGTGACATTCCTGCCTTGTTGGACTCAGGATCAGTTAGATCATTTATGAGTCTTGCTGTTTTCAATAGCATTAACAATGTGCGTAATATTAAAAATATTAAAGAATCTAACCTCGTGTGTTCTTCTGCTACTAATTCCAAACTAGATATTATATACGAAGTTTTGTGTAAAATTAAAATTGATCAGTTTACCTGGTGTTTCCCTGTTCTTGTTGCTGGTAACCTGGCGTGTCCATTTATACTAGGTTCCGATTTTTTTATTTATACTGGTCTCGTTTTGGATTTGTCTGCTTCTTCTTTTCATTTTAAATTCCGCCCTAAATTTAAAATGTGTTTATCCAATACTCAAGTTTCATCCATTTCTTATGTTCAACCGGATCAATCGCCCGACTCTATTTCTTCTGACTGGCATGTTCTTGTACAACATCTTGATCCTTTGCAACGTGAACGTGCTGTGGAGTTGTTTAAGGCGTTTCCTAATGTGCTTACCACTCGTTTGGGGTTAACACATCTTATTGAGTATGACATCAAGTTGTCTAGCTGTACCCCTGTTAAATCCCACCCATATGTTTTGGCGCCGCCTAAGATGACCCTGTTGCGCGGTTTAATTGACAAGATGTTGGAGCAGGGCATCATTGAGCCGAGTAATTCTTCCTATGCCAGTCCGGCTTTTGTAGTCGCCAAAGAAGATAAAAAGCCTCGGATGGTAATCGATTACCGCAAGTTGAATAAGTTTGTCGATATTGAGGCTGTCCCCCTTCCTAACCTCCATTCCTGTTTTGATTGGTTTGGGAAGGCCAAATATTTCACCGTTTTAGATTTAAACTCTGCTTATCACCAAATCCCCCTTTCTAAAAATTCTAAACATGTTACCAGTTTTTGCACACCATGGATGCTGTATCAATTTACACGGATTCCCTTTGGTTTGGCCACTGGTGGCCAAGTGTTATCTAGGCTATTAGATAAAATTTTTCATGATGTGAAATTCAAGTATGTTTTTAATTTTTTGGATGATGTCCTAATATTCTCCGAGGATTTTGATACTCATCTGTCACATGTTCAAGATATTCTTAGTCGACTTTCACGTGCTGGTTTAACTGTTAATCCTAGTAAGGTCAAGTTTGCCGTGTACGAGGTGGGTTTTCTTGGCCACTTGATCTCTGCGGGAGGTATTCGTGTTGATCCCGATAGGACTCTTGCTATTCAAGGTTTTCCCGTTCCTAATAATGCTAAGGCTGTATCCAGGTTTATAGGCATGGTGAATTTTTTCCGCAAATTTATACCTCGTTTTTCTGATATAGCCGCCCCTCTCAACGCTCTCCGTGGAAAGAAAGCCAAGTTTAACTGGACGGAAGAGACTCAGAAGGCTTTTGTTGCATTAAAGGACGCTATTAGTCACCCTCCGGTGTTGAGAATACCTGATTTTGACCGGCCTTTCATTTTACAAACTGATGCGAGTTCCAACGCCTTGGGTGCTGTGTTATTGCAGGAGGTCGATGGTTCGAGACAGCCTATTGCCTATGCTTCGCGAAGTCTTACTCATCAGGAGAGAAAAGGTTCGGCGTACGAGCTTGAGTGCCTAGCCGTGGTCTATGGTATTGATAAATTTAGGCCTTATCTGGAGCACAGGGAATTTGAGCTAGAAACCGATAACCAAGCGCTATCCTGGCTGCTTGCTAGGCCAAGATCTTTGGGTAAGCTTGGGAGGTGGATTGCTAAGATAATGAGCATGAAGTTTAATGTTACCCACATTAAGGGCACGCAGAATGTTATTGCCGACACCTTATCGCGCATGTTTGAAGAAGACGATGGGAGCGGAGAAGAAGAGAATGTGGAATGTTTTCCTATTTTAACCGATTTCCCGTTAGCCTTTTCCGATTTTTCGCAACACCAAGTTTCAGATCCCCTTTTGGCTAGTATCATTAAAAATTTGAAAGATGGTTCCGTCTCCGATAAGTATTTTTTGTCTAAAGGTGTTTTATGTGTCCACGCTTTCGGCCCCTTTCCGTCCCGTATTGTTTTACCCGCTACTCTTATTGATATGGTTTTCTCTTACTATCACGATTCACTGTTAGGTGGTCATTTAGGTTTCGTTAAGACACGCCGCAAAATCTCCCATAATTTTTATTGGCCCTCTATGTCCCGTGATATCGAGCAGCGTGTCAGGTCTTGCGGTGTTTGTGCTACTAGTAAGCCATCACGTAACACTAAGTTAGGTTTTCTTGCCTCATCTGTTCCCGTACGCCCCTTTCACATGTTTCATGTCGACCATGTAGGCCCTTTACCCCGTACCCGCGGTGGTAATCGTTATATTTTGGTGGTCGTTGATACTTTTTCTAAATTTACTTGGCTTTGTCCCGTGCGAGAAGCCACCGCTAGCACCACCATTAAGGCTCTCCGTGATTATATCTTTCAAAATTTTGGTTTTCCTGAAGTTATCATTACGGACAATGCTTCTTGTTTTACTTCCAATTTGTTTAGGAATTTCTTGTTTTCTGTGGGGGTTAAATTTTCTACCCTGTCCCCTTACCACCCACAGCCTTCCAATGCCGAACGCTTTAATCGTAATTTGAAAGCTGCTCTTATTGCGTACCATTCTCAGTCCCAAACTTCCTGGGATCTGTCTCTTAATTGGTTGCAATTGGCATTTAATACCTCTTTCCATGATTCCATCAAGGATTGTCCTTTTAATATTTTGTTCCGGATCCAACCTTCTTGTCCCTTGTCGAATTTATGGAAAATTAATGATTTACTGCCACGAAATCCTAAGTCTGTTATGGAAGTTTGGAATAGCGCCAAAAATAATCTTGTGAAGGCACGCGAGAAGTTTGCTGGTGTTTATAATAATGGAAGGAGGGAATGCCCTTTTAAAACTGGAGACTTAGTATGGTGTCAGAAGCACAACTTGAGTTCTGCCGTTAACAAGCAAGCCGCCAAGTTAATGACTCGTTGGGCTGGCCCATTCAAGGTGCTTAAGTTTCTGACTCCGGTCACCGTCGAATTAAGTCGTCCGAATGAAGAATGTTGTGCCAGAAAGGCACATGTGTCGCAACTGAAGAAAGCGTACGGTCCGTACCGACCCGAAAATAATCCTTTGGATATGGAAGGAGAAATTGTTTGCGACGAGGTTTGTGATGAGTCCTTGTTTTTCCCGATTGTGTCTTGCCCGAATTTACAAAATTTCGATGTACCCTGATTTGCATTTGTTTTGTTTGTTGGTTTTGTCAATTATTATTATTAGGGGTTTTACTCCTTTTCCTCGTGCACGATGGATTTTCTTTTACTCTGTTTGGTGAATTTTACTCACGATGTTACTTTGCCGTTTTTGGGGTAGGTTTTGTTCTGCCTTTTCTGGGGTGTCATGGAGACGTCCGTGTCCCCTTCTGTGTCGTCTGTTTGACGATTTCGTCGGGTTTCGACCCATTGTTTTGGACATAGTGAGTCCGTTGTGGCCTTTTGGCCAATTTGTTTACTGTTAGTTATTTGTTTCGGGTTTTAGGTTAGTTGGTTCTGGTTTTGGTTGTGGTTAGTTTGTTTTGGGTGTGCGTGTGTTGGTGCTTTCTTCCCTTGGTTGGGCGGAAACCACCAGCGCCGCCACTGTGGATCTTTGATGTCTTCTGGGGCTGTTCACCTCTTCCTTTCGTTAGGCGGGTGGTGAGGGGTTCCGGGGGATTATCTTGATCCCTTTTCCCGGCTTTGTCGTTTCGGTCACGCGAGGGTGATGACCTTAACTACACCCGAGGGGGTTTTGTCGCGCTTGGAGGACGACGTTAAATACCTCCTAGTCTGGGGGGGAAGTTGTCGGTCGCGCGAAGGAGACGACCTTAACTACTCCTGTAGGGTTTTGTTGGGGGGTTGATGTGAGTCGTGCTCGGGGACGACTTAAAACTCCCCCTTTAGGTTTTCTGCTCTCGACATGGGCAAACTAAACCTGTGGTTCAGGTTTTGTTTGTTCTTGGCGGGGGGAGGCTGTAACCTCTGTAACTGGTTACATTGCTTATTTTGAATTTCGTACCGTAGTTTATGTCGTTATTTGCTTGACTGTACGCCTGTTCCATCTCTCGGCTGTTTTTGGTATTACGTGTGGCTATTTAGTAGTGGTAATTGTCTCTTATCTACCTGCTTTTGTTATCTCTCGTAAATCAGCTGTTTCAAGTAAAACGTACTTTTTCTTTCTCTGTGTTAGACTGACCGTTACGATGATATGTTGAATTTGTCCGCCGTAAATAAAATAAAATTTTCAAGTGCTTTTTAAAATGTCGTGATTTGTTTTTTTGGAAGCATTTTTCTAAAATGCAGCGCTGTAAAGTATTGCGGATTCTGTTTGGCAGTTTTTTTTATTTATTTTTTTTAAATAATGTTCTCTACGTATAAAAGGCTATTTTCAACTTGTTTAATTCTGCTTTAATCAATGCCCAGACACGTATTTTCAATTTTCACCAGCGACATAAAAGGGTGTACGAGTGTTGAAGAATGTTTTTTTTAAATTCTACCATGTATTTATATATATATATATTCTACTCGAAACTTGACTGAAAATCAAACTACGTTAAGTATCTATTATTTTGTTATGCTGATCTCATCTGGTATGTAAATTTTTTTTAAATCTTTTTAATCAACCATCAATTTACCAATGTTCTACGATTGTTCTCACTACTAAGCATTGGCTGCATGTTTGGGCAAACTTTTTCTGATTTTTATTTTCACTGAACTGTGGACCAGCACCTGATTTTCACCAGTTTTTTTAATATCTTTTTTTCTTTAAAAGATAAATATATATTGCTGTTTTGTTATTTTGAATGAACTTTTTTATATATATTTAAAGCTTATAAATTTTATTAATAAAACAAAACACTTTTTTGGATTTGGACTTATAATATTAATAAAAACAAATAATTAAATAAAAACGTATTTCATTATGATTACTATTGTTATTTGATAGCAGACTATATCTATTCTTATAATGTCTGCATATTCGATTGTAAAAAAAATGTTCTAAGCATATTTTTTCTATTTTTTTATTTGGATCCAAATTAACATTAAATTCAAATTTGCTGTAAAATTTGTTGATCATATTAATTCTGATTTAATACTATATTGTTTTTTTTAAAAAATAGAGTCATTCTTAAATTGCTATAATTATTATTTACCATATAATTGCTGTTTGGTAGTTAATTTGTTTAATAAGAATATATTTTCATTAAACTTTGTTAATTTCATTTTATTTTTTTTATTTGTATTGCTACAACCATACCCAGTACGGTATCTCTTCCCTGATATCCTGGGAACGATTACATATTCAAACTGTATATTTCATTAAACTGACAGACTACATAAATTTTGTTTTACACTGTTTATTTATATAAAATGTAGTTACAGAATGTTCAATAAGAAACACACTGTTCCAACAGTTTATTGACTTTTCTGTCTCATGAGTTTAAATAGACTTCACTTCATGGTAATAATTTTTACTAGTTGAATAACCTTAGTTGAACTGTAAGAGAGAGAAGGTAAGTTAATCTGTATAAATATAGGTAGCTTCCTTCGTTCTTCATAGATGTTGTTTATACACGTGACAGTATGTTCATTCCCGATGCTGAAGTTCTTTTCGCCCTCGAAGGTCGTGTCGTTTCTTTGCGGTTCTCTTTCATAGAACAAGATGTCCGCGATGTATTGTTTTTTTTTGGTGAAATGAAACCGTCCGTTATAGATGAACTGGTCTACTATGGAGATCATTTAGGCGGCAACATCAAGTGGTATATTGCTATGTACGCCGAAATGGAAAAAACTGTATACCACGAGGAGGGAGCGGAACCAACTACTATTGTCCAGACGGCTGTTTTTCATGGTAAGACGAGACAGTTAATAAACGTTAATATAAGTATCCCTGAAATGGACAATCAATACGAAGACGCGATTGAAAAAATCCAAAGTAGTATTGAATCGTATACGTCATGTGGTAGTGGATGGACGTTGAAAAAAATCACGATATGTGATTTACATATTGTCCAATACTGTCCCCTCTACGGTGCTGGTTCGTTTATTCCCACTCCCAAAAAGATCAGCGTCCGTAAGGCGGTCATAAATATTAAAAATGAGAATGACCGTATGTGTTTTATTTGGTGCATATTAGAACACATCTACCAACAACCAGACCGTCACAAAATGATAAGCTGGTACAAAAAATATTTAAAGTTCTTAAACACAAACGGTATCAGCTACCCCGTGAAATTAACAGACATTCCTAAATTTGAACAGCAAAACCCTACCATATCAATTAACGTTCTAAGTTATGAAACCGACACTGACGTATTTTACCCTGTATACGTTACTAAATACCGAAATCGCGATCATGTAATTCATTTACTTTTGCTACCCGGACCCACACGTGAACAATTCCATTACTGTCTTATAAATACAAAAACTGACATTCGTATGGGACACCAGTACAATGGTTTGTCTCGACTATTAAGTATGAGTCAATCATCTGTACATCGCACTTCATATTATTGTAATTATTGCTATCACCGATTTACTGGTGTTAAAGGTAAATCAAACCGCGACAAGCACATGTTAACTTGTCAAGAATTTGGTCTCCAACGGACAACATTACCAGACCCCAAAGACCCCGTAAAATCTTTTATGAAATTTAGTGAGTTTCAAAAAACTCTAAAAGTCCCTTTCACGATTTACGCAGACCTTGAATCTTTCGTTACACCACTACACACCTCCCACCCACGACAAGTAGACGAGAATGGTCGTCCAGAGGCTTTCAATCATCCCACACATAAACATACAGCAAGCGGGTTTTCCTATGTAATTGTTGACGAAGACGGTAACATATTTCGCGGTCCAGTTACATATCGAGCCCAGAGTGACGATGATAATGTTGTCGAAAAAATGATGGAGCAATTGATCGGAATCGGCAAAGAACTTGATGATAAGTTGAAAAAATGTGTTCCCATATATATGACGCCTGACGATTATCGTACATATTATTCTTCCACCTTGTGTATGCTATGTAATGAACCTTTTGTTTCTACCGATAATTACAAGGTGCGTCATCACTCCCACACCACAGGTAAGTTTCTAGGTGCCGCTCACAATATATGCAATCTGAAAGCCCCTTACGTGAAACACATTCCTGTTTTCTTCCACAATCTTCGTGGCTACGACAGTCACCATATCGTCCAAGCACTAGGGAAATTTAAAGGAGATAAAATATCTTGCATCGCCAACAATAGTGAGCGATTCATGTCAGTGACCGTCAACAATTTACGCTTCCTAGACTCCTATCAGTTCCTGGACGATTCTCTCGGTACACTAACGGAAAATTTAAAAAACCATTGTACTGATGTAGCCGGCACATTCAAACGACTCTCATCACGTTTTCAAAACACCACCGTTCGCGATCTGTTACTCCGAAAAGGTGTGTACTGTTACGAATACATGACAGACTGTTTTAAATTTAAAGAGACGCAATTACCTAGTCCGGACAAGTTTTATAGTTCACTGAATCGTGAATCTGTAACAGACGATGATTACGTCCACGCTCAACGCGTATGGGACGTGTGCAACGTTCAAAATATGGGCGACTACCACGACCTCTATCTTGAGTGTGACACATTACTTCTCGCTGACGTCTTTGAGAACTTTCGTTCCTTGTCAATGCAACATTACAACCTCGACCCCTGCCATTTCTACTCCGCTCCCAACATGTCTTGGTCAGCCATGTTGAAGATGACCAACGTGTCTCTTGAACTGTTGACTGACATCGACATGCATCTGTTTATCGAACGAGGAGTGCGAGGAGGAGTGGCTCAAATTCCAAAACGGTTCGCTTCAGCCAACAACAGTTCGTTTCCTGAACAACACAATAAAGATGCCCCCACGTCATGGATCCAATACCTGGATTGCGTAAACCTGTACGGTCATGCAATGTCCCAGCCACTCCCCACCAGTGAATTCAAGTGGGTCGAAAAAGAGGAAATTCCAAAATTTAACTGGTTGTCCATTCCCTCTGATTCGCCCACAGGTTTTATTTTGGAAGTTGATCTCGAATACCCAAAAGAGCTACACGATCAACACCGTGACTACCCGTTGGCCCCGGAAAACAGAGTACCACCACACCTCTCCCCTTTTCTAAGAAAACACTCAAGAAAGATTGGCAAGCAACCTAAACTTTTGACCACCTTGTACGACAAGGAAAAGTACATAGTTCACTACCGTACACTGCAACTGTATCTGTCGCTTGGGTTACGATTGAAAAAAGTCCATCGCGTAATCCAATTCAAGCAGTCCGATTGGCTTCGTCCATACATAGAGTTCAACGCCAATCTTCGGAAACATGCCCGTAACGATTTCGAGTCCCGGTTCTTTAAGCTTCTGAACAATGCAGTGTATGGTAAATCGCTGGAAAATGTTCGTAAACATACCGATTTCAAACTTGTTAATCAACCTAACAACCTGGACAAATGGATCTCTCAGCCACGCATGAAACGGTGGTACACCTACAACCCTGAAGTAGTAGGTATCGCCCTGAACAAAGCACAAGTTATGTTAAACCGTCCCATTTACGTAGGGTTCACAATCTTGGACCTCAGCAAATATATAATGTACAATTTTCATTATAATTACGCAAAGGCTAGGTACGGTGAAAATATTCGTCTATTAATGACCGACACTGACAGTTTGATGTATGAGGTGAAAACGGTAAACGTTTACGATGACATGAGTGAACGCCTGGGTCTCTTTGACACCTCAAACTTTCCACCGACTCACGCCTGTTACAGCACCATCAACAAGAAGAAAGTCGGTACTTTTGCCGATGAAACTCACGGAGTACCAATCAAAGAGTTTGTCGGACTCCGTGCTAAGATGTACAGTTTTATGACTAAAGACAATGAAAAACGAGTGGCAAAGGGGGTCAACCGTGTTTGTATCAAGAAAGACTTGCGACACCAGTCGTACTTGGACTGTCTATTAAAAAAGAAATTGACATACACAAAGTGTTCATCGATTCGCAGTCGATTACACAATATTTACTCTATAGACATCAACAAACTCTCACTTTCACCATTCGACGACAAACGTTACGTACTTGACGATGGTCTTGACACGCTCCCGTACGGTCACTACTCTCTAGACAACGCGGTCAATGATGTCGACGACAGACCAATATCACCATCTCCAGCAAAACGTGCTCGAGTAGAGTACAATGAACCAGGTCCCTCGTCCCGTCCCGACTCCCTCCTCTAGGCTATATATATATCCTTCCATAGTCGATCATATGATTGTAATTTCACCCGAATTAAAAGCAACAGCATCATGGACATCCGATCGGGTATCGCAAACGAACTGCACAGACAGGCGCGCAAGAACTTTCCTAGGAGAACGACCACGTTGAAAGGCAGACATGACCTGTACCAGGCTGATCTAGTGGAAATGGGTAAATATGCAAAATTAAATAATAATTTTAATTACATACTAACTATAATTAATTGTTTTACTAAAGTCGCCGACGCGATACCGATAAAAAGAAAGACAGGAGTGATGGTAGCTAACGCATTGAGACTGTTTCTAAAATCACACCCAATGCGTAATTTACAAACGGACGATGGAAAGGAATTTTTCAATGTACACGTACAGAATCTGCTAAAACAACACAATATCAATCATTACGCCACGTTTTCTGAAAAAAAGGCTGCCATAGTAGAACGGTTCAATAGGACGTTAAAGACGCAAATGTGGCGTGTTTTCACCAATCAGGGTTCATATAATTGGTTGAAAATATTACCCGGGCTTATCACCAAATATAACAACACTTTTCACAGGTCTATTGGAATGAAACCGAATCAAGTTGATGGTAAAAATGAAAAACAAGTGTTGAATCGATTAAACCGTGTACCCAAACGTGTAGCCAATATAATAAAACGTGAATTTAAAGTCGGTGATAAAGTTCGCATTAGTAAGCACAAGATGGTGTTTACCAAAGGATACTTACCTAATTGGACCAATGAGGTCTTTACCGTGTACAAAATACAACCAACTTTACCATTAACGTACCTTCTCAGCGATAGTAGAGGAGAAATATTAAAAGGTGGCTTTTACGGTCACGAGTTGTTGAAAACAAAATACGACGACGTGTTCCTGGTGGAAAAGGTATTGCGTCGTAAAGGAGACATGCTGTTGGTCAGGTGGTTAGGTTTCGATAAATCACATGACTCGTGGGTGAAGAAAGGTGATATTTTATAAATGTACATGTTTCACTGCCGTTGTCACATTTGAGTTTGACATGTGGTCGGTGACGTTTGTACTTTCAATGTTCTTTCTCGTTGTAGTAGTTACAGACAAAACAAATTTCCATTACACACTATTCAACAGCTCTCCGTTCGATGATACGATCAAATTTCACTTGAAGGGATGTATCCATTCGTTGCAAGGATATAATGTCCCATCTGATTTTGAAAAAATTTACAGTTTATGGTACTACTTGAGCAGAGACAATTTAACCTTTAACGTCTGTACGTTTCGTGAACTGTATAGCGTGTCAAAATGCATAAACTTAAAAACAATCGACCCATTGGACAAGAAAGTGAATGATATTATCAACAATTCTATTTCACCAATAGATGTTAATTTAATGTGTAACAAATCATGTGTACCACCACAAGAAAAAAATACCTTAAAATTTGATTACAGCGGTGTAGGTATAATAGCTTTATTGGTCGTCTATGCATTGTTTGTCTTTGTCGGAATCGGAGCAAATTTTTATATGACGTACAAAAACAGTAAAAGGGTATATATTGCACGCAATTAAGTATAATCGCTTTGTTCCAATCAACCAGTCAACTATAATGGAACGTATTCCTCAAAAAGATAAACTCGATGTAATAAATTTTGACAAGTACACCGAACCCATAAAATCGAAGCACGGAAAACGACACAGCAATCTCCTTCCCAACACAATCAGGTGTATAATTTGCGGTCCCTCAAATTGTGGAAAAACGAATTTACTGTTTAATCTGATTTTCTCCGAGAACGGACTGAAATTTAAAAATTTATATGTTTTTTCAAAGTCGCTGAAGCAACCGAAATATCAGTTTTTATCTCACATAATGAAGGGCGTACCTACTGTCGGTTATTTTACATTTAACGAAAACGAAAATGTTTACCATCCGAGTAAAGCCAGACCCAATTCTTTGATGGTATTTGACGACATTGCATGCGAAAAACACGACAACATAAGAAACTATTTCACAATGGGACGTCACAACAAATTAGACACCTTTTATTTGGGTCAATCGTACAGTAGGATCCCCAAACATTTGATCAGAGACAACGCCAACTTGATTGTTGTATTCAAACAAGACGATTTAAATTTACATCATATTCATTCGGATCACGTAAATACTGACATTCCGTTTAATAAATTTAAAGAAATCTGCTCGTTGGCATGGAACAATAGCAATGGAAAAAATTTTCTCGTAGTAGACAAAGACAGCAATATAAATGAAGGTCGTTATCGGGTCGGTTTCGATGAGTTTGTTCGGGTATAAATACGAGTGATTCACCACCAAACTACTCGAGTGTTTGTAAAATGGATAAGCGACAATTGTCGGTGGCGTTACAGGTGCAACGTTTACGGGACAATATTAAACGTAAGCACAGAGCTTTCACGACGGGTGTGATTGAGTCTGAGGAGCTTTTGGAGAAACGTTTGAGACCGATTGTCACTCCTTTGAAAGAATTCATCAAAAAATCGGACGATGTGGTTAAAACAGAAGAAGAAGAAGTGCTTGAGGACAAATATGTAGATGAGGAAAAGCGTTGGGATGACACAGAGTTTCCATTTAAACCAAAGGAAACCAGTACGCCGACCGCGCCTAGAAGAAAGTCAATAGCAAACGAATCAAGAGTAATTGATTCCATGAGCGATAAAAATCCCACCAAATATTATCTGCAAATGCTGATAGATGATGTCACTAACACGATGGATCACGTGTACGGGGTATACTTGGAAAACGACAAGTTGATGATTGGTGATAAAGAGGTGAAATTTGGTCGTATGAAATTGTCAATTGGTAGAGTTAGTTACAACATGACCGCAGGTCTTCACTCGTTGATCTTTGAAAAGGAACCCGTCTCGTATACAACAGACGATCTACACACATACCACAAGATATTGATACAAACAAACGCCTATCGGCAAGGATATGATCCAGGGCGACAGATAAACTCGAATCGTGGTTACAAATACACACAAATTATCAAACCGCTTTTCAACAAAGCCACTCCTCCTCCCACCGTAGGAAGCGGCATGGTGTTGACAGACAGTCGTATTCAGTACGTGCATTGGGACGATGTGAACGAACTATGTGACCGGTTGCGCTTGTTGTTGGCGTCACAAGCGGCCGGCAATGTCGGTCATACAAACGAAATCCAATCGATAGTTGAGGAACTGCGTGAAGCCGGTATTATAAAAGGCGGTGCGTTGAAAACAAATCGACACTAATAAGTGAACAATGAGTATCGACAAGTTTGGTCACTCCAATAGATACGTCAGACGACGTTATAGTGAGGGTGATCAATATCATCATCATGTTGCTGGCCGCCCGTCGGGGTTTACCTTAAAGTTGACCAAAGACGGTGACATCGACGTGCAGGGAAAACGATTGCGTAATTTGAATGTTCCTATATCAGATACGGACGCTGCACGTAAAGTCGATTGTATTACACTTGATCCAAACTCGTTGAGCGTTGATGTAAAGAAGAGAAAAATTATCAACGTGGCCGATCCTGAGGCGGATAGTGACGCAATCAATTTGCGGGCCATGAAAAAAACCTGTTTGACAACTAATCTGTCTGACAACGTTTACGATGCCAACTATATACGCGTGAAAAATGTTGGAGAACCCGTTGACCAAAACGATGCAGTACCCGTCCAGTACCTCTCAAAAAACTACGCCACCAAGGCGGACATGCGAACCACTCTAGAAGCGACGTCATCAGCAACAGCAGCCGTAGCAGCGAGTCTAGACGCAGTAGCGGCAGGAGCAGCGACAACAGATTCCGAAGGAAATCCAGCGTTTAACAATAAACGCCTGACGGCTGTGGGTTCACCCATCAACGACCAAGACGCAGTCACCTTGAAATATCACAAAGAACATACTAATTTGGATGTGGACGCGTCCGCAAAGCAGGTAGACATGCACAATTACGTGGTGAAAAATGTAGGCGTGCCCGATGAAGACAACGATGCCGTCACACTCGGCTATCTAAACTGGAATTATGCCAAGCAATCGGCTTTGGAAAAGGCGCTCGTATTCGGTGATAAAAGTGTGGACGTGAAAAAGTGCAGACTTATCAATGTGGCGAGTGGAAAAAGTGGAAACGACGCGACCAATTTAAATCAAGTGCGGGACGTTTGCAACGAAGTGTTTGAAACGTCTGTGCAAATGGCGATTCATCTGCAAAAACAACAGCGTGGCGAGCGAACCGCCTCCGGTGATGTGAACGAATTTAAAAAGCTGACTCAATCGTTGAGAGACCGGTTGCAAGAGTTCAGCGAGACGTATTATATTTCACCTGAAGTTTTGGTTGGTCCTCCAGGGCCAGCAGGCGTTCCAGGTCCACAGGGTGAACAGGGAGCGCCAGGACCACGTGGAGAATCGGGTGAAGGAATGAAATTTAATTCAAAACTGCAAGCGTTCGATGTGCAAGGAAAACGCATTATTAACGTTCCACATCCAATAGGACCGACAGACGCCGTAAACAGAGATTACGTTACGCAAGCCTTAACAAACTTTTTAGATGTTGTAGAGAGATCGCAACGGCGTAAAATCAGAAGTGTACATGGACCGGAGGCGCTTCCATTGACGCCTGAAGAAGTGGTGGACGATCCAAAAATAGATCAAATTGCCAAAGATTTTTTGGACACGCTGATAAAAATTATTCATCGGCATCAACATTACAAGATGGGACCAGAATTGCAACCAATAGTCGGTCCTCAAGGACCTCCAGGCAAAGCAGGACCGAAAGGAGATAGGGGTTTTGGCTTCAAATTAGATAAAAAAGGTGATGGATATGATATGGAAAATAGAAGACTTACAAACGTAGGCGCACCATCGATTGGAAACGATGCAGTAATATTATCTTATTTAAACGATAGACTAAACAGTGGCAGCAATATGAAAACTGAAGAGCCCACTAGTGGGGTTTCATATACTCTTAACATGGATGACATTTGAGATTAAAATAATATGATGATTACATATTAAAACATCATTTTTTCCTCAATATAGATGTAAAAAAAGGTATAAAAGTGTGTGCAAAAACTATAAATATGTGTGAGAATGTTTGTAAAACGTCAGAAGGGAGCAGGACTGCTTGACGCAATCAGCGAGATCGGCGGAAAGATATTGAATCGTACCATCGACTTATTACCGGTAGAACTACATATTCCTGGTTACCAGTACTGTGGACCCGGTACTAAATTACAGGAGCGGTTGAGACGAGGCGATCGAGGGATAAATAAATTGGATTCAGCGTGTAAGGAACACGACATCGCTTACTCAAAGTACACCGACAGCGGAAAACGGGCAGAAGCGGATCGGGTGTTGGCTGAACGAGCGTGGGAACGGGTAAAAGCGGGTGACGCAAGTGCAGCAGAGAAAGCGGCCGCGTGGACAGTGACAAACCTGATGAAGCTGAAAACTAAATTTGGGGGCGGATTACGACGACGACTACGACGACGACGACGTAGGAGTGGACGTGAACGGTCTCGCCGTGCAGCAGCTACCACAGTAGTAGGACAAGGATTGTATTTAAAAAATTACAAAGGTCGCGGTGTGTATCTAAAAAATTACAAAGGGCGTGGGATGCAGTTGAGGAAAAAAAAAACCTCAACTCGTTGCCGTCGCGTCCGCTAAACGGTCAAGAACTTTTACAATATGCTGACCAGGTAACGTATTTTCGGGGCGTTTTCATGTTGAACAACCTGCCGACGCGGGTACGAAAAAATGAAAGCGGAATCGTGAATTTGGACAAAGAAAGTGGGCGTGGTACTCATTGGGTGTGTTATCGCAAACTCGCCGATCACGTCAACTATTATGACAGTTATGGTAACTTACGTCCACCACCGGAGTTGGTACGATATTGGAAAACGGGGTTAAATGGATCGCGAATCACTGTACAATACAACTATAAAAGAGAGCAGAAAAAAGTCAACTGCGGTCATTTGTGTTTGAAATTTTTACGAGCACAGTAAAATGTTTTCTATTTCCGGCCGCGGTTCGGTACTTCATGTGATGTTTTTCCCCCCGTCGAACTTGGCAGCACCACCGACTGGGAAATCGGACTAATCAATCTATCCACTTACAACACAATCCCAAACGTGGAAAAAGATGTTAACAACACCTTTTTTTGGCAATGCAGACGCCGGGCAACATCAACTGCCTGACGCAGAAGGTAAAGTTATAGTTTCCGACGAACCGATCAACAGGGGCAGGGCGACCACAATGTACTCGGACGTCGAACAGAAAATTCTAGATAAAGATAAGTCGAATGCTGGGGTGTCGATCGTGATACCACAAGGCGCGTACGAGCTGGAAGATTTAGAGAAATACATAAAAGAGACGTGTTTACGAGCTAACATTCCACTGGAATTTCATCTTAAAGCAAACAATAATACTCTGCATACGGAAATTTACTCTTCACGCCCCATAGATTTCACACAACCAAACAATTTGTCTGCAATGTTAGGTTTTACAGAGCGGGTGTTGGAGCCAAACAAATGGCACGTATCAGAAAACGAAGTAAACATCATCAAGGTAAATATCATCAGGGTGTTGTGCAATATTGTGCAAGGATCTTACGATAACGGAAAAGAAACACATATTCTACATGAATTTCCCTTGGCCGTTGACCCTGGTTATAAACTGTTGGAGACGCCTACCAACGTTATATATTTACCAGTAAACGTTAAACGCCTTCAGTCTATTGTCATCCGCCTGGAAGACCAAGAAGGCAATCTCATAAACTTTGCAAACGAAGTAATCTCTTTGCGATTGCATTTAAGACGTACAAGAGATGGGTCTGGTTATTTTACCACGAAAAACATATAAGTACAATGAACACACATGTTCAGTTGGCAGTCGTAAGTCGACCTTGAACAAGTTGAAACCTCATAACATACGGTTTTTAAAATCCATAGGTTTTCGTGTTTGAGGTGTCATGGAAGTGTTGAACGTTCAAGATAAACCGGTTTTCAATGATGTATTTACAAGTTGGGAGTACCACAGTCACACACCGTACGCGTCAACCACTTACAACAATAATGATGAGATAAGAATCCCTATTCAACAACAAGATGTATTCACATTGCCCAGCGAAAGCTTCCTCTACATTGAAGGTACGTTACTGGAAAAGGCAGACACAGTGAACGTTAACTATAAATTAGTGAATAACGCGATCGCTTTTCTTTTCGATGAAATCAGGTACGAAATTAGCGGTATAGAAGTGGATAGGGTAAAGAATCCTGGGATTACATCTACAATAAAAAATTATCTTACCTTAAATGCAAACGATAAGGCTCTTGCGAACGCAGGTTGGAACGAATCAATCGGTTCGATCTCTGTAGATAGCACGAGTGGAAAATTTTCATTTTGTTATCCGTTAAAATTTCTCTTACCCGTCTTTGACGATTACACCAAAATCACTTTACCCGTCAAGCAAGAACTGATACTTTTGCGTGCTCCGACCGATAAAGACGCTGTCCTGTTGCCAGATGCGAAAAAAGATTTCTTATTGACATTAAAAAAAGTTCATTGGAAAATACCTTACATTCGTGTGAATGACGTGACACGATTAAGTTTGTTGAAACTTGTTGAATCAGACAGACCAGTTCAGATATTCTTTCGGAGATGGGAATTACACGAATACCCATCTTTCCCACAGACAAACCATCATCTGTGGTCGGTTAAGACTTCTTCACACATGGAAACGGCTAGGTACGTGATTGTCGCCTTTCATACAAAAAAGAAAGCTAACCCAAACGCTAATCCTTCACAGTTCAACAGCGGCGGTGGTTCAGTCGCAGTCCGCAATGTTAAGTTATATTTGAACAGTGAGTATTTTCCATACGATAATGTGCACGGTGATATGAACTTGTTTTACGACGCCTATTCTCGGTTTAAATCGTCCTACTCGTGTGACACTGGTACAGGTCCTTTTTTAAATTTGTCAGAATTCAAGCAGAACGGTGCAGTATACGTTATTGACTGTTCTAAGCAAAATGAAACTTTAAAAACGGGTGCCGTTGATTTAAGGTTGGAAATCGAAACGGAACAAACGGTACCCGCTGAAACGGTAGCTTACTGTTTGATCGTTTACGATGCCGTGGTGGAATACAAACCGTTGACTGGCACGGTACGTAAACTTTTGTAATGAGTGTACCAACCTATATATATATAAATTGTATCTACATACTAGAAAACACTTTAGTTTTATCTCGGCAGTATGGGCTCACGGTATTCTCTGTCGCAGGACGCTGAGGACACGGAAACACTGTTGCCAGGACGGACAACACCATCAATAAACGGTATGTATTACATATTTTTACCGCTAACATACACGTTAAACAATAAATTTGATAAACATGTAAGCGTCGGGCTGGTTTGTTCCAATCAAAACTTTAATACCGCGGTCGTATTCACAGCCCCTCGCAAACGTGTGGTCTTGTCGTACCACTTGTGGAAATTAATGGTGAATAATCGGGATCACATACAACTAGCGTTGGATAAGAGCACAAAAATTACATGTCACTTAAAAGCCATCACAGATGACAACTCACATTCCGTGGTGGAGGTGAAACAAATTTTTGGAAAATGGTACGTTCAGGTTGTCGATAATAAAAACAATAAAATTTCTTTGACAACCTCCGAGTGGTTTTGGTTTGATAAACATATACCAAGCCTGACTAAACATGTACGTGACATATGGTATGACGAATCAAAGATTGTAGAGGGGATAACTAAGGTAAAAACGTCACATGTTGCGTGGTGGACAGACAGGTTGCAAGATGAGTATGCTGCGTATAAAACAATTGTAAAATCGCAAGAGGAGACAGTGGACTAGTGACTCGTGAGATGTACGATTCGGTAGTTGACGATTTAACGCTTTTTGTTGGCGGTGTAGCGGTTCCGTTTTCGGCCACATGCAAATTAAAACACAGCTACTTGATGATTGCCGATTTTACTTTCCATCATTTTTCACAACCGGATGACGTTAAAATTGAAATTAAATTTAAAAATAAATCCAGAACGTATATCTGTGAATTTGAATGTAATGACGTGAAAAAAATATCCCATGTCGGTTCGGGAAACATATGTTTTGTAGGTTTCACACGTGATCCATATGATGGTAAAATACAAAAGTTTATGTTGGACGACCATGTGTGCAATAAACGTTCGTCGACGGTAGCACAAGACGAGAAATTGATTCTGTCACTGTCCGTGTTCGATACAATAGATAGACGAGTCGCCTTTGATACGGTAGACGGACCAAGTACCACTCGCACTGATTCATGTAATCGAACGCTAGTCGGTTTTGAGGGGTGGGAAAAATCAACAGAGTCGTACGGTTTATGTACAAGATACGTAAAAGATCATCTTATTTTGTCTGTGTATATATTATTCTATATTGGCAATACTGGTTATTATGTGACACTGTAAATAAATTGAAAGAACAGTTAGTTTCTCAATCAGTGTGGTAAAATGTCTCATTCAAGTTGCATATGTGAATTTCAAGCTTTCTACGATAACAGCAATGACTTTGTGCTTAAAGAATTTGTTGTTTTAGATTTAAACACACGTTCTTTTGTTCATTTACACTTTAAGCCACCATTCGATCGAGGTGAGTTGAATTGTATTTACAGAAAAACTGCACACTGGTTAGAATCACGTTTTCACGGTTTAATTTGGGAAGAAGGTGATATTCCATACAGTTTGACAACAGTCAAAAATATTCTCAATCAGTATAAATTTATTTACACAAAAGGACGTGAAAAACAAGTTTATTTAAAGTCATTAGTTGATGGGGTTGTTATTAATTTGGATGAGTGTAAACATTTAATACCAAGGTTAACAAACGAAAATAAAGTTCATTGTCCTGTCACCACGGGTATACACAAGACCGATGGTAGAATGAGATGTTCTCTTTCAAAGTGTATTCATCTCGCAAAATGGTTAACTTGCGATT
Source organism: Catonia carolina (assembly GCA_035578175.1). Lineage (NCBI taxonomy): Eukaryota > Metazoa > Arthropoda > Insecta > Hemiptera > Achilidae > Catonia > Catonia carolina. The sequence continues at coordinate 7,403,385 of JAQMRL010000008.1, forward strand.
ACAGAAGGGAAAGTGACAGATTGTCAACCTTTGCGGAACATACGGAAAACGTACGTGAAATAGCAAAATGTGGTTTTTATTTTGACAAAAATTCTGACTCTATTTGTTGTATGTCGTGTAAAATGCACTTTCAACATATAGACAGTGTACTAGCAGATCATGTAAAAGATTCACCGTCTTGTAACTTGTTGATTAGCTATATCAATAACGTACCAATGACTCTGGAACATATTGTTCCGAGGAGGGAACACTTGACATCTTTGATGTGATTGTTGAGGCTCTGTCGACTTAACTTGTCTCGTTTTGAGAAAAAATAAAAACATTTTTTTCTCTGACGTCATCCTCGTGATTGATGTTGAATGAAAGGGGCTCTGGAGGTCTAAAAACCACCGTTGATTAGTGTCACGGGCACTCTCTGTGTGTTACGGACGATCTCCGATCACCAACTGAAAAAAGTATACAGGGCGCTGATGGCTTAAACTCCACCGCTGACAAAGATCACGGCAATCCTCTTGCAAGATTGAACATGTGTTTGTGTGAATGAGGTCTTAGATGTATGCGTTCCCTTTTGAAATTGTAGTGAAACTAAGCTTTTTTTTATCAAGATCATTAATACGTCAAGAATTTTTGAAAAAATTAAAAAACACATTTATTGCTTCATTGTTTTCCTTCATGTGTGTGTGGTCATTTTCCTTAGTTTAATATTTTTAATCAACTCTTGGTATTTGAATGTGAGTGTTTATCTGAATTGTATCAACAAAGATATTTATAAAAATGTAAACACTTTAGTTAATGCAAAAAAAAAATTTTAAATGCGGTTGTAGGCCTACGTTACGTTTTTTTGTGACCTCAGTTGCATAAAAGACAGCTGTGGGGGAGGGTCCGCTTGTTAAATAGAAAAAACCCAACGCGCCTTTGTCATAACCGCATACGGTGGTGGGGAAAAATGATGGTATATAAGCGGTGAGAACTCGGTGAGCGGTTCCATTCACTGTTAAACTCAAACTATGAACGCTGACGAAGAACCTTACCAATCCGGCTCATACGTCGAACATTGTCAGAAATATCACAGTGAATATTGTGATGGGCGTCGACACTGGGTGATGTGTGTCAGTCCAGGACCGTGGGAACGATCTCAAGATATCAGCACAGAATGTTGGCTTCCAGAAAAGTGTAAATTGAACAAAAGGCAGGAGCATCAGGCTGAACATCATATAGATACGTGTGACGGTATTGTTCATTGTTATAATATATGCACAGCAAAAGATGGAGAACATTGTTTAGAAGATGTTGTGAAAGTCTTTTGCGAAGCGAATTGCGATGTAGCGAGACGGTTAAAGGAAAACGAGGTTTGATTTGATCCGGTGTAAGAGCGATGGTACACGCGTACGATACAACACAGTTTACACAGAACAACACTAAATACACTTACAGACAAACAAAAACACCTTAAACACCTAGGCTAAATACAAATTTATAAATAGAAATTTTAAAAAAAATTTGTTTCTAAATTTGTAGTTCAGCCTATATGATGGTCCAAAGGCTCTAGACACGTTGCTTTATTCGATTCAGCACTATGATTCGGACAAAGGAATGTGTTTTAAACTTGTGATGGAGGTGTGTTAATACAGAAGTAAATCGTATCTTGATATGACCGCTTTTGAACTTTCCAAGTCTAGACATTTAGATTTCGAATGCAAACAAGAGTGTTGGTAGGCGTCAGTACCATATTTTATGTTTAAAGTAAATTATATAGAATAATTCATTGCCGATGAAGTAATAAACTGATTGTGTAATATTATTTTCTCTGGGACGTACAATATTTATTGCTTTCATGAGAAACAACTTTTATAAATACACAAGATACAAGAGAGGTACATTTTACAATGTCAGTGGGAATGTTTTACAACCGAAGGAAATTGTATGACCGCTTCTGACCTTATCAAGCTGCTAGGCGTCAGTACCATATTTTATGTTTAAAGTAAATTATATAGAATAATTCATTGCCGATGAAGTAATAAACTGATTGTGTAATATTATTTTCTCTGGGACGTACAATATTTATTGCTTTCATGAGAAACAACTTTTATAAATACACAAGATACAAGAGAGGTACATTTTACAATGTCAGTGGGAATGTTTTACAACCGAAGGAAATTGTATGTCCGCTTCTGACCTTATCAAGCTGCTAGGCGTCAGTACCATATTTTATGTTTAAAGTAAATTATATAGAATAATTCATTGCCGATGAAGTAATAAACTGATTGTGTAATATTATTTTCTCTGGGACGTCCAATGTTTATTGCTTTCATAAGAAACAACTTTTATAAATACACAAGATACAAGAGAGGTACATTTTACAATGATAGTGGGAATGTTTTACAACCGAAGGAAATTGAATGACCGCTTCTGACCTTATCAAGTTTAGACATTTACATTTAAATAGTAAGAAAATGACGCCAGTCGCCAGTATAATTTTATGTTTAATGCAAATTATATGTTACGTTGTCAGGTGAATAAGATAGAAAATATAATTTTGTCTGGGAGGAACAATATTTATTGCTTTTTGTGAGAAATAATCTCCTTTTCATTATACTAGCAGTACATGCATGGTAGAATCATTATTTATGATGCAGTAAATTATTAATCATTCCTCTGGCTGTAAAAGTCAGCAACTTTATGCATTCAGTAAAATTGCAATGCGTTTTACAAGCGTTTCTTTTATATTAGACTGACAGGTCAACGACAGTCTACAAGAGGTAGTTGAACTTACAAGTTCACTTTAGTATAAAACACATTCTAAAGGTTCTTCATACATTTCGTGTTGTTCAAAATGAACAGACATATAGAGACACAATACTACATTTGGTTTCATATTTTCACGTATTTACATGTTGATTCACTAGAATCCTGTTATTATGTTTGCAAACTTTTTAGACTTATGACAATGAACGAACTAAAAACAGAGAGACGGAAAATAACCTTTTTGAATAACTTACGCACCAGCGTACGATTACGTTACATTTCTTTGAACGATTTAGAAGAAGAACGAAAGAAACACTATTTGTCATTGATTTATAACGGATATTATTTTTCAAAATCTCTTAATCTTTTCACCTGTAGCGGTTGTAATTTGAGTAGTTCATTTAACGTTCCAATTCAACCATCTGAAATTAATCATTTGGCTGCATGTAAATTTTATTTTCGTGATTTTTGCGAATTGCCTTGCTTCCACTCAACCTGGTATATTTTTCACCCTGAACGTAAGAAGTACTGGCATATGAACGTTTTAAAGAGATATTTAAAACTTCAATTTCCATGGGTAAGAATTTCGTTAATGTTTAAAAAAAAATTTGGGATATGTACGCTTCAGGTAGATTTTAAGGTGAATATTACATATCGAAAAATCCTTTTAGATTTCATTAACTTACCGAATCAGAAATTTGGTAATATGAGGTCTACAGCTTTTGATTTGATTTTTATACCTGGGAAAACCGCGTGGAAATCCTTTTGTAGTAATAAAACATCTACCAAATTCACTGTCTCGTACAAATGTTCTTGCAAACATTTCTGTGTGAAGTCATATAATTTACGAGCAGAAGACGATGTGTCTTCAGTTAGTGAGATGTCATTTTAGAAAAAAATTGTACTCTGTTCTCAACTCTTTATGTCCCCTTCCACACTTTTATTACTATTACTTACCCCACCATTGTATCAATACCCCACCAATTCTTGGTCTTTACTTTATATACCGTGACGTGCAGCATATCATCTTGTTCTTCTTACGACACTACACAACAACGCTTACACAAAATGGACTTTGCTATTAAATTCAACTCTATGACTTACCCAAAATATTGTCGAACGTCAGAACTAACAAAAGGCAAGGAGTACAACATATCAACAATGAAACGATCAACCACTAAGTACGGGGACGCCATACGAGTGGACTTTCTGGATGAGGATAAGGAATATTTCATGTATCTACCGGATCGCTACAACACGGCATTCACTGATGAGGAACTCCTATCGTTTGATTGCAGTACACATGTGTTGGTGAAGACCGGCAAAGGAGACTTTCAGATTAAGAAAAAGGTATGTGAATTTTAATAAAATTATATAAAACAAAAATATTTTAAACATTATTTCATTTATTTTTTAAAATTAATTTACATTTATTGGTCTGTTGTGGCGGTTACACTTTCCTGTGAACAAATAAAAAAAAAACACTTTATTAGATAATTAGAAAAAGGAAAATTAAACGTTATACAGTGTACAAGTCTTTTTGTGAGAGTAATACGTAATTTTAATGTTGTTGACACGAATTAATAAATTAATAGACCCAGAAACGGTATTTCTAAAATACCAACACTAAGACATAGAAACTTCATTTCCATACTACTTTTACTACTACTATTACTACTAAGAGCTAGTAAGACCTATTTTTCCCCTACTTACTTGTTAAGAGGTAGTGTGACCTATTTTTCACCTACTCACTTGTATTCGTCTTGTTTTTAACACTTATTTTTTTTACACAGTTGAAACGTTATTCCAATATTTATACACAACATCAATTATAATTCTAAACATTTGAAAATTTTGTCCCACACATTGTTGTCATTCAAAATTGTAAAATTTATTTATAAAAACAAAAAATGACAACTTCTTACATATAATTTACATTCTTTATTTGATGGATAAGTAAATAAAAAAATATTTAAAACTTGATGTGTAAGCATAGTTAAAAGTAAAATATAAGAAAAAGTTAAACATTAAACAGTTTATAAGTTACTTATTTACGTTTTCTTGGTTTATATGAATATATAGGGGAGAGAAATATTATTTTAATGTTAATTATGAGTTTTCACCGAAAATACATGTTTTCAGGCCCCCTGAACCCGAAAAACTCGCCTCATTTACTAAATTTGTTATGCTCTACAAGATTCGGTAGGTGCGATATCTGCTGAAATTCTTGGAGAGGCTGTTCTATTTTCTCGTAAAAAATTGTGTTTTTAAGATTGTGATTTAATATGCACTTTAGCGTGAACATGTGTATAATAAAAGTTGTAGAGAATCTAAAATTCTACACATTTTATGTTAAAAATTTTGTTGTATAACGCTTAGTTTAGCTGTAATTACCGATTTTCTGTTTTTTTTCTCCCGAAAACATGTAAAAAAATCGATTTTTTAAAATTTCAGCCTTAGTATCATTTTACGACAAAAGTGTATACAATCAAATTTATAGGAAATTAAAAGATCTACAACTTTCAATAACAGCATTTTTCTCCACTAAGCCTAGTTTAGCGTGAAAGAGAGATTTTTCGTATTTTTAAGCCAAACTGAGGTTGTTTTTCATTTTGCGTCTTTCACTCATGATTAAAATTAGGTTATGTTTATTGAGGTTAGTGTTTTTATTTAAATCTAATGTTTTATTGCTTATGTTAGGCTATATTGTTCATTATTTGCATTGGCAAGAGAAAGTCGTGTGAGTGTTTCACACCAGATTTTTTTTAATATTCATTGTTTTGACATAACTCTATCACCATAATTTAAATGTAAAAGTTTTCATTGGTATTATTATTTTTCCCCTAATATAAGACCAATTTCAGGGTGAGGGTCTCAACATCATATCTCCACTATGTTAACGTTTGACCCATTTTCTTAATAATGGTTAGAGATAATTATCCCGAATAAACACACATTTATCAATATATTTCATAACTTTTAACACAGAAGTTTGTTTTTTTTAATATAACTTTTTTTATGCATAATCTGTTGTCTGCCCATAGCAGACAGGTGTAGTGTCAGATTATTTACACTCAATCTGTTCGTTTCAGAGCTAAAATAAATAGTTCTGTTTCTTATCACGTGGTCAGCCAGTTAAATGACTGAATAATTTAAGAACAGAAGAGGTAGAGGTGTAAAAGACAGTCATCAGAGTTATTTCCTCTGAAAGTAATGAATTTCATTATACAGCCAGACCCTGTGGTGAATGAAGTGAAGGTGTCATTTGCAGAGTGGAAAATATGTGCTTTACAGAGGGCCCGGCATGCTGATAAGCGTACTTTTCCACTCAGTGAGGAAGGCATTGGTAAACCACCTCACTCCTCGTATTACTCAGTAAAACCTCTACAGGTTCAAACCAGACTTTCGGCTGATCACCGAAACAATAACAATCTGTTGTATAACAATAAATGCAACTTATCAATTAAATTTAAAACATGAAAAAATTACAACCCACTGGTGTAATTAACAAATTATAAAATTATAACATTAAAACATATTATACTGTTCTTAATTATTATTTACAATCAAATTAGATAAATAGTGTCTTTTTAAATTAAAATAAAAAAAATAACCAAAACCACCTTAAAACGAAAAAAAAAACAAAATGAGAAGTAATAAATAATAAGCACATGATTCCGAAATACATGTATAATATTCAGATGAACTAATGTCCCCTAGCCGTGGGAGTGAGAATATTATTTACTACATTTTTACAGCATGATCTACAAGATAGGGTTATGTCTGCTGAAATTTATGAGTCAATGCTCTCGTGATAAAAAGTTTTAAAGATTGTGGCTTTTATATGCATTTAAGGGTAAAAACATGTGGAAATCTTAAGGAATACATTTTATTTATGATATTAATGATAATTAACATATTACCTTTTTGTATAAAAATCAATTTCATCCTGCGTTAATCTCTTTAGAGCAACAACGCATTCTAAAGACATTTGAAATAACATTTTGTAGATTGTTCTTTTCTTATAATCTCTTACGCAAAAACATTGTTCGCTTCCTCTCTGAAAACAAAAAAAAAAGAAAACTAAAATTGTCATGAACCATAAAACATGATGTCAAAAGTTAATTTGAAACGTGGGGTAATTTGTTTTACTCAGTGAGGAAGGCAAAGGTTAACCACCTCACTAATTATTTTTCATAGTAAAATCAGAATAAATAAGTTAATAACAGAATAAATTTCTTATCTTGTTAATAATTAATACAAATTTTTGTTTTCTGTTACAGAAAAACCTGAGCAGTTAAGACAATGACTTCTTTCCGCTACACTACAGATTTTCATTACACAAAATCTGGATATGGTACCTTTTGTTAGTCAAGTCACAACTGACATTTCTGCATTACCTACCTACTTGCCTATGTCTTGCTGGTTCAATGACGTCAATAAAACAACACAAAAAACTTATTTGAGTACAAGAATTATCATTTGTCCAGTAATTTTTTATGAAATTTTGTTATGTATTCTTGTGTTAAATCAGATGTATTGCAGTCATACAGATTTTATTGAATTTATTATACATACTGATTTTTTTGAAATGTATGAATAAATATCGTGCCTGAATGGGATTCGAACCCAAGGCCGAATGATGAGAGTTGTGTTAAATTGACAGCATTACAGAATTTAGTCTCATGTTTGCAAAAGGTAATCTCCTGACTTAAGTATGTATAATAAATTCAATAAAATCTGTATGACTGCAATACTTTTCTTACATAAAATAGTTAGTGAAAGTAATTCTAATTCTAACTAATTCTAAATTTATTTATTTGATTTAATTTATTTGAAGAGATTATGTTTCTTCTTACTCAATAAAAATAAATAAATAAATACAGGGTGGTAAAAAGTTTAGTAAATTTATAATAAATTGTTTTTCTTTACTTTATCTTTCACTCTGAGAATGACTGCTCATAACAGATAGGTGGTGTGTCAAATTATTTACACTCAATCTGTTCATTGTAGGGGTAAAATAAATAGTTCGGTTTCTTATCGCATGGTCAGCCAATTAAATCATTTAAGAACAGAAGAGGAAGAGGTGTAAAAGACACTAAACAGAGTTATCTCCTCTAAAATTAATGGACTTCATTAAACAGCCAGACCCTGTGGTGAATGAAGTGAAGGTGTCATTTGCAGAGTGGAAAATATGTGCTTTTCAGAGGGCCCGCCATGCTAATAAGTGTACTTTTCTGTTCAGTAAAGAAGGCAATGGTAAACCACCTCACTCCTCATTTTACTTAGTAAAACCTCTACAGGTTCAAACCAGCATTTCGGCTGATGACCTAAAGAACAACAGTTATTGTTGTATTCTATTTTTATTGAAGTAGTTTGTGTTTTTTTTTAAAATTAAAGTACTGCAGGTTTCGAGACAAACTTAAAATCATAACAATCCCTTAATACATAATAAAAATATTATTTTAAATTGATAAAACTGTTAATGGATTGTAACAAGTTATCAAATGAGGAAACGGTACGCTAAAAATAAAATAAAAAACTATTAGTAGGACGTAATTTGAAAAGAAATATCTATGAGAGTGTGTTTTTAATTATTTTTCTTATATAGAGTGTTTTTATTGTGTACATAAAATGGTGAATGGTGCGAAATATTAGATTATATTATTTTAATAGAAATATTATATTGTTTTATTATGATTGATTTATCATTGTTTATGATGCGATAACTAAGAAATAAATAAATGTACAGGCTTGTAATCTTTATGAAATATAAATAATAATGACTCTGTAACTTTATATTAATTATTCATTAATATATAAACTTCCGTTAAAGAAGTACAAAAAGCTTAGAAGAAATTGTGTGTCTTTTTATTTTTTTTTATTATTATTATTGTAATGATTCAGTAGATATGATTTGAACACATAAGTAAAATGATAATTAAAAGCATCTCCTTCAAGTAATTATTTTTCTTATGTAGACTGTTTTTTATTGTGTACATAAAATGGTGAATGGTGTGAAATATTAGATTATATAAATTAAATGGTAAAGTTTTATTGTATGTTTTTTTTAGAGGATGAAATGATAATAATAAAATTATATATGAAATAATTATTTGTTTTATTGAACTTACCTTGTCCTTTTGAGGTGATTTTACATGAATACAGATAATAACATCTTTCTCTGAGCTGTTCATTTTTCGACTTTCAACTGGCAAATAACATCGTGGAAAATATATTTCTGTATTTATATAGAATGCTGATAAAAATTAAGACGTTAAGAAATGTTGTCTTTGATAATAAATTATAGTTAGATCTTTACGTGTAAGTTCTATTTCACTATTTAAGCAATAGAAGTACATCTATGTACAAAATAATAATATTTTAACGTCTACATATTTTACGGATAAAGGAAAGCATAATAATCTGTTCTTGTCTTCAGACATAAAATATATAGTATGTACAAAGTAGAATTTGTCTATGCAAAATAAAATCAAACTATCAATATTTATACAGTTCAACAAATGTTATTCAACTGTAGTATATTTAAACTCATGAGACAGAAAAGTCAATAAACTGTTGGAACAGTGTGTTTCTTATTGAACATTCTGTAACTACATTTTATATAAATAAACAGTGTAAAACAAAATTTATGTAGTCTGTCAGTTTAATGAAATATACAGTTTGAATAAGTACATCATACATGTATCGTAGTAAAATTTATTACTAAGAAAATTCTGTAACTACATTTTATAAAAGATGTAGGGTGTTACAGGTATGTAGATATGAAACGACTTGCGCAAGATATAGATTAACATGTACATGTAATCTGATAGAACATGTACATAGTACATAGTACATAGTACATGTTATCGTACTTGCATAGTTTAATGTAAGTTTTATGTAAATTTATTTAAATAAATGAAAGATTTATTATACCCACCAGAATGAACCATAATAACTACTGTTAATTATTTGCATTGGCAAGAGAAAGTTGTGTGAGTGTTTCACACCAGAGTTTTTTTTATTAAGTTATAGTATACGACATTTTTTTAAACGGCTTTAGTTATTTAAAACCATACTACGTAATAGTATTTTGGAGGGTTATGCTATTAATGTAGAAAATTTGGTTCTAAAAACAGAACATTGTCCTCCCCACTTAAACCTTCTCTGTCTATCATCTACCCTCTTCCTTATTCATCTTTAAGTTCATTCTCATTTTTACATTATACTTTCTCGACACGTCTCTATAATGTTGCCTACGCTGGGAGAGTATTGTGTTCGTGAAAAATATTCAAAACCTGCAAAAAATTGCAGAAATTAAAATTTTCTTTAATTCTTATTACATATTTTTTTGGTGTTAGAACAGATCAAAAATCTGAGTTTTTTTTAAAATAAAACCCACGACCAAAATAGAACCGATTTACTAAATTTTAGGTTTGAGTATTAAAACAAGAATGCGACAATAGGGATGCTATGTTTTTCCGGTTCTGTTTTACGGCGAGGAGTCTTGGACGCTTAATCCAAAAAAAGTGAAAAAACCGCACGAATTAACTACAAGCCCTACTTCCGGTGGACCGATTTTGATGAAAATATTCGTGCGCGTCCTCTTATGGTACCTTACTTAAGTTCTAAATTTCAACTTCGTACGATATCCCGTTCTTGAAATTTTTGCTCTCTCCCTCTCTCGCACAAACGAGCGCGCGCGCGCGCGCACACACACACACACACACACACACACAAGACTAGCCGCTAAAATATTGTTTTAGCGATTTTAGCAGACCAATCTTCTAAAACGTGGTTTTTGGGTTCAGGGGGCCTGTAAACGTGTCAAGTGGACGCCAAATAAGCTTGTCTGAGTAGCTGCGCTAACAGTTCGGATTCAGTCAATAGATTTCGTGTCTCAGTACGCAACTGCCTATTAAATCATATCTTCTTAACGATGTAAATTCTAGAGTGTTTGGTAAAAGGAGTATAAGTCAAAAATTCATAATTTTCAGGAGACACATTTTATTGATTCTAATTTTTTAAAAACATCAATTACATTTAACTTAATGATTATTAATATGATTATCTAACAATGAATTGTTGTGTGTGACTGAAGTTATAAAAATTTCAATATTTACAGAGATACATGACTTATACTAATTTGATCAAAATTTTTACATGACTTATACTATTTGACCCTGTGCTCTGAATTCAGCTGTTGAATAATTATGAATTTTATCATACAAATTTAATAAAATTTGGTTAATCATTTTTTTTTATTTAAGATGCCTAACAAAAGTACAAAATATGTCATTGTGCTTGAAACCCAACTAATGTATTTTCAGCTTTCTGACCTAGTTAACTAAACTAAACCAAGCCTAACGTTTAAAACTAAAGAAAAAATACAAAAAAATCATTAAATCGCCTAACATTTAAAAAAATCTATCATATTAGAAGTTCACAAATTTATTGATACCGAATAAAAGTAGAACATTAAAATAATGGAATGATACACATTTTTACTAAAGGTAAAATTAACGTTTAATAGTAATATTTTCTTAAATAAAAATCTTAAAAATATTGTAAAATAATTAAAATAAAAGATAGTGATAATTGTAATTTAAAATAAATAAAATATAAAGTTCAATTTAACTGATAAACCTTATGTGAATTAAAAAGTTTAATCATCTTCTTGGTGTCCTTCAATATCCGGATAAGTGTCTGGTGTTCCCTTTGATGATTTTAAATCTTTATAAAATTGGTGAAACACATCAGGGATATGTTCAAGTAACTGAAGTATATCCTTCTTCTTTGCTTCAGAAATTGCCAATGCAGAATTGTACAGTTGTTCTGGCTGCAGTTTTGTGTTGTCGTGGCCTCGTTGAACAAAACTCAACGTTTGAAAATTTTCGGTTTTGCTAAGACTGTACTTGAATTTTAATGTACCGTACTCTTTTGTGTAACGAAACCAACGACTTTTCAACCAGCTAAACATTTCTCCTTTAGTATCTTTCTTCCGAAGAACCAAGGGACTTTTAAGCAGACCATCAAACTTACGAAAATCAGAATGAAAAAGTTCTGTGACTTGAAAATGTTTTTTTGATACTACAACAGAATGAACCAGCTGATACCAGTCATGCGGATGATAAACTGTGGTGTTAAGCTTTTTCTTCTGTTTTTCGATAAATTCTTGATCAATATCGCACTCCATGTGGCTATGACCACTTACCATAAATTTATGATCAATGGCTTGAAGGTTTGGGTTGTTTTGAATAGCAGTAAAGAACATTGATGATACGTGAGAGTTACGGTTCTGGCCGCCACACGTATCTGAATAAAGTATTACATACTTTACTTCAGGTGGCAATGAAATTAACTCCTTGTAAATGCACGTGGCAATTTGGTTTGCTCCACGCCCTCCTTCACCTTCATGCCACATGTAGCATTTTACATCGCGGCCACTAGTTTCATGAAAAGTGACATTGAATGTCCACAGTTGTCTTTTATAAAATGAAAAGTTAGAGGATAGGAAAGGTGTAGAAAGGCATTGCTGCATCTTCATTTATTTTATGAATTTCATTTTCATCTGCAGCGACTTTCTTTTTAGTTTGTAGCAGATCACATTTATAGCAAGTGTCGATCTTTGGTTCCTTAAATGAGATGTCCATATCATGTAGTTCTCTTTGATAAGTAGTTCTTGATACTGTGTTATCAACGACTATTTCCTTATAAGCATCGTACAGGATTTGTAGATTTAAAAAAGACGGTAAATTTTTTTTGTTACTTTTACGACGACTATAATGTGATTCGTAGAGCGGGTCCGAATCAATGTGATTTCTAACCTCAAGTAATCTAGCATCACTAATTTTATTTGCCGGAGTTCTTCGGCCTCTATTATCACGTTCAGGTATCCCTGACGATGAAAGAACTTTATTTTTAATAACTTGAGTAATAAACATGTTGGTTTCGCCCAGAGTGTCCATAAAGCATTTTCACACACCTTTGTACGTTCCCCATTAATACAAAAATGAAATGAGTTTGTTGCAGTCCTATTATGCTGTTTTTCTGGGTCGTTAGTTCTTTTTCGGCTTGTTGCTGGAGATTTGGTATCAATTAGACCACATAAGTAAGCCACACGTCTGTCCCTTTCTCCCATAGACCAGTACTCGTCAAACAATAATTCTTTGACCATTTTGTTTCCCACTTGCTTTTCCAATTTTTCCTTGAATTTTGATCTACACATACGAATATCTTTAGAGACTCGACCGACAACTACTTTCCCCTTACTAGTAATGTATTCTTTGCCACTGTTACAACAATATTTTCTTTCTAACCTAATTTTACGGCAGAAAACACCTTCTCCTTTTGCACTACGTTTTCTGTTCTTTAAAATATTATTGGAATTGTTTTCCGTCTGATTTTCTCTCAGATTTTTAGAAATTTTAGAGTCTAATGATAATTCAATTACTTCTGCATAATTGTTATTAATAATTTCATTACCATCAGAAGTATTAGCTGCGGTTTTAATCGGTAACGATTTTCTTTTTAATTTCTTAGGTGTTCGTTTATTTGATTGTAATGGAATCTCATCTTCAGAACTATTTGTATCCTGGTCGCTTGAGGGAATATAATTTACATCAAGATCTGTGTCATCACTTTCAGAAAGATTCTTCCTACTTCAGTCAGTTCACTATCAATAGAACTAACCCTAATTTCTGACGTACTGACAATGGATTCTTCTATAATAATATGTTCTACTTCTTTAGCCATCTTAATCTGTTCATCATTAAGATCAGATGATCTGTCAGACATAGATTCATCAGAATCTGAAAATATTTTTTTTTTTGGCTTGAATTTTTATTACGGTACTGTACATTGAGCTGCACAATTTCCGTAAATGATAGAAAATAAATTAAGATAAATAAAATGATGAACAGATATTTGGGACCAAGAACTTAAAATTAATACTCATAATTAACTGCGTTCTTTCCCGAAATGACATTTTACTTATTGAACTATAAAGCACAATTTTACGTAATTAATTTTAATAAACGGTGAATTCAAAATACGTTAACAATATTAAACGCTTACATACATACAGAACAGATTGAAACAATGCAACAGCTGATTACCGTATGATATGTTAACAAGCACAACCTAACCTAACTTACGACTTATACTATTATGACCAATATCTAATTCTCCTATGGTGACTCTAATAGTATAAGTCAACATATACTGTTTTTACCAAACACAAATGTAAGGCTCAGATTTATATTATTTAAACCAAAATGAATATCTCTTCGAGTATTTATTGTTGACTTATACTAACTAGACCAAAAAAATCTAGATTTTTTTTTACATCTGCTTGTTGACTTATCTCATTTTGACCAATTTTTGACTTATACTCTTTTTACCAAACACTCTAGAATTATCATCTATTAGCGAAGTTAAAAACATTGAATTGTAAACATTGTATACAACAATTAATGCCTACCATATACAACACATTACAGACTAATGTTTTCAGGTTAGCTGATATATAACGTTGCGAGAGCGATGTGACTCTGATCACAGCTAGTACACCATTCGCTGAGGCAACCGAGCGCGCTATTACCAAAATAAACCTTCTGCGCACTTCAGCAAACCAGCAAGCTTCTTTGGCGTCCGCTCAATATCTGGTGAAAACTCAATTTCTAATGTCACCGCCACCACTTCTGATTAATCATTTACTGTGTTGCCGGCCTTCAATAATTCTCCCGCCCCTTGTCGGCGCGGTAGGGCCTTTGGCGGCGAACCGACAAACCTTTCGGCTGCGTACTGACAGAGGGCTTTGTCATCAAGGCCGAACCAGTAACCGCCCTCTACCAAACCGCTCTTGGCAATTATGTAAAGAGCGCTACACTGAGCCGAGGCGATTCAATTCCGATCCAGACAGCAGACAAGACGTCCACCACAGCACACGGCTACAGGACTCCAGCGAAGACTATTCGACGACCCCGCAAGAGAGAAGATGATGCTTCCACTCGCCGTCCCGACACCGTAAGCCGTCGACCGGACCGTCATTGCATGCTGACGCGAGCGATGCCCACAGCAGTCTCTCTACTGAGCCTTACGCCCACAGGACCCGACAAAGCAGCCATCGACGCACTACTGCGAGGGAAGAAGATGATGTCTCCGCTGGACGACGACACGCCGTGTCGCCCAGCTCCTCGACTGCCACGACGACTACGACCGACGCTTCTTCCCATCAAGACAACCACCGCTTAAACAGCCATTTTCAGGGCCACTAAACAAATAAGGTTCCAAATCGCCACTTAGTGTCACCATCCGGTGACACTAAAAATAAACATGAACACAATACTTTCCTTCCCTACACGTTCATGTGACAAGAGAAAATAAAAATCTGGTGTGAAACACTCACACAACTTTCTCTTGCCAATGCAAATAATTAACAATAAACCTAACATTAGTATTAAAACATTAGAAATGAATAAAAACTAACCTCAAAAACATAACCTTATTTTAATCATGAGTGAATGACGCAAAATGACAATCGAACTCAGTTTGGCTTAAAAATACGGAAAATCACGCTTTCACGCTAAACTAGGCTCTGTAGAGAAAAATGCTCTAAACAAAAGTTGTAGATCTTTTAATTTTCTATAAATTTAATTATAGAATTATAATTTTGTCGTAAAATGCATACTAAGACCGAAATGTTGAAAAAATCGATTTTTCTCACGTTTTCGTGAGAAAAAAAACAGAAAATCGCAAATTACCGCTAAACTAAGCGTTATACAACAAAATGTTTGAAATAAAAGTTGTAGGTTTTTAAATTCTCTACAACTTTTATTATATAAGTTTTTGCGCTAAAATTTATATTAAAGCCGTAATCTTAAAAAAACAACGTTTTTACGTGAAAACAGCCTCACCGAGAATTTCAGCAAACATGGCGCCTACCCTATCTTGTAGAGAATAAAAAATTGAGTAAAATAGGCGATTTTAAAAAAAATCGTAGGACCAGTTTTTGAGAAAATCGCAAAAAACTGAAAAATTATACGAATAAACTACTACTTCCGGTTGACCGATTTTGATGAAAATGTTCGTGTCGCGTCTGGTAGTGGTATGTAACTTAAGTTTCAAGTTTCAAGTTCGTACGATGTTCCGTTCTTGAGATATTCTGTTCACACACAGACACACACACACACACACACACAGACCAATCGCTAAAAACATGTTTTTTGGGTTCAGGGGGTCTGAAAACGTATAGATCCGGTGAAAACTCGATTTCGAAAAATCGACATGAAAACAATACTTTCCTTCCTATATATTCATATAGGCAAGAGAAAGTAAAAATCTGACGAAAGTTATCCATATCATAATGATAACAAGCACAGTATAACATAAAAAAATGCAAATATAACAATAAAATACAATATACTAAAATTATAGTGACCTCCGCAAGTAGAAAATTACTAAAATTATGATTTTCCATAGAAAACTACACCAAAATAAGCAAAACATAATATACAATAACAGCCAATTTATAAAAAAATCGCCGGCCGCATTGGCGTAGTTGGTAACGTGCTCGCCTCTCATCATGCGGTCCTGGGTTCGAATCCCATTCAGGCCCGGCATATTTTCATACGTTACAAAAAATCATTTCATCCTTCACCGTCTGCACTAGCAGTAATTGCGGAACAGTCAGTCGGACGTTAAACCAAAAAAAAAAAAAAATCTGGTGTGAAACACACACAACTTTCTCTTGCCATTGCAAATAGTTAACAATTAACCTAAAATTAGTAATAAAACATTAGAAATAAACAAAAAACTAACCTCAATAAACATAACCTAATTTTAATCATGAATGAAAGACGCGAAAGAAAAATCAACCTCAGTTTGGGTTAAAAATACGGAAAATCACTCTTTTATGCTAAACTAGGCTCTGTAGAGAAAAATGCTATAAATAAAAGTTGTAGATCTTTTTATTTTCTGTAAATTTTATCAATACACTTTTGTGGTAAAATGCATACTAAGGCCAAAATCTTTAAAATATCGATTTTTCACACGTTTTCGTGAGAAAAAAAGAGAAAATCGCTAATTACCGCTAAACTAAGCGGTATACAAAAAAAAGTCTGAAATTAAAGTTGTAGGATTTTAAACTCTCTACAACTTTTACTGTATAAATTTTTGCGCCAAAATTCACATTAAAGCCGCAATGTAAAAAAGCATTCTTTTTACCAGAAAACAGCCTCACCAAGAATTTCAGCAAACATGGCGCCTACCCTACCTTGTACAGCATAAAATATTTACTTAACCAGGCGATTTTAAAAACAATCGCAGGACCAGTTTTTGAGAAAATCGCAAAAAAGTAAAAAATTACACGAATAAACTACTACTTCCGGCTGACCGATTTTGATGAAAATGTTCGTGTCGCGTCCGGTAGTGGTATGTAACTTAAGTTTCAAGTTCGTACGGTGTTCTGTCCTTGAGATACTCTGTAAAGACACACACAGACCAATCGCTAAAAAAAATGTTTGTGTGGGTTCAGGAGGTCTGAAAACGTGTAGATCCGGTGAAAACTTGATTTCGAAAAATCGACATGAAAACAATACTTTCCTTCCTATATATTTATATAGGCAAGAGATAGTAAAAAAAAATCCTCGAGAAACCTGCCTATAGTTACCTTCAAGCAATTAATAACTATAACTTAATAATTAACTAATTAATTAATAATAACTTAAAATTAATTAATTACAAAGAGAATTAATTAATTAATAATAACTTAAAATTACTTAATTAATTAATTACACAAAGAATTCAATTAAAAGATAAAACAATCAATTAAATTACAAATTAAAATTGTAAAAAAATGATCGAACACGATACATTACTACACTAAAGAATAAAATCGATACGGCAAATCGAATAACATATAAATACAATATAATATATTAATTAATTATATAGTACGTGACGTAATTAAATTTAGTTGTACATAATTTACTACGATGATAAATCTTATCCAGGGACTTAAAAAACAAAGCACAAGTAAATAAGTACGATTTAAGTACCAACAAATACAATAACAACAATATTAATAAACAAAAGTAACGCCGTTTTTGGTTTTATCGATTCTTTTTGTTGTTTAAAAAAAAACAATCCAATTAGTATTTTTCAAAAAGATAACTGACCGTAAGTGTACAAGCGTTTTAGTTATTACGAGTCTTAAATAACCGACATATTAAAGCTGTATGCGTACATGGTAAATCTACAGAATAAAACTAACTAAAGATAGATACGCGAAAACAATATACTGTACCATATTATAAATTTAATTACCGTACAAATTTATGAACAGGTTTCTGAATGTATGCATAAATAATGGTGTTTTGTCTTTGTACTTTTATATGTGTATGATTAAATCTTGACCAAAACATTAAGGCAATACATGTTATTTGCAACAAAACATTAATATTAGTATTTCCAAAACATTAAGGCAACACATGTTATTTGCAACAAAACATTAATATTAGTATTTCCAAAACATTAAGGCAATACATGTTATTTGCAACAAAACATTAATATTAGTATTTCCAAAACATTAAGGCAACACATGTTAAATGCCAATACATGTTATTTAGCGAAGAAAATTACATAAAAATTTGGTAACCCGAAAATTTTCAGGTCGCATGAGAAAACGAAAAACTCAAAGTATCATACATTCAAACTACAACATTCAAAGTTGAAATTTTGAAACTTTAAACATTCACCTAAAATTTTAAAACCTTCAAATTTTAAATTTTGAAACTTTAAACTTCATCTTTAAACTTTCATATCTTGAAATTTCTAAATTTTTACGCGCCGCTGGAGTGGCGAGTAACCTATTCTATATAAATTTAATTACCGTACAAATTTATGAACATATTTCTGAACGTATGCATAAATAATGGTGTTTTGTCTTTGTATTTTTATATGTGTATGATTAAATCTTGACCAAAACATTAAGGCAAGATTATTATTTCCGAATTAAGAAAAAGCTTTATCTTTTTTAAAAATCTGGTGTAAAACACACATACGACTTTCTCTTTCCAATGTAAATAATGGAACAAATAACCTACGTTTAACTTAAAACGTAAATTGACTTTGATTCATTGACGTCCCGTTTTGGGCCACTTCATGTCGAAACCGGAACTTCAAACCCAATGATTTTCTGCATCATTTTAAGAGGAATCGATCAAGCAATCTTGGGTTCGAATCCCATTCAGGCACGGCATATTTTCAAACGTTACAAAAAATCATTTCATCCTTCACCGTCTCCATTAACAGTAATTGCAGAACAGTCGGACGTTAAACCAAAAAAAAAAAAACAAGAAGAAAAAAAAGAGGAATCGAATGACACTATTTTAGTTTTCAAATTTCGACTTTGATTCATTGACGTCCGGTTTTGGGCCACTTTCGGTCGAAACCGGAACTTCAATCTCAATTTAGACCCACTAACTTTTTGCGTAGATTACGTCCCGTTTGGGACCACTTCATGTCGAAACCGGAACTTCAAACCCAATGATTTCTGCATCTTTTTAAGAGGAATCGATCATGCGGTCTTGGGTTCGAATCCCATTCAGGCACGGCATATTTTCAAACGTTACAAAAAAATCATTTCATCCTTCACCGTCTGTATAACAGTAATTGCAGAACAATCGGACGTTAAACCAAAAAAAAAAAAAACAAGAAGAAAAAAAAGAGGAATCGAATGACACTATTTTAGTTTTCAAATTTCGACTTTGATTCACTGACGTCCGGTTTTGGGCCACTTCCGGTCGAAACCGGAACTTCAATCTCAATTTAGACCCACTAACTTTTTGCGTAGATTACGTCCCGTTTGGGACCACTTCATGTCGAAACCGGAACTTCAAACCCAATGATTTCTGCATCTTTTTAAGAGGAATCGATCATGCGGTCTTGGGTTCGAATCCCATTCAGGCACGGCATATTTTCAAACGTTACAAAAAAATCATTTCATCCTTCACCGTCTGTATAACAGTAATTGCAGAACAGTCGGACGTTAAACCAAAAAAAAAAAAAAAACAAGAAGAAAAAAAAGAGGAATCGAATGACACTATTTTAGTTTTCAAATTTCGACTTTGATTCACTGACGTCCGGTTTTGGGCCACTTCCGGTCGAAACCGGAACTTCAAACCCAATCCAGGCATACTTTTTGTGTAGATTACGAACCCGAAAACCGTTAGTTGCTATCTCGTGTAGTTTTCTGACATCTGAATATGACGGACGGACGGACAAAGGAAAAAGATAGATGACAATTTAAGGGAGTACGGAACAAAAAAATTTTCAAAAATTCAAAATTTTGTTTTTCTCGCCATGTGATTACTTGATATTTTAGCTTTAAAATGAGCTATCATTCAATGAACTCTGACCAGTAGAAAATTTTCTACAATTTTTTTTCGAAAGCAAGTTCAATGTGATTTTTTTATCAACTGAAGTTGGTATGCGGTGCGCGACAACTATGCTAAACTTTGACAGTAAATGCATTCAAAATTCTGATCGTGTAATGAGTGAGCTTCAAAAAAAAGGAAAGGCAAGCTAGAGAAGAAGCCAAAAGGAAACTAGAAGAGGAGCTACTACAGTAAGAGGATCCAGATAATCCTGCTTATGCTGCTGGCATGTACTAATTTATGTAAGGAACACATAGGTACATATTTTTGTTTCCTTGTTTCCCGAAAACAATCATTTTTGACACAAAAGACCCGTTTTCTCAGGAAGTGTCAGAGATATTCACTTCAAACTTTCAGGTCATAATATTTAGTATCTTATACAACTTTTAACATGAGCGTTTTAAAATGAACTTGTTTTCTTGAACTTATTCTTTCTGTTTTCTGAACTTATTCTGTTTTCTTGTTGTGATCTTGAACTTATTTTTCAGAGTTACCAGTACAGTTACCATAGCGACTATGATAAAAAAATTTATAAAAAATTTTAAAATGCTAATAAGGCAAACCTCTGTGTCTAAAGTTGTACTAGATACTGAATAATGTGTGCTGAAAATTTGGAGAAGTTATCTCTATTGATTCCTGAGAAAATGGGTTAAACATTAACATGGGTGGAGATAGGCGTTCCGTACCCCCTTAAAAAATTATTACTAATAAAATGCGATGCATAAATTTTATGTAAGGATAAACACCCACGACCTAGAAAATCAAGAAACACTATAGGGCTTACCTGAGATGAATACAGTGTTGGTGTATCATAGGGGTCGGTCATCTTTTTTGTGTCATTATATTTTCAGAAATAGTCGTAAGCCTACCTGTAACAGAAAACAAAATATTGTTGTTAATATTGTAACGGCCGAAAAAAAAGCTTAGTGTAAGAGTTAACCAAACTTACTACAGTTCAGCCGTTCTTAGTTTGCTCCTACTGTCAACAAACAAAAGCCAGCTACTACAGGGTGGACACTAGAGTCTCCGACTTTACGGATGTATTCCTATTAAGTTAAATATTTTTTAAATTATAAGTACTTAAAGTACAGAGTGATTCAATAAAATGGAAACAATTTCAATAAGCTGTATTTCCTGAACTACATGTTATACTTTAATTCTGTAAATTATATTTGAAAGAGAAAGTTTTAAATTTTAATTTACATACATGAAAGTTTATAGATGTTCAATGTGTCCTCCTCCGGCTGCACGTACAACATCTAGACGGTAACTGAACTCATCCCAAACTCTCTGACGCATGTCTTGGGTCATTGAGTTGACTGTAGCTGTGATACGATTCCTTAGTTCATTCAAATTGGTGGGAAGAGGTGGTATGTAAACTGCACTTTTCACGAACCCCCACAAGAAAAAGTCACAGGGTGTGAGATCTGGAGACCTCGGTGGCCAAAACTGAAGTGCAGAGTCGTTATTCGCCATGCGACCTATCCATCGTTGACGTATGGATTTATTTAGGAAACGCCGAACATTGCGATGCCAATGAGGTGGATTTCCTCAAATGAATGAAGATTCAGGAGATTACATTTTCTCTGACGCATGTCTTGGGTCACTGAGTTGACTGCAGCTGTGATACGATTCCTTAGTTCATTCAAATTGGTGGGAAGAGGTGGTATGTAAACTGCACTTTTCACGAACCCCCAGAAAGAAAAAGTCACAGGGTGTGAGATCTGGAGACCTCGGTGGCCAAAACTGAAGTACAGAGTCGCCATTCGCCATGCGACCTATCCATCGTTGACGTATGGATTCATTTAGGAAACGTCGAACATTGCGATGCCAATGGGGTGGATTTCCTCAAATGAATGAAGATTCAGGAGATTACATTTTCCAGCAGGACGGAGCTCCACCCCATTGGCATCGCAACGTTCGGCGTTTCCTAAATGAATCCATACGTCAACGATGGATAGGTCGCATGGTGAATGACGACTCTGCACTTCAGTTTTGGCCACCGAGGTCTCCAGATCTCACACCCTGTGACTTTTTCTTGTGGGGGTTCGTGAAAAGTGCAGTTTACATACCACCTCTTCCCACCAATTTGAATGAACTAAGGAATCGTATCACAGCTACAGTCAACTCAGTGACCCAAGACATGCGTCAGAGAGTTTGGGATGAGTTCAGTTACCGTCTAGATGTTGTACGTGCGCCGGAGGAGGACACATTGAACATCTATAAACTTTCATGTATGTAAATTAAAATTTAAAACTTTCTCTTTCAAATGTAATTTACAGAATTAAAATATAACATGTAGTTCAGGAAATACAGCTTATTGAAATTGTTTCCATCTTATTGAATCACTCTGTACTAAAAACATCAGTCATGATACGATGTAGGCCAAACAATTTCATTTATAAAAATACTTTTAAAAGTATTTTGTTGTTACTTTTTAATCAGCGTGTACATATTTTGATATAATGCGCATGCTCAGTGACGTTATTATTTGTTTACATTAGGAGCAAACTAAGAGAGGCTGGACTGTCATTAACAATAACAGAAAAATTAAAAAGAAGAAGAAATGACAATTCAATACACACGTATAAGTAACTATCATTGATAATTAATTTGTTCGTAAAAGGTCACCATTTTTTCAGTTAAGCTTTAATTTAATAATAATTTGTGATAAATTTAATTTATTGTTGATTAGATTAACAACCGAAAAGCTGGTTTGAACGTCCAAAGGTTTTACTAAGTAAAAACTAGGAGTGAGGTGGTTTACTATTGCCTTCCTCATTCAGTTGAAAGAGTATGCTTATCAGCATGCCAGGCCCTCCGAAAAGCACCCACTTTTCACCCTGTAAATGACACCTTCGCTTCATTCACCACAGGTTCTGGCTGTATAGTGAAATTCATTACACTCAGAGGAGAGTAAAATCTCTGACTAGTGTCTTTTACACCTCTACCTTTTCTGTTCTTAAATATAGGGTGATTCAAAAAGAGCGCCGGTTTTGATATATCAAATTAAGAGATTTATTTTATTGAAAAACTGAAAATAAATACATCAACAAGTTCATCTTTCCTTCCGATTTTATGTATGAAAAATGATGTCATGCATGTGTCCTCCTCTACTGCGCTGGCACGCATCAACTCTGTCCATGAAATTGGATATTACTGCACGACAAGTTTCGACTTCCATTTGCCCGATAGCCCGTCGAATTTCCTCCTTCAAGTCATTGATGTTTCGGGGTTTATTGGCGTACACCAATGACTTCAGATGACCCCAAAGATGAAAGTCACAAGGCGTCAAGTCACACGACCTTGGTGGCCATTGATGGTCGGAATTACGAGAAATGATGCGATCCTGGAACCGTTCACGGAGCAACAACATTGTTTCTCGTGCAGCATGACAGGTGAAACCATCCTGCTGAAACCACAACTCGTCAATGTCCATTCCATCCAAATGACGCCACAAAAACTTCCTAATCATCTTACGGTATCGGTCTCCATTTACTGTCACGGCTTGTCCTTCTTGATTTTCAAAAAAGTAAGGGCCGATGACACCGCCCGACCAAAAGCCGCACCAAACTGTCACTCGCTGTGCATACAAGAGAAACTACAACTGAATCGTCAATCGGAATGTTCTCCAAAATAGAAATGAGGTCAAACAATGTTGCCAACCGATAAACAAAAATTTACCAGCCGTTTAAAAACTGGCGCTCTTTTTGAATCACCCTTTGGTTGTCATATAATTGACTGATATTTGATAAGAAACAGAACTATTTTTTATAGCCCTGGAACAAACAGATCGAGTGTAAATAATTTATCTCTCCACCTGCCCGTTATGGGCAAAGGAGTTAGTTATACCATGGTATTTTTACTTTCTCTTGCCTATATGAATATATAGGAAGGAAAGTATTGTTTTCATGTCGATTTTTCGAAATCGAGTTTTCACCGGATCTATACGTTTTCAGACCCCCTGAACCCAAAAAACATGTTTTTAGCGATTGGTCTCTGTGTGTGTCTGTGTGTGAACAGAATATCTCAAGAACGGAACATTGTACGAACTTGAAACTTAAAACTTAAGTTACATACCACTACCGGACCCGACACGAACATTTTCATCAAAATCGGTCAAACGGAAGTAGTAGTTTATTCGTATAATTTTTCACGTTTTTGCGATTTTCTCAAAAACTGGTCCTACGATTTTTTTTAAAATCGCCTGGTTTACTACATTTTTTATGCTCTACAAGACAGGGTAGGCGCCATGTTTGCTGAAATTCTGCGTGAGGCTGTTTTTACGTAAAAACATTTTCTTTTTAAGATTGCGGCTTTAATATGCATTTTAGCGCAAAAACGTTATATAACAAAAGTTGTAGAGAATTTAAAGTTCTACAACTTTTATTTCAAACATTTTTTTGTATAACGCTTAGTTTAGCGGTAATTTGCAATTTTCTGTTTTTTTCTCACGAAAACGTGAGAAAAATCGATTTTTTTAACATTTCGGTCTTAGTATGCATTTTACGACAAAAGTGTATATAATAAAAGTTATAGAAAAGTAAAAGATCTACAACTTTTGTTTAAAGCATTTTTCTCTACAGAGCCTAGTTTAGAGAGAAAGAGTGATTTTCCATATTTCTAAGCCAAAATGACGTTGATTTTCATTTTGCGTCTTTCACTCATGATTAAAATTAGGTTATGTTTATTGAGGTTAGTTTTTTGTTTATTTCTAATATTTTATTACTAATGTTAAATTATATTGTAAATTATTTGCATTGGCAAGAGAAAGTTGTGTGAGTGTTTCACACCAGATTTTTTATTAAGTTATTTCATTGTAATTTAATACATTTTAAAAATAATCATTGTTTTAGTTTATTAATTTGGTAATAAAAGTTACCCCATAACAGACAGGTGCGAAGTTGAATTATTTCCACTCAATCAAATGACAAAATTACTAAATTTTTTATTCTCTACAAGATAGGGTAGGCGCCATGTTTGCTGAAATTCTTGGTGAGGCTTTTTTCACGTAAAAACGTTGTTTTTTTAAGATTGCGGCTTTAATATGCATATTAGCGCAAAACATTATATAATAAAAGTTGTAGAGAATGTAAAATCCTACAACTTTTATTTTAAACATTTTTTTGTATAACGCTTAGTTTAGCGGTACTTAGCGATTTTCTGTTTTTTTTCTCTCACGAAATCGTGTTAAAAAAATCAATTTTTTGAAGATTTCAGCCTTATTATGCATTTTATGACAAAAAAGTATAATCAAATTTATAGTAAATTAAAAGATCTACAACTTTTATTTAGAACATTTTTCTCTACAGAGCCTAGTTTGGCGAGAAAGAGTGATTTTCCGTATTTTTAAGCCAATCTGAGGTTGACTTTCATTTTGCGTCTTTCACTCATGATTAAAATAAGGTTAGATTTATTTGAGGTTAGTTTTTTGTTTATTTCTAATGTTTTATAACTAATATTAGGTTATATTGTTTATTATTTGCATTGACAAGAGAAAGTTGCGTGAGTGTTTCACACCAGATTTTTTATTTTAATTCTACTTATTCATGACCTATATGTTAAGATTTCATAAAATAAAATAACAAGCAGAATTGTACAATGTTTCATTTATTTATAAGATGTAAATAAACTTTTACCGTAAAACCGAACCTGAACAAGACGAGAAAATAACAAAAAAAAATTCAAAAATTCATGTACGATACAATTAAATTGTACAAAGACAACGCCTTAAAATAAATTTAAATTTAAGTAACTTTAATTAACACATCTTAAAGTAAATTAAATCGTTAAAAATACAATAAAAAATATAATTACACTTAAAAAAAATCTCTGTATTACTTGGTTATGTTAAAAGTATGTATATATTGTAAACTAACCACAAAATAAACAAAAAAAAATAAACGAATAAAAACCATGTAATCGCCTGTAAAAGTACTCACGATACGCCCACCAAATCATGTCCAAAATGGTTGTTAGACGTGATAAACAGATGAAATTTATTTCATTATTAAGCCGGTTCCAGTTATTTTAACAATCAGATAAATTTCGTACGAGTGAATATGCCCACGCTTCGCTTCGCAAGCTTTATATACATTAGGCTAGATCGGTGGATCTTTAATCTCGATACAAGAATTTCTACTTATATTATTACTATTATTATTATTATTATTATTATATCCCACCGGGTTGGTCTAGAGGTAAAGTCGTCACCAAAATCAGCTGTTTAACAGCTGGTTTTCGGAGACGAAGGTTCCTGGTTCAAATCCTAGTAAAGTTAGTTACTTTTATACGGATTTGAATACTAGACAGTGGTTACCGGTGTACTTTGATGGTTGGGGTTCAATTAACCATACTCTCTCAGGAATGATCGGCCTGGGTCTGTACAAGACTACACCTCATACACATCATCCTCATCTCATTGGGTCATGGGGTTGCTTATTGTTCTGAATTGAACAGATTGCAACGTACACATATTAGGAATTACAAAAAAAAATTATTAAGCCGGTTCCAGTTATTTTAACAATCAAGATAAATTTCGTACGAGTGAATATGCCCACGCTTCGCTTCGCAAGCTTTATATACATTAGGCTAGATCGGTGGATCTTTAATCTCCATATAAGAACTTCTATTTGCATTATTATTATTATTATTATTATTATTACAGTAATGAGAGAAATTATCTCGTTATCTTTTCGGTTCTGCCCATAACAGACAGGTTGAGTGTCAAATTATTTACACTCAATCTGTTAGTTGCAGGGCTAAAATAAATAGTTGTGTTTCTTATCACATAGTCAGCCGATTAAATGACTGAATCATTTAAAAACAGAAGAGGTAGATGGTGTAAAAGACACTAATCAGAGTTATCTCCTCTGAAAGTAATGAATTTCATTATACAGCCAGACCCTGTGGTGAATCAAGTGAAAGTATCATTTGTATAATAAAATGCCGGCCGCATTGGCGCAGTTGGTAACGTGCTCGCCTCTCATCATGCGCTCTTGGGTTCCAATCCCACTAAGGCACAGCATATTTTCATACGTTACAAAAAATTTATTTCATCCTCCATTGTAAACAGTTACACCCCAACGTCGACGCTAATGATCGTTGTAGTTGATGCGACGTTAAATAAATAAATTTAAAAAAAAAATTCACATTTCATCTAGAATTAAACAAAAGTTAAGTAACGTAAAGCTGGTATATTTATTAATCAAGTATTATCTTTCATAAGTTTCTGAAAGAATAATATTATTATATGTAATTTAAATAAGCACCAAAGATTGAAAATCACATGAAATGACGCCCGATCGTTAGAATTACGTATTTTATAAAGATTACGGCGAAATCTTTAACATAGGGTCAAGAAATAGACGAATAGATGCCGACGGAAATGCCTACAAACTCCTGTTCAGAATATATTCTAAGACAGTGATTGTCAACCTGGGGGTCGTGGTGATATTATAGGGGAGTCGCAAAACAACAATAAAATCATTTAATCATTTATTACAAACTTACTTATAACAACTTTTCCATGCAATTAGTACGCTTACTTGTAAAGAAAAGAAATTAATCATTAATTAATTAATTATTAATGTGATGGTTGCATTTGTTTTTCATTCCAGTGTAGACCTATATATAAAACATGCAAGAATTGAGCGTGTAGCATGGTATCCGTATTTGGGCACTATTATCAATGAAGCCTGGGAAAACTCACAAGAGATCAAGTGCCGTATTGGTAAGGCAAGGAGTGTTTTCAACGCAATGAGTTCGGCGTTTAAGAGTCATGATCTCACTATGGGCACTAAGTTGCGACTCTTGCGGTGTTACGTGTTTTCCGTTCTTCTGTACGGAGTAGAGTCTTGGACGTTGACGAGGGCGACCACTACTAAACTTGAAGCCTTCGAACTTTGGGTGTACAGAAGAATGCTGAGGATACCATGGACAGATAGGGTGACCAACATTGAGGTACTGCGTCGGATGAACAAGGAACCAGAGGTAATAAACACCATTAAGTGTCGCAAGTTGCAATACCTCGGTCATATTATGAGGAACCACGGTAGATACGAACTGTTGCAGCGCATCCTGCAGGGAAGATTGGATGGTAGAAGACAGCCAGGCCGAAGAAGAATATCCTGGCTTGCTAACCTGAGAGACTGGTATGGGAAAAGCTCGGCCCAACTGTTCCGCATTGCAGATGACAAGACCAAGATAGCCATGATGACAGCCAGCGTTCGAACCGGACAGGCACGCTACGAAGAAGATTAGCAATAAATTGTATTCCATTTTTTTACAGTCGATATTTTCTTTAAAAACACAAAAAATTAGAGCAGTTGGATTACATAATATTAAAAAACCATTTTATATTTATAATTAGTCAAAATTCAATTATTAATAGGAAGGCTTGGTATCATTATCGGGGGGAGGGGGGTCGCGAAATAATAATTTTATTTATTACTTTCTCTTGCCTATATGAATATATAGGAAGGAAAGTATTGTTTTCATGTCGATTTTTCGAAATCGAGTTTTCACCGGATCTATACGTTTTCAGACCCCCTGAACCCAAAAAACATGTTTTTAGCGATTGGTCTGTGTGTGTGTCTGTGTTTGTGTGTGTGTGTGTCTGTGTGTGAACAGAATATCTCAAGAACGGAACATCGTACGAACTTGAAACTTAAAACTTAAGTTACATACCACTACCGGACCCGACACAAACATTTTCATCAAAATCGGTCAAACGGAAGTAGTAGTTTATTCGTATAATTTTTCACTTTTTTACGATTTTCTCAAAAACTGGTCCTACGATTTTTTTAAAAATCGCCTGGTTTACTACATTTTTTATGCTCTACAAGACAGGGTAGGCGCCATGTTTGCTGAAATTCTGCGTGAGGCTGTTTTTACGTAAAAACATTTTCTTTTTAAGATTGCGGCTTTAATATGCATTTTAGCGCAAAACGTTATATAATAAAAGTTGTAGAGAATGTAAAATTCTACAACTTTTATTTCAAACATTTTTTTGTATAACGCTTAGTTTAGCGGTAATTAGCGATTTTCTGTTTTTTTCTCACAAAAACGTGAGAAAAATTTATTTTTTTAAGATTTCGGCCTTAGTATGGATTTTACGACAAAAGTGTATATAATTAAATTTATAGAAAATTAAAAGATCTACAACTTTTATTTAGAGCATTTTTCTCTACAGAGCCTAGTTTAGAGAGAAAGAGTGATTTTCCGTATTTCTAAGCCAAAATGAGATTGATTTTCATTTTGCGTCTTTCACTCATGATTAAAATTAGGTTATGTTTATTGAGGTTAGTTTTTTGTTTATTTCTTATGTTTTATTACTAATGTTAGGTTTATTGTTAATTATTTTCACTGGCAAGAGAAAGTTGTGTGAGTGTTTCACACCAGATTTTTTTTACTATCTATTTGGGGGTCGCGGAGCAAAAAGGTTGAGAATCACTGATCTAACGTGTTTTTGTGTTTTAGGTCATCAGCCAAAAGGCTGGTTTGAACCTGCAGAGGTTTTACTAAGTAAAACGAGGAGTGAGGTGGTTTACCATTGCCACAACTCACTGAGTGGAAAAGTATGCTTATCAGCATGCCGGGCCCTCTGAAAAGTATATATTTTCCACTCTGTAAATGACAACTTCACTTCATTCACCACATGATCTGGCTGTATAATGAAATTCATTACTTTCAGAGAAGATAACTCTGACTAGTGTCTTTTACACCTCTACCTCTTCTGTTCTTAAACGATTCAATCATTTAATTGGCTGACCATGTGATAAGAAAAAGAACTATTTATTTGTGCTTTGCAACGAACACATAGAGTGTAAATAATTTGACACTCCACCGGTCCGTTATGGGCAGGTGATCTAAAGGTGTATTTAAATTAAAAAAAAAATTCAACAGGTAAAAATTTTTCATTTAAAATAAGCACGATCGTAGTAGTAGCGCGGGTGAAAATTTTAGTTAATATGAACAGATAAAAAATAAAAATGCGTACACCTAGTGAAATAGTGAAAAGAACATAACAAAACACCTTCTAAGTTCAACGACCACGAATGGATCAGTGGGCAGAGAGATATAATCGAGGGGCAGCCTAATTGAGAGATAGAGAAACGTGGGGGGAAGGGGTGAAAGAGAGAAGAGTGGAGACCTATAAAAGAGAGGAGGAGATATCAGTGAATCCGGGAATAAATAAATCGAAAAACTAGGTAAAAATTAATTAGATCGGTTAAACTATTAAAACTTTAAAAATAAAAAACTGAATTATCCTAAATAAAGTGACGTCACAAAAAAAACCTGGCCGAGATTCAAAGTGACGACCTTTCGTCACAGACAACGATACGAACATTGAGTACGTGTGTGTGTGTGTGAGTGAGTGAGTGAGGTGGTCGGGTTTTGCGAATGACTACGTAACGAATCCAGTTAAAAGGTAGTGGAGTACATTCAGCTGATGATGAAAGTCACGTACACCAAACAGAACATCATTTAGTACCTGTTTCAAATAGTATGAAGATCAATCGTTTTATAAAAATTTAAATCTGGTGTCAAACACTCACACAACTTTCTCTTGCCAATATAAATAATTAACAATAAACCTAATATTAGTAATAAAACATTAGAAATAAACAAAAAACTAACCTCAAAAACATAACCTTATTTTAATCATGAGTGAATGACGCAAAATGAAAATCGAACTCAATTGGGCTTAAAAAAAACGGAAAATCACACTTTCACGCTAAACTAGGCTCTGTACAGAAAAAAGCTCTAATTAAAAGTTGTAGATCTTTTAATTTTCTATGAATTTAATTATATACAATTTTGTCGTAAAATGCATAGCCTACCAAGGCCGAAATCTTTAAAAAATCCATTTTTCACACATTTTCGTGAGAAAAAAAAACATAAAATCGCAAATTACCGCTAAACTAAGCGTTATACAAAAAAAAATGTTTGAAATAAAAGTTGTAGGATTTTAAATTCTCTACAATTTTTATTATATAAATTTTTGCGCTAAAATGCATATTAAAGCCGTAATCTTAAAAAAAACAACGATTTTACGAGAAAACACCCTCATCAAGAATTTCAGCACACATGACGCCTACCCTATCTTGTAGAGAATAAAAAGTTTAGTAAACCAGGCGATTTTAAAAAAAAATCGTAGGACCAGTTTTTGAGAAAATCACAAAAAAGTGAAAAAATATACGAATAAACTACTACTTCCGGTTGACCGATTTTGATGAAAATGTTCGTGTCGGGTCCGGTAGTGGTATGTAACTTAAGTTTCAAGTTTCAAGTTCGTACGATGTTTCGTTCTTGAGATATTTTGTATACACACACACACACACACAGACACACGGACCAATCGCTAAAAACATGTTTTTTGGGTTCAGGGGGTCTGAAAACGTATAGATCCGGTGAAAACTCGATTTCTAAAAATCGATATGAAAACAATACTTTCCTTCCTAAATATTCATATAGGCAAGAGAAAGTAAAAACTGGTGTGAAACACTCACACAACTTTCTCTTGCCAGTGCAAACAATTACCAATAAACCTAACATTAGTAATAAAACATTAGAAATAAACACACAAACTAACCTCAAAAAACATTAGTGAAATACACAAAATTAAAATCCACCTCAGTTTGGCTTAAAAATACGGAAAATCGCTCATTCACACTAAACTAGGCACTGTCGAAAAAAATGCTTTAAATAAAAGTTGTATATCTCTTATTTTTCTTATAAATTTTATTATATACACTTTTGTCGTAAAATGCATTCTAAGGCCGAAATCTTAAAAAAATACATTTTTCACACGTTTTCGTGAGAAAAAGAACAGAAAATTGCTATTACCGCTAAAATAAGCATTATACAAAAAAAATGTTTGAAATAAAAGTTGTAGAATTTTACATTCTCTACAACTTTTATTATATAACGTTTTGCGCTAAAATGCATATTTAAGCCGCAATCTTAAAAAGAAAATGTTTTTACGTAAAAACAGCCTCACGCAGAATTTCAGCAAACATGGCGCCTACCCTATCTTGTAGAGAATAAAAAATTGAGTAAATGAGGCGATTTTTAAAAAAATCGTAGGACCAGTTTTTGAGAAAATCGCAAAAAAGTGAAAAATTATACGAATAAACTACTACTTCCGGTTGACCGATTTTGATGAAAATGTTCGTGTCGGGTCCGGTAGTGGTATGTAACTTAAGTTTCAAGTTTCAAGTTCGTACAATGTTCCGTTCTTGAGATATTCTGTTCACACACAGACCAATCGCTAAAAACATGTTTTTTGGGTTCAGGGGGTCTGAAAACGTATAGATCCGGTGAAAATTTGATTTCTAAAAATCGACATGAAAACAATACTTTCCTTCCTATACAATCATATAGGCAAGAGAAAGTAAAAAATGTATTTTTAATTAAAAATAATTAAAAAATGTATAGTATAATAATTAATAATTATATATAAGTAATATAATAGTATAATAATTCTACTATAGGCCTACTGTAATCGCCACCCACCTTGTATATGGTGCACGGCGTACAACTGTGCACATTGAGACATCGCTGTGTTCCCGCGCTATTAGTCCGTGGGCCAACTTGGGTTACCGTGCACCCCCCACCCCTTTACATCCCTACTTGTCATACATCGACGTGTTAATTTCAACCTCCTGATGAAGAATATCCAATGTTCCCAAAAAAAAACTCCGGCGAAATCGACCAACATGGCGATTAAAGATGGCCGCCAAGCGTTCCTGCATTAATTCGTTTATTCGATTATATCTTCCGTTCTATCGAATAAACGAATTAATGCAGGAACGCTTGGCGGCCATCTTCAATCGCCATTTTGGTCGATTTCGCCGGAGTTTTTTTTGGGGACATTGGATATTTATTTATTTATTTATTTACAATAATATAAAGGCTAACAGAACTTATCCATATAAGCCTTATTGACAAACAAAAATTACATATTTACAAAACAATATTTGCTTATAACTATTTTATTTACAATATATACATGCTAATACACTTTTTGTCTCCTTTTCTCATAAAAATAAAATAATGTTTCGATAAAATTACTTTCTATAATAATAAATTAATAAGAAAAAAAAATTCCCACAAAAAATAGTTTAGCAAAACTTGATCAAAAATAATATTATTCATTTATAAATTAATAAAAGGAAAAGGAAAAGAAACAATAGAAAAAAGAAAGAAGGAAAGGAAAAAAGAAAGAAAAAGATGTGAGTCTGCTCTGTGAATCTATGTCATTTATTGGTTGGTGAGCGCCTGATAACATTTTGATGAAAACTGTTCGTAATTATCAAAAAAAGGATCGAGTTCCAGTTTAAATTTATTAAAAAAGGATAACGTCCGTATTAAGAACGTATTACTGTATTGCACAGTGTTCACTTTATGCAAATAAAACAAATTAAAAATATTCTTGATCAGGAGGTTGAAACGAACACGTCGCTGTATGACAAGTAGGGATGTAAAGGGAGGGGGGGATGCACGGTGACCCTAGTTGGCCCACGGACTATATTAACCAACCTGAAAATATCTCTTACTGTTTTGTATCCATGTTTTTACGATAAAAATAATTTCGCTTTATGCAATAATATTTTATAATTTTTTTTTATTTTTTATTTTTTATTTACGCCCCAATTGGAGCACTCAAGTCACTCATGGACATGCGTTCCTTGAGGAGTTAGTTGTGGCACCACACTGTTGTTTTCTTCGTTCCCACATCAATTTCATATTCCTTGACCTGGTGGCTCTCAATCTCTCTGCTACAGCTGCATTCGGCTGTCTTCTCTCTCTGAAAGGCAGTTGGGTTATCCTCTTTTCCTTCAGGATGGTCTTCTCTTCTCGTCTCTGGATCATTTCTTCATTTATATTCAAGTTCCTCATGTCTTGACATGACTTCCTGAATCCATTTGTTTTGAATCTTATTCTTCATTTGGTAGTCAATAAATTTATTTTAATATATACGAATTTTTATTGATACAAAGTTATGCTCCGGTTTTACGGAAAAATTTTAATGAAAATGATTACAAAATATGATTATTTATTTTATTTTTTTGCGTTATTAATTAAATAAATGGTTGCCGCTACAATCCGACGTTACAATCTGTTCAATTTAGAACAATTAGCAACCCCATGACCCAATTAGATGAGGATGATGTGTTTGACGTGTAAATGAGGTGTGGTCTTATACAGACCCAGGCCGACCATTCCTGAGAGAGTATGGTTAATTAAACCCCAACCATCAAAGTACACCGGTAACCACTGTCTAGCATTCAAATCCGTATAAAAGTAACTACCTTTACTAGGATTTGAACCAGGAACCTTCGTCTCCGAAAATCAGCTGTTAAACAGCTGATTTTGGCGATGACTTTAGCCCTAGACCAACCTGGTGGGTACAATAGAATTGGAAAAAATATATTCGCAAAGTCTTCATATTAGTTAAAACAGGTAATAGAATATTATTAATAGGTTGTAGCGTAGAATCTAATATAAAATAATAGTAATAAACTTAATAATATTTAGACTAGAGCCAGTTTATTGTTGTTGCGTCTGTCTAAATGCAGGAAGGAAACCGCCGAACAAGCATTCTCCTAGTACACTGTTAAAATGATCGTTGCTTCTTTATACGCTTAACGTCCTTACAATAATCAAGCTTTTCTATAACAATTCGCACAGCTCAACATTTTTCAACTCTACTAAATGTAATTAATGTTAAAGTAGATAAATGAGTAGGTAGTTTTAGATGAACTATAACATTTTTAACCCTTTCAATCCCAAATTTTTTAACTGTTTTTACTTTCTCTTGCCTATATGAATATATAGGAAGGAAAGTATTGTTTTCATGTCGATTTTTCGAAATCGAGTTTTCACCGGATCTATACGTTTTCAGACCCCCTGAACCAAAAAACATGTTTTTAGCGATTGGTCTGTGTGTGTGTCTGTGTGTGTGTGTGTCTGTGTGTGAACAGAATATCTCAAGAACGGAACATCGTACGAACTTGAAACTTGAAACTTAAGTTACATACCACTACCGGACCCGACAAGAACATTTTCATCAAAATCGGTCAACCGGAAGTAGTAGTTTATTCGTATAATTTTTCAGTTTTTTGCGATTTTCTCAAAAACTGGTCCTACGATTTTTTTTACAATCGCCTATTTTACTCAATTTTTTATTCTCTACAAGATAGGGTAGGCGCCATGTTTGCTGAAATTCTCGGTGAGGCTGTTTTCACGTAAAAACGTTGTTTTTTTAAGATTACGGCTTTAATATAAATTTTAGCGCAAAAACTTATATAATAAAAGTTGTAGAGAATTTAAAAACCTACAACTTCTGTTTCAAACATTTTTTTGTATAACGCTTAGTTTAGCGGTAATTTGCGAATTTCTGTTTTTTTTCTCACGAAAACGTGAGAAAAATCGATTTTTTTAACATTTCGGTCTTAGTATGCATTTTACGACAAAAGTGTATATAATTAAATTTATAAAAAATTAAAAGATCTACAACTTTTGTTTAGAGCATTTTTCTCTACAGAGCCTAGTTTAGCGTGAAAGCGTGATTTTCCGTATTTTTAAGCCAAACTGAGTTCGATTGTCATTTTGCGTCATTCACTCATGATTAAAATAAGGTTATGTTTTTGAGGTTAGTTTTTGTTCATTTCTAATATTTTATTACTAATGTTAAATTATATTGTAAATTATTTGCATTGGCAAGAGAAAGTTGTGTGAGTGTTTCACACCAGATTTTTTAATACGTGTACATTGTTTCATACATTTTACTGACATTTCTTCTTCTTCAAGTGCCGTCTCCGCGTCGGAGGTTGGCGATCATCATTGCTATTCTAACTTTCGAAACAGCTGCTCGGAACAGTGACGTGGAGTTGAGACCAAACCAATCTCTCAAATTCTTCAGCCAGGACGCTTTCCTTCTGCCCGGCCGGCGCTTTCCTGCTATCTTTCCTTCCACAATCAGCTGAAGAAGTCTGTATTTCCCGTTTCGAAGAACATGGCCGAAGTACTGCCATTTAAGTGATATTAAATCACTTTTAGACCCTCAGCCTTTTTGATGGCCTGACAATAAAGTGTGACACATACGTCACATTGGACTTTATACCTAAGTTTCCAACCATGTTGTTTAGGTCAACAGCTGAAAAGCTGGTTTGAACCTGTAGAGGTTTTACTAAGTAAAACGAGGAGTGAGGTGGTTTACCAGCCTTCCTCACTGAGTGGAAAAGTACGCTTATTAGCATGCCGGGCCTTCTGAGAAGCACATATTTTCCACTCTGCAAATGATACTTTCACTTCATTTACCAACAGGGTCTGGCTGTATAATGAATTTCATTATACCGTTGTAGTAATTCCAAATAGACCGTGTTTTTAGATGAATTTCTAAAAAAAGCCTATTTTTCTGGGTATAAAAAGTGCAAGAAAGTTACGAAAATCGAATAATGCATTAACATTCAGTTAGGTTTAAAAGATGGCGACAAAGAGAGCGGTACAGAAAGAGAGAATTATGTGAGTGTGAAAGAGAAAAAAAAAGATAAAGGTTAAAATGTGAACAGTTATTTTGGGTGTTGGGCACTTAAATAATAATTACAATATAACAAATGATTACCTGATGTTACGGTCCGTTATACGTTTAAGTTAAGTACTGCAACATGGTACGGCATGTTTCAGTGCACATCCCAACTCGTGGACGTCGTAAAAAAACATTTATGTATGTACTTTGCTCTAAAAAAAACACTCGTCCTCTCAATTCAAAAGTAACGGGTGTTAAAAAAAATGACGCAACCCGTGCTTAGTTGACGTGAATATAGTAAAAAAAAAAATCTCGGTGTGAAACACTCACACGACTTTCTCTTGCCATGCAAATAATGAACAATATAACCTAACATCAGTAATAAAACATTAGAAGTAAACAATCTCAAAAAAATAAAATAATAACTCATCTCAAAAAACATAACGTTATTTTAATCATGATTGAATGATGCAAAATGAAAACAAACTTTAGTTTGGCCTAATAGTAGGCCTACAGAAAATCACACTTTAACGCTAAACAAAGGCTCTGTAGAGGAAAATGCTTCAATAAAAGTTGTAGGGCTTTTAATTTGAGGTCTTTCTAGTTGAGTTCTTTCGCTGGACTTATCTCGCTAACGAGGCATTTCCAGACATATGTTTGTGTGAACTTTTTGTCTTGATTTTGGGTCTACAATCACCTGTTGAAGTGTTTTCCTTTCCTCCTGGTCCACCCTGTATAAATTTGTCTAAATAATTTTTTGTTTACTCGTATGCGCGGACAGAACTCTTCGTGAAAAAGAGTTTTTGCGTACCTATAAGTACATTTAGTTAAAAATATTGTAAATAGGTTAGTATAGCAATAATTGTATTATGTTTAATTAAATAAAACAAATAAATAAAAAATAAAATTTCCTATAAATCTGGTTATATAGTATAAACTTTTGTCGTAAAAAGCATACATACTAAGTCCGAAAAATAAAAAAAAATTCATTTTTTTACAGATTTTCATGAAAAAAATTACAGAAAATCACTAATCACCGATAAACTATAAACTATAGTGAAATTCATTACTCTCAGAGGAGATAACTCTGACTAGTATCTTTTACATCTCTACCTCTTCTGTTGTTAAATAGTTCAGTCATATAATTGGCTATGTGATACCCAAGAAACAGAACTATGTTTTGTAGCCCTGGAACCAACAGATCGCGTGCAATTAATGTAACCACTCCCCACCTGCCCGTTATGGCTAAAATCAAAATTAGGTTGTTTTTTAATTTTACATGTTTACTCATGATTGACCATACATATCGTTATATTTTCCATTATTTACATTGGCAAGAGAAAGTCGGGTAAGTGTTTCACCCCAGATATTTTTATCATTCAATTACTTTGTAATTCGTAAGTAGTCCTGAGCACAACAATTAATCGTAATTTTAATCTTGTAAATAAATAATAGATTGTAAAGTTTAAAGAAAGTTTATTTATTTTTTTATTATAACCAGATCCCGAAGGAACCTAGGCTTAGATGTTAAAATATATAATAATAATCATCATGAGGAAATACACAAACAAAATTGTTCATCACATATTTTTTAAAAATATTAACTTGGGAAAATTATAACCAAATTTTTACTTTCTCTTGCCTATATGAATATATAGGAAGGAAAGTATTGCTTTCATGTCGATTTTAAATCGGGTTTTCACCGGATCTACACGTTTTCTGACCCCCTGAACCTAAAAAACATGTTTTTAGCGATTGGCCTGTGTGTGTGTGTGTGTGTGTGTCTGTGTGTGTGTCTGTGTGTGAACAGAATATCTCAAGAACTGAACATTGTACGAACTTGAAACTTAAGTTACATACCGCTACCGGACCCGACACGAACATTTTCATCAGAATCGGTCAACCGGAAGTAGTAGTTTTTCACTTTTTTGCAATTTTCTCTAAAACTGGTCCTACAATTTTTTTAAAATCGCCTAGTTTACTAAATTATTTATGCTCTACAAGAAAGGGTACACGCTATGTTTGATGAAATTCTTGGTGCGGCTGTTTTCACGAAAAAAATTGGTTTTTTAAGATTGCGGCTTTAATACTACCTATGCATTTTAGCGCAAAAATTTTTATAATAAAAGTTGTAAAAAATTTAAAATCCTATAATTTTTATTTCAAACATTTACTTGTATAACGCTTAGTTTAGCGTTAATTAGCGATTTTCTGTTTTTTTTTCTCACGAAAACGTGTGAAAAATCGATTTTTTGAAGATTTCAGCATTTTACGACAAAAGTAAATATAATAAAATTGATAGGAAATTAAAAGATCTACAACTTTTATTTAAAGCATTTTTCTCTACCGAGCCTAGTTTAGCGTGAAAGAGTGATTTTCCGTATTTTTAAGATGAAAAACAACTGAGGTTGATTTTCATTTTGCGTCTTTCACTCATGATTAAAATTAGGTTATGTTAATTGAGATTAGGTTTTTGTTTATTTCTAATGTTACGTTTATTGTTAATTATTTCGTTGGCAAGAGAAAGTTATGTGAGTGTTTCACACCAGATTTTTTTAAATATTATAACCAGATCCCGAAGGTACCTAGGCTAAGGTGTTAAAATATATAATAAAGATCGTCATGAGGAAATACACAAACAAAAATTTGTACATCACATATTTGTTAAAAGTATTACCTTGGGGAAAATTATAACCAAATTTTTATACTTCTGAAAATGACAACAGAAATTAATACTATTAATAAATACTACATCTGCAAAAAAACCACAGAAATACTGGAATTATAATATAAGAAATACCAATGATTTTATTTTTACATAAAATACATAAAATTAGTAATTTAAAAGTGGTTACAATGGAATTCCCATTGTTTACATCCTTATATTAAGAGAAAACGTATGACGTTACAAAAAAACATTGTGTAAAACATTTTACAACCTTTTACTAGTCTCTTCAGATTTTCCTTATTATTTTTATTGATAAAAAAAAGTTTTTTCCTTAATGGAATTTATATGTTTAATTAGAATTATATTATAATACGCCTGTACTTTAAACGAGCTTATTGTTTACATCAGTAGATGCGCAATATGTAAACATAATACGCATAATAAAAGTCCCATCTATTTTTACTTTCTCTTGCCTATATGAATATATAGGAAGGAAAGTAGTCTATTGTTTTCATGTCGATTTTTCGAAATCGAGTTTACACCGGATCTATACGTTTTCAGACCCCCTGAACCCAAAAAACATGGTTTTAGCGATTGGTCTGTGTGTGTGTGTGTGTGTGTGTGTGTGTGTGCGTGCGTGCGTGCGTGTGTGAACAGAATATCTCAAGAACGGAACATCGTACGAACTTGAAACTTAAGTTACATATCACTACCGGACCCGACACGAACATTTTCATCAAAATCGGTCAACCGGAAGTAGTAGTTTATTCGTATAATTTTTCACGTTTTTGCGATTTTCTCAAAAACTGGTCCTACGATTTTTTTAAAAATCGCCTGGTTTACTACATTTTTTATTCTCTACAAGATAGGGTATCGTACGTAACGTCATGTTTGCTGAAATTCTTGGTGAGGGTGTTTTCTCGTAAAAACGTTGTTTTTTTAAGATTACGGCTTACATATGCAATTTAGAGCAAAATTTTATACAATAAAAGGTGTAGAGAATTTAAAATCCTACAACTTTTATTTCAAACATTTTTTTGTATAACGCTTAGTTAAGCGGTAATTTGCGATTTTCTGTTTTTTCTCACGAAAACGTGAGGAAAATCGATTTTTTTAACATTTCGGCCTTACTATGCATTTTACGACAAAAGTGTATATAATTAAATTTATAGAAAATTAAAAGATCTACAACTTTTATTTAAAGCATTTTTCTCTACAGAGCCTAGTTTAGAGAGAAAGAGTGATTTTCCGTATTTCTAAGCCAAACTGAGGTTGATTTTCATTTTGCGTCTTTCACTCATGATTAAAATTAGGTTATGTTTATTGAGGTTAGTTTTTTGTTTATTTCTAATATTTTATTATTAATGTTAGGTTTATTGTTAATTATTTGCATTGGCAAGAGAAAGTTGTGTGAGTGTTTCACACCAGATTTTTTCGTTTAATGTCCGACTGTTCTGCAATTACTGCTAATGCAGACGGTGAAGGATGAAATGATGTTTTGTAACGTATGAAAATATGCCGTGCCTGAATGGAATTCGAACCCAAGACCGCATGATGAGAGGCGAGCACGTTACCAACTACGCCAATGCGGCCGACTATCCTAGGGTAGGTGTTCTCTCCTTTCGTTTAGTGCAACATTACAAAAGACATTTAAAAATTACACTAGGGCTTATACAAAGACATTTAAAAAAAAAATCTGGTGTGAAACACTCACACGACTTTCTCTTACCAATGAAAATAATTACCAATATAACCTTATATTACTAATAAAACATTAAAAGTAAACAATCTCAAAAAATAAAATATTAACTCATCTCAAAAAAAACATAACGTTATTTTAATCATGATTGAATGATGCAAAATGAAAACCAACATCAGTTTGGCTTAATAATACAAAAAAATCTGGTGTGAAACAATCACACGACTTTCTCTTACCAATACAAATAATTAACAATAAACCTAACATTAGAAATAAACAAAAAAACTAACCTCAATAAACATAACGTAATTTTAATCAAGAGTGAAAGACCCAAAATGAAAACCAACATCAGTTTGGCTTAATAATACGAAAAATCACTCTTTGACGCTAAACTAGGCTCTGTAGAGAAAAATGCTTGATATAAAAG
This sequence comes from Catonia carolina, assembly GCA_035578175.1. Classification (NCBI taxonomy): domain Eukaryota; kingdom Metazoa; phylum Arthropoda; class Insecta; order Hemiptera; family Achilidae; genus Catonia; species Catonia carolina. The sequence goes on from JAQMRL010000008.1 coordinate 7,444,902, forward strand.
TTGTAGATCTTTTAAATTTTTTATAAATTTTATTATGCACGTTGGTCGTAAAAATAATACTAAAACTGAAATCTTAAAAAAAGATTTTTTTACAAGTTTTCGTGAGAAAAAAAAACCAGAAAATCACTAATTACCGCTAAACTAAGCGTTACACAAAAAAAATGTTTAAAATAATAGCTGCAGGATTTTTAATTCTCCAGTACTTTCATTATACATTTTTGCGTTTGAATGCATATTATTAAAGTCGCTATCTTAAGAAATAATTTTTTACGAGAAAACAGTCTCCCCAAGAATTTCGGCAGAAATGGCGCCTACCTTATTTTGTAGAGCATAACAAATTCAGTAAATGAGGCGATTTTTGAAAAAAAAAGCGTAGGATCCGTTTTTGAGAAAATCGCAAAAAAGTGAAAAATAACACGAATAACTACTACTTCTGGTTGACCGATTTTGACAAAAATGTTCGTGTCGGGTCCGGTATTAGTAGTTAATTTCCGTTTTAAGTTTCATCGTTGTACGATGTTCCGTTCTTGAGAAATTTTGTTCACACACATACAGACCAATCACTAAAAACATGTTTTTTGGGTTCAAAGGGGTCTGAAAACGTGTAGATCCAGTGAAAACTCGATTTCTTAAAATCGACATGAAAACAATACTTTTTTCCTATACATTCATATAGGCAAGAGAAAGTACAGTAAAATCTCTCTATTGCGGAACTCTATATAGCGGAAATCTCTCTTTAGCGGCATTATTTGCCGACCCCGACCCTTTCGTATACTACGATAATGTATTTAACTCTCGTTATAGCGGCAAGAAAATCTCTCTATAGCGGCAAAACAATATCTTCAGGATATGGATTTAGACGCCTATGTAGGGGCAGACAATGACTTAGCCACTTCAGCAGATGTTGGCAATGATGCAATAATCGAAAATGTCTTAGCCCAAAACAACGAGCAAGAAAGTGAATGACGATGAAATGGAAACAGAAATGTTGTCCCTTCAAGTAAACAAGCACTAGACGCTATTCTTGTTGTTTCAACGTACTGTCATTGCCAATATGTAAATGAAAATTTACAAGTTTTAAACATTGAAAATGAGATTGAAGACATGTTTTATGAATTGAAAACGAAACAAAATTTACAACTTATTTTACGAAATGAAATGTACTTCACAGTCATTGTTTCCTTAATAACAAAAAAATATATACTGTACTGTGTATTTTTTTGTGTTTGTGTAGCCTATGTTTTAGGAGATTTTAATTTTATGTATCCTATGTTTATTACTGTTCAGTAAAAACCGAGTTTCAGTGCTAATTAATTTTAGGCTATCTATTACGGTATGTACTGTATGAATGATTATTGAAAAAAGTTCAATACGAAAAGTGAAATTCTATTGTTAAACATTAGTAACACAACATCTAATAAAACCAATTTGTATCCAAATTTCTTGTTAAGTTAATAACCTACACTTTATGTAGGTAATTAATTTAAATATCTCACTGTATTGAAGTAATCTACTGTATTAAACATTCGTCATAAAGTTATCTATTCAGTAGTTTTTCAAAAACTTATTCCATGCACCATTTACATACGTATATAAGTTATTTTGTACAGAAAAATTATTACTCCAACTCTTCCCTCCCACCGTTAATTACTCGCTCTCTCTATAACGGAACTCTCTTTATAGCGGCGGTATCTCATGGTCCCTTCAATTCCGCTATAGAGAGATTTTACTGTAATTAAAACGAATGTCTTAAAAAAACTTAGTAAAATAGAATAAGCCGGTGATATATTAAATGTACTATTTTCGACAAATATCAGTTGGAATTTAATAATAATAATATTAATTTATTCCACTTTTTACAAATACAAAATTATATCTTATTGACTAGGAATAAATAAGCACCAACTCAAGTAAACGGTGGTTATAGGTATACAAAAAAAAAATCTGGTGTGAAACACTCACACAACTTTCTCTTGCCAATGCAAATAATTAACAATATAACCTAATATTAGTAATAAAACAATAGAAATAAACAAAAAAACTAACCTCAGAAAACATAACCTTGTTTTAATCATGAGTGAAAGACGCAAAACGAAAATCGAACTCAGTTTGGCTTAAAAATACGGAAAATCACTCTTTCTCTCTAAATTAGGCTCTGTAGAGAAAAATGTTTGAAATAAAAGTTGTAGATCTTTTAATTTCCTATAAAATTAATTATATACATTTTTGTCGTACAATGCATTCTAAGGCCGAAATTTTTAAAAAATCGATTTTTCACACGTTTTCGTGAGAAAAAAACAGAAAATTGCTAATTACCGCTAAACGAAGCGTTATACAAAAAAAGTTTGAAATAAACGTAGTAGAATTTTAAATTCTCTACATTTTTTATTATTTAAAGTTTTGCGCTATAATACATACTAAAGCCGTAATCTTAAAAAAACACTTTTTACGTAAAAACATCCTCACCAAGAATTTCAGCAAACATGGCGCCTACCCTATCTTGTAGAGAATAAAAAATTGAGTAAATGAGGCAATTTTTAAAAAAATCGTAGGACCAGTTTTTGAGAAAATCGCAAAAAAGTGAAAAATTATACGAATAAACTACTACTTCCGGTTGACCGATTTTGATGAAAATGTTCGTGTCGGGTCCGGTAGTGGTTTGTAACTTAAGTTTCAAGTTTGAAGTTCGTACGATGTTCCGTTCTTGAGATATTTTGTATACACACACACACACACACAGACCAATCGCTAAAAACATGTTTTTTGGGTTCAGGGGGTCTGAAAACGTATAGATCCGGTGAAAACTCGATTTCTTAAAATCGACATGAAAACAATACTTTTCTTCCTATATATTCATATAGGCAAGAGATATTCACCAGTACATGACTAACACTAAAATCAGTTATTAATGTTATATTATTTACCAAGATCAGTAAATTCCTACAAGGACTGAATAGCAAGCACTGCAAGTCAGCAACGCTGCTAACCAACAATTCTTACAAGTGAATCAACATCAGGTTATGTCATTGAGCCAATCTTTAACCTTTCTTGAAAATATTAAAATTTTAAACTATTTTTAGTTTCAATAGGCAACAGATTAAAACACTTCGGTCCTAAATAAACAAAAGTTTTAGCAAAAATAAATTTATTAACTTTCGGTCCTACAAAAAGTTTTTGGCTTGAACCTCTAGTTCTGCGATATAAGTTTTCAGTACCTCAGTTACCACTTTTTTACTTTCTCTTGCCTATATGAATATATAGGAAAGAAAGTATTGTTTTCATGTCGATTTTTAGAAATCGAGTTTTCACCGGATCTATACGTTTTCAGACCCCCTGAACCCAAAAAACATGTTTTTAGCGATTGGTTTGTGTGTGTGTGTGTGTGTGTGTGTGTGTGTGTGTGTGTGTGTGTGTGTGTGTGTGTGTGTGTGTGTGTGTGTGTGTGTGTGTGTGTGTGTGTGTGTGTGTGTGTGTGTGTGTGTGTTAACAGAATATCTCAAGAACGGAACATTGTACGAACTTAGTAGATACCACTACCGGACATGACACGAACATTTTCATCAAAATCGGTCAACCGGAAGTAGTAGTTTATTCGTATAATTTTTCACTTTTTTGCGATTTTATCAAAAACTGGTCCTACGATTTTTTTAAAAATCGCCTTACTCAATTTTTTATTCTCTACAAGATAGGGTAGGCGCTATGTTTGCTGAAATTCTCAGTAAGGCTGTTTTCACGTTAAAACATTGTTTTTTCAAGATCGCGGCTTTATTATGCATTTTACCGTAAAAATGTATTAATAAAAGTTGTAGAGAATAAAACCCTACAACTTTTATTTCAAACATTTTTTTTGTATAACGGTTAGTTTAGGGTTAATTACCAATTTTCTGTGTTTTTCTCACGAAAACGTGTGAAAAATCGATTTTTTAAGATTTCTGCCTTAGTAATTATGCATTTTATGACAAAAGTGTATATAATCGAATTTATAGAAAATTAAAAGATGTACACCGTTTATTTAGAGCATTTTTCTCTACAGAGCCTAGTTTAGCTTGAAAGAGTGATTTTCTATATTTTTAAGCCTAACAGGTCGATTTTCATTGTCCGTCTTTCACTCACGATTAAAATAAGGTAATGTTTATTGAGGTTAGTTTTTTGTTTATTTCTAATGTTTTATTACTAGTGTTACGTTATATTGTTAATCATTTGCACTGGCAAGAGAAAGTTGTGTGAGTGTTTCATACCAAATTTTTTAAAATCATTAACAGTAGGCCTACTGTCTCTCTGGCGTTTAAATAATAATATTTTAATGAAATATTTTTAAGTTACAAACAATTTATTTATTAGTTTATCATGAGGTAGGGCTTATATTACAGTAGGCTACAAAATTACAACATTGAAATTTATGAGGGTATTATTTAAACAATTAACATAATATAATTAAATTACATAAAATTAATTAACAATATAAATAAAATTAATTAATAATTAAATTTAAAAAAAAAATTATCCGCCCAACGTGGGGCTCGAACCCACGACCCTGAGATTAAGAGTCTCATGCTCTACCGACTGAGCTAGCCGGGCTTGGAGTTACCACCCTTAAAAACCTACACGAAAGTAGAACGCACATTTTACACTGTGTGTGTGTGTGTGTGTGTATAGTATGGTGGCACGGACAGTGATCGCCCTCGTCGTATTCGTTCAAGGTCACTTTCGTTTGCATCAACTCTACGCTCTGCCGCAGGCCTCTATTACACTATAAAACATACAGTACCCTCTCTTCATTCCGGCATTCTATAATCCGGCACGCCACGGGTTCAGATGTAACAAAATTTTAATTACTACGTACTTATTTTGTAATAATACAAAACTAACTTTTTACCTGTTCGACACACACACTCTTAGCGCAGGATTTTTACTTTCTTTTCCCTATATGAATATATAAGAAGGAAAGTATTGTTTTCATGTCGATTTTAACAAATCGAGTTTTAACCGGATCTACACGTTTTCAGACCCCCAAAAAACATGTTTTTAACGATTGGTCTGTGTGTGTGTGTGTGTGTGTATACAGAATATCTCAAGAACGGAACATCGTACGAACTTGAAACTTAAAACTTAAATTACATATCACTCCCGGACCCGAAACGAACATTTTAATCAAAATCGGTCAACCGGAAGTAGTAGTTTATTCGTGTAATTTTTCACTTTTTTGCGATTTTCTCAAAAACTGGTCTACGATTTTTTTTAAAAATCGCCTGGTTTACTAAATTTTTTATGCTCTACAAGACAGGGTAGGTGCCATGTTTGCTCAAATTTTCGGTGAAGCTTGTTCACGTAAAAAAAATTGTTTTTTAAGATTACGGCTTTAATATGCATTTTAGCGCAAAAATTTATATATTAAAAAATGTAGAGAATTTAAAATCCTAAAACTTTTATTTAAACATTTTTTTTTTGTATAACGCTTAGTTTAGCGGTAATTAGCGATTTTCTGTTTTTTTTCTCACGAAAAAATGTGAAAATCGATTTTTTAAAGATTTTAGCCTTATTATGCATTTTACGATAATAAAATGTAATCAAATTTATAAGAAAATTAACGTTGCGAGGCTAAAATAAATAGTTCTGTTTCTTATCACATGGTCAGCCAATTAAATGACTGAATCATTTAAGAACAGAAGAGGTAAGAGGTGTAAAAGACACTAATCAGAGTTATCTCCTCTGAAAGTAATGAATTACAGCCAGACCCTGTGGTGAATGAAGTGAAAGTGTCATTTACAGAGTGGAAAATATGTGCTTTTCAGAGCGCCCGGCATCCTGATAAGCGTACTTTTCCACTCAGTGAGGAAGGCAATGGTAAACCACCTCACTCCTCGTTTTACTTAGTAAAACGTCTAGAGGTTCAAACCAGCCTTTCGGCTGTTCACCTAAACAACAACAAGAAAATTAAAAGATCAACAACTTTTTTTATACAATTTTTCTCTACAAAGCGTGAAAGTGATTTTCCCTATTTTTAAGCTAAACTGAGGTTGATTTTCACTTTTCTTTCACTCAAGATTAAAATAAAATTATGTTTATTGAGGCTAGTTTTTTGTTAATTTCTAAACCAAACAAACTCACATACGCGTACACACGTTCTTTCCAGTCCCAGTATATAGTACTATGTTACACGTTCTGGTGTTTTATTTCTTATTCTATTTTGCAATTACTACATTACTATTACGTCATATTTTTACTTTCTCTTGCCTATATGAATGTATAGGAAGGAAAGTATTGTTTTCATGTCGATTTTTCGAAATCGAGTTTTCACCGGATCTATACGTTTTCAGACCCCCTGAACCCAAAAAACATGTTTTTAGCGATTGGTCTGTGTGTGTGTGTGTGTGTGTGTGTGTGTGTGTGTGTGTGTGTGTGTGTGTGTGTGTGTGTGTGTGTGTGTGTGTGTGTATGTGTGTGTGTGTGTGAGTGTGTGCGCGTGTGCGTGTGCGCGCGCGCGGGTGTGTGTGTGTGTGTGTGTGTGTGTGAACTGAATATCTCAAGAATGGAACATTGCACGAACTTGAAACTTAAGTTACATATCACTACCGAACCCGACACGAACATTTTCATCAAAATCGGTCAACCGGAAGTAGTAGTTTATTCGTATAATTTTTCACTTTTTTGCGATTTTCTCAAAAACTAGTCCTACGATTTTTTTTAAAATCAACTGGTTTACTACATTTTTTATTCTCTACAACATAGGGTAGGCGCCATGTTTGCTGAAATTCTGCTTGAGGCTGTTTTTACGTAAAAACATTTTCTTTTTAAGATTGCGGCTTTAATATGCATTTTAGCGCAAAACGTTATATAATAAAAGTTGTAGAGAATGTAAAATTCTACAACTTTTATTTCAAACATTTTTTTGTATAACGCTTAATTTAGCGGTAATTTGCGATTTTCTGTTTTTTTTCTCACGAAAACGTGAGAAAAATCGATTTTTTAACATTTCGGTCTTAGTATGCATTTTACGACAAAAGTGTATATAATTAAATTTATAGAAAATTAAAAGATCTACAACTTTTGTTTAGAGCATTTTTCTCTACAGAGCCTAGTTTAGCGTGAAAGCGTGATTTTCCGTATTTTTAAGCCAAACTGAGTTCGATTGTCATTTTGCGTCATTCACTCATTATTAAAATAAGGTTATGTCTTTGAGGTTAGTTTTTGTTTATTTCTAATATTTTATTAATAATGTTAGGTTTATTATTAATTATTTGCATTGGCAAGAGAAAGTCGTGTGAGTGTTTCACACCAGATTTTTTAATTTAAGTTTTTGCTATTACTACATTACTATTAAGTTACATTTTTAAAATTATTTACAATGAGAAGAAAAAGTCATGTGAGGTTTCACACAGACTTTTTAAGTTGTCGCATCTTCTGGGATTGTGCAATAACCCTCTTCCTGAAGGAAGTCAGCAACATCTTCCTCGTCTGAATATTATTCAACAACATTTATTGCAGACTGTGTGGTAATTAACTGTAAAATGGGTCATTACGTAGGAATATTGGTAGTCAAGATTGGGGCGCTAGACGCAAAAGTGGGAGAATTGTGCAATCCGGACGGGAATTCGGATTTGATAGTGGCATACAGACAGAAAACGTAAAAGACCCGTAGAAGCTTTTCAGAGGGCCTGGCATGCTGATAAACATACTTTCCACTCAGTGAAGAAGGCAATGGTAAACCACCTTACTCATCGTTTTACTTAGTAAAGCCCCTACAGGTTCGAAACAGCCTTTCGGCTGATGACCTAAACAGAACTTTTATTACATCAATTTTTGTCGTAAAATGCATACTAAGGCCACAATCTTAAAAAATCCTGCGCTAACAGTGATAACCACCGGGTTGGTCTAGAGGTAAAGTCGTCACCAAAATCAGCTGTTTAACAGCTGATTTTCGGAGACGAAAGTTCCTGGTTCAAATCCTAGTAAAGGTAATTACTTTTATACGGATTTGAATACTAGACATTGGTTACCGGTGTACTTTGATGGTTGGGGTTTAATTAACCATACTCTCTCAGGAATGGTCGGCCTGGGTCTGTACAAGACTACACCTCATTTATACATCATCCTCATCTCATTGGATCATGGGGTTGCTTATTGTTCTCAATTGAACAGATTGCAACGTACACATATTAGGAATAAAAAAAAAAAAAACAGTGATAAGACCCGATATTAGAATAACTAAGCTAGACTTATGATACTGAATTAATAATACGGGCTAGACTTGTTAATCTATAAAGAGTGCGTGTGACAAGAGAAAGAAAAAGATAAATTGAACTAGGGAATGTGCATTGAGAAGAAAGACTAATTCGCATCTCCCAATCTCCACATGTGTTGGTTAGTATAGTTTGTTCGCGCTAAGAGCTTGCCTGAAGTAAACAAACCGCTCTGATACCGTACAGGTTGCCCCGAAAAGTTTTCCATCCAATCATTAATAACCAGTAAAATGTTATACAATTTACTTATTTTAATTATTTCATTATGACATATAGTCCTCTTTTCAAATACTCAAATCCGATTGATTTCAGTAAATGATAGAGCGACGATCTTTTAAAATGTGCTAAATCCAAATCCTTGTTTAAGACAGATAAAAGTTTATTAAGCGTAAAAACTTCCTTATTTTGGAAAAAACTGTGAACTTTTAGTCAAACTGCAGTTTTAATAAATTCGTCGTACTGTTCAAAAACTGATTTGCTTCGTTTCCTTTTCTTGCTAGGTGTCTGCAACTTGCCACTTTCTTTCATCTCTTTTCTTACACCGTGAACACTAAATGTAGACAAGCCCGTCAATTCTTATGCCATTTTTTTCTACGTCTTTTAAGGGCATAGTAGGATACGTCTTTACGCATAAAAAATTAAAACACATTGCAAATTATAATTTTTTGCCCACTTTTTAGAAGTTGTTGACGTTTATGTTTTATAACTGAAGTTGAAACGCCGTCATTCATCATTACTTGCTAGTGTAACAAAACAAAAAGATATACTCGCAACAATAACAACGAAGTTGAGGGAAAAGTCACACGGATTTAAACAATATTAATAAAATAAGGAAGAATACTTTAAACTGATCAATTACAAATAGCACCAAGTACAAATTTCATACACATGGAAGTAGGATGTTTATGTAACAATAACCAAGTTGCGACTAATGCAATGAGTACCACAATATACGATCATGGTGGAATTGTTTCATTATTTTAACTGAAAACAATAATGTATAAATAAACTATTTTCAATTTTATTTAGGCTACGTGCAGTTATATGAATAGCCATCAAATGTCATTATCATGTATTAGTCATCCTATACCAACTGTGTACTAACACACACGACCCCAACAGCAATACAAGGACACATATACACTGTTACTCACTACTACAAAGAAAAAGGTTTGTTTACTTCAGGCAAGCTCTAAGAGCGAACGGACTAATATAGCAGAGAAAGAGAGAGAGAGAACGAGAAAGAGGGGGAGAGAGAGAGAGAGAGAGTTGTAAAGTGTGGAATTATCAATATTGAGAGGGCAGTTCTTCACATGTCATCGTAAAATGGGTACATGACGGAATTTTTCCCATGACCCCGACAATAACATGTCTATTCCCCTCCTTCCAGTAGTGTCAGCACACCCAACAAACCCACTTTTCTTTTAACACTTCCTACCAGTTTAAAAAAGAAAATAAAAATAAATAAATAAATACGCTGTTCTTATTAATTTATGTGACAAATGACTGTCGTTTGACAAATGTAGAGTTGACGGTTTACTCTATTTTTTTATATTCTACTAATTAATTGCACTCTGACAAACCTCGTATGGATTTCAATCTGTAATTCTTTTTCATGTTTCATCTTTGTTTTCATTGTAACTTTCTCTTGCCTATATGAATATATAGGTAGTCAGCCAATTAAATGACTGAATCATTTAAGAACAGAACAGGTAGAGGTGTAAAAGACACTAATCAGAGTTATCTACTCTGAAAGTAATGAATTTCATTATACAACCAGACCCTGTGGTGAATGAAGTGAAGGTGTCATTTGCAGAGTGGAAAATATATGCTTTCAGAGGGCCTGGTATGCTGATAAGCGTACTTTTCCATTCAGTGAGGAAGGCAGGGGTAAACCACCTCACTCCTCGTTTTACTTAGTAAAACCTTTACAGGTTCAAACCAGCCTTTCGGCTGATGACCTAAACAACAACATATTATGAATATATAGGAAGGAAAGTATTATTTTTATGTCGAGATTTCACCGGATCTACACGTTTTCAGAACCCCTGAACCCAAAAAAACACGTTTTTAGCGATGTGTGTGTGAATAGAATATCTCAAGAACAGAAACATGTAAGAACTTGAAACTTAAGTTAGATACTACTATTACCGGACCCAACAAGAACATTTCCATCAAAATCGGTCAACCGGAAGTAGTAGTTTATTCGTGTCATTTTTCACTTTTTTGCGATTTTCTCAAAAACGATGCTACGACTTTTTTAAAATCACCTCATTCACTAAGTTTTTTATACTTTACAAGATAAGGTAGGCGCCATGTCTGCTGAAATTCTAGAAGAGGCGGTTTTCACGTAAAAAAATTGTTTTTTTTTTAAGATTGGGACTTAAATATGCATATTAGCGCAAAAAAGTATTAAAAAAAGTTGTAGAGAATTTATAATCCTACAACTTTTATTTCAAAATTTTTGTATAACGCTTAGTTTAGCGATAATTAACGATTATCTGTTTTTTTCCTCACGAAAACGTGTAAAAAAATCGATTTTTTTTTAAAGATTTCAGCCTTAGCATGAATTTTACGACAAAGCTTAATTTGCCCCTCTCCTTACCAATACATAAGTTATTTTTACTTTCTCTTGCCCTATATGAGTGTAAAGGGTTGGAAAGTATTGTTTTCATGTCGATTTTTCAAAATAGTTTTCACCGGATATAGGCCTACACGTTTTTAGACCCCCTGAACCCGAAAAAAATCATGTATTGAGTAATTGGTCTGTGTGTACAAAAATATCTTAAGAATGGAACATCGTACGAAGTTGAACTTGAAACTTAAGTTAGGTAACACTAGAGAACCTGACACCAATAATAGTACGAGACGAACATTAGAATATCCTCCCCAAAAATTTCAGCAGACAAGGCGCCTACTCTATCTTGTAGAGCATAAACAATCTAGTAAATTTTACTAGCAGATCGAGTGAAAATAATTTAACACTCCATCTGCCTTTTATGGGCATCAATGAGTTTATATTTCATTATAACATACTGTGACACTTATCGCTAAGGTCCGTTTCGGGATCTAGGTTATTAAATAATTAATACACTAAAGTTTACAATTAACCCACCGGGTTGGCCTAGAGGTAAAGTCGTCGCCAAAATCAGCTGTTTAACAGCTGATTTTCGGAGACGAAGGTTCCTGGTTCAAATCCTAGTAAATAAAGGTAGTTACTTTTATACGGATAAGAATATTAGACAGTGGTTGCCGGTGTACTTTGATGGTTGGGGTTCAATTAACCATACTCTCTCAGGAGTGGTCGACCTGGGTCTGTACAAGACTACACCTCATTTACACGTCACACATATCATTCTCATCTCATTGGGTCGTGGGGTTGCTTATTGTTCTGAATTGAACAGATTGCAACGTACACATTAGGAATTAAAAAAAAGGTTTACAATTACAAATATTTATTACGCTAAACAATTTACAAAATAAATAATAAACTAAATATAATAAAGTAATACAATACATAACTTAATAATTTACTTAAAATAAATAATAAAGAATAAATAACTTAATAATTTACTTAAAATAAGTAATAAAGAATAAATAACTTAATAATTTACTTGAAATAAATAATAAAGAATAAATAACTTAATAATTTACTTGAAATAAATAATAAAGAATAAATAACTTAATAATTTACTTGAAATAAATAATAAAGAATAAATAACTTAATAATTTACTTGAAATAAATAATAAAGAATAAATAACTTAATAATTTACTTAAAATAAATAATAAACAATAAATAACTTAATAATTTACTTAAAATAAATAATAAAGAATAAATAACTTAATAATTTACTTAGCACTACTTACAATCAATTTTATAGAGTCACATACAAAATGAAACTGAATACACAAAAACTGAACTTAATACACCTACACAAAGACTTTACACAATACACACACAAACAAAGGCAGTATAACAATCGTGAATCACTACAATGCTCGGATACGTAACCTGTAATACGCACCGTAACCGCTCGTCAAAGATCAAACGAAATACTACTCCTGACCGCGCTCGGGGGTCTCTTATATACTCATTCAAAAAGATCATTCTAGTAAAGCAGAACAACTTCATGCAAATAATAAAGTACAAAAAATAACCCTTTATAAGTGAGTGCTAGAAAAATCCATTGGTTTTTACTTTCTCTTGCCTATATGAATATATAGGAAGGAAAGTATCGTTTTCATGTCGATTTTTCGAAATCGAGTTTTCACCGGATCTATACGTTTTCAGACCCCCTGAACCCAAAAAACATGTTTTTAGCGATTGGTCTGTGTGTGTGTCTGTGTGTGTGTGTGTGTGTGTGTGTGTGTGTGTGTGTGTGTGTGTGTGTGTCTGTGTGTGAACAAAATATCTCAAGAACGGAACATCGTACGAACTTGAAACTTGAAACTTAAGTTACGTACCACTACCGGACTCGACACGAACATTTTCATCAAAATCGGTCAACCGGAAGTGGTAGTTTATTCGTGTAATTTTTCACTTTTTTGCGATTTTCTCAAAAACTAGTCCTACGATTTTTTTTTAAAATCGCCTGGTTTACTCAATTTTTTATTCTCTACAAGATAGGGTAGGCGTCATGTTTGCTGAAATTCTTGGTGAGGCTGTTTTCACGTAAAAACGTTGTTTTTTTAAGATTACAGCTTTAATATGCATTTTAGCGCAAAACTTTATATAATAAAAGTTGTAGAGAATTAAAAATTCTACAACTTTTATTTCAAACAATTTTTTGTATAACGCTTACTTTAGCGGTAATTAGCGATTTTCTGTTTTTTTTTCTCACGAAAACGTGAGAAAAATCGGTTTTTTTAACATTTCGGTCTTAGTATACATTTTACGACAAAAGTGTATATAATTAAATTTATTGAAAATTAAAAGATCTACAACTTTTGTTTAGAGCATTTTTCTCTACAGAGCCTAGTTTAGCGTGAAAGCGTGATTTTCCGTATTTTTAAGCCAAACTGAGTTCGAATTTCATTTTGCGTGTTTCACTCATGATTAAAATAAGGTTATGTTTATTGAGGTTAGTTTTTGTTTATTTCTAATATTTTATTACTAATGTTAGGTTTATTATTAATTATTTGCATTGGCAAGAGAAAGTTGTGTGAGTGTTTCACACCAGATTTTTTTTATTCCTAAATATGTGTACGTTGCAATCTGTTCAATTCAGAACAATAAGCAACCCCATGACCCAATGAGATGAGGATGATATGTATGACGTGTAAATGAGGTGTAGTCTTGTGCAGACCCAGGTCGACCACTCCTGAGAGAGTATGGTTAATTAAACCCCAACCATCATAGTACACCGGTAACCACTGTCTAGTATTCAAATCCGTATAAAAGTAACTACCTTTACTAGGATTTGAACCAGGAACCTTCATCTCCCAAAATCAGCTGTTGAACAGCTGATTTTGGCGACGACTTTACCTCTAGACCAACCCGGTGGGGTAAAAATCCATTGTAAACAAGTCAACAATAGGTCTTTTGAAAATGGAAGTTGTTACAGGTCTCTTTCACAAATAGTTGTACAACAATACCCAACCTTATATCCTACACAATAGCGCAGTCCTATTAAATAATTTTTATGAATAGGCATACCTTTATTGTCATTATTGTCCCATTGTCACTTATTGTTACTATTTCACTCTATTATCCTCTCTTTTCTGCCCATAACAGACAGGTGGAGTGTCAAATTATTTACACTCAATCTGTTCGTTGCAGGGCTACAATAAATAGTTCTGTTTCTTATCATATGGTCAGCCAATTAAATGACTGAATCATTTAAGAACAGAAGAGGTAGAGGTGTAAAAGACACTAATCAGAGTTATCTTCTCTGAAAGTAATGAATTTCATTATACAGCCAGACCCTGTGGTGAACGAAGTGAAGGTGTCATTTGCAGAGTGGAAAATATGTGCTTTTCAGAAGGCCCGGCATGCTGATAAGCGTACTTTTCTACTCAGTGAGGAAGGCAATGGTAAACCACCTCACTCCTCGTTTTACTTAGTAACACCTCTAGAGGTTCAAACCAGCCTTCCGACTGATGACCTTAACAACATACGCAAGAGAAAGTAAAAAAAATCTGGTGTGAAACACTCACACAACTTTCTCTTGCCAATGCAAATAATTAACAATAAACCTAACATTATTTATAAAACATTAGAAATAAACACACAAACTAACCTCAAAAAACATTAGTGAAATACGCAAAATTAAAATCGACCTCAGTTTGGCTTAAAAATACGGAAAATCGCTCATTCACGCTAAACTAGGCACTGTACAAAAAAATGCTTAAAATAAAAGTTGTAGATCTCTTAATTTCCTATAAATTTTATTTGATACACTTTTGTCGTAAAATGCATTCCAAGGCCGAAATCTTTAAAAAAAATCGATTTTTCAGACGTTTTCGTGAGAAAAAAACAGAAAATTGCTAATTACCGCTAAACTAAGCGTTATACAAAAAATGTTTGAAATAAAAGTTGTAAAATTTTACATTCTCTACAACTTTTATTATATAACGTTTTGCGCTAAAATGCATATTAAAGCCGCAATCTTAAAAAGAAAATGTTTTTACGTAAAAACAGCCTCACGCAGAATTTCAGCAAACATGGCGCCTACCCTATCTTGTAGAGCATAAAAAATGTAGTAAACTAGGCGATTTAAAAAAAAATCGTAGACCAGTTTTTGAGAAAATCGCAAAAAAGTGAAAAATTATACGAATGAACTACAACTTCCGGTTGACCGATTTTGATGAAAAGGTTCGTGTCGGGTCCGGTAAGGATATGTAACTTAACTTTCAAGTTTCAAATTCGTATAATGTTCCGTTCTTGAGATATTTTGTACACACGCACGCACGCGCACGCACACACACACACACACAAATCGCTAAAAACAGGTTTTTGGGTTCAGGGGGTCTGAAAACGTATAGATCCGGTGAAAACTCGATGTCGAAAAATCGACATTAAAACAATACTTTCCTTCCTATATATTTATATAGGCAAGAGAAAGTAAAAATGGTAAAGAGTAGATAATAGAGTGGAAAGTGACAATAAAAGTATGCCTATTTATGTCAGACATGAGGAACTTGAATATAAATGAAGAAATGATCCAGAGACGAGAAGAGAAGACCATCCTAAAGGAAATGAGGATAACCCAACTGCCTTTCAGAGAGAGAAGACAGCCGAATGCAGCTGTAGCAGAGAGATTGAGAGCCACCAGGTCAAGGAATATGAAATTGATGTGGGAACGAAGAAAACAACAGTGTGGTGCCACAACTAACTCCTCAAGGAACGCATGTCCATGAGTGACTTGAGTGCTCCAATTGGGGCGTAAATTAAAAAAAAAAAGTATGCCTATTCATGAAAGTTGTTTGAAAGGACTGCGCTATTGTGTATGATAAAAGGTCGGGTATTGTTGTACAACTATTTATGAAAGGGACCTGTAACACTTTCCACTTACAATAGATCTTTTGTTACTCGTTTACATCAGTTCATCAGTTATGTCTTTTCGAGAACTAATAAAAAAGATTATTGATCAAACCTCTTTGTCGTTCGAGAAGTCCCTTTGAACCCCCTCTATATAAATAGACCCTCGAGCGCGGTCAGTTAGTATTCGTTTGATCTTTGACGAGTAACTGTCGGGCGTTATATTAGGTTAACGGTTCCGAGGTATTGTTATACTGTCTTTGTGTGTGTGTGCGCACGCGCGTGTGTGTGTCTCGTGTAAAATTATTGTGTATCCGTATTATATTCAGTTTTAATTTTGTATGTGTATTCTATAAAATTAATTGTAAATAGTGCTAAGTAAATTATTTAGTTATTTATTGTATTACTTCATTATAATTAGTTTATTATTTATTTTATATAAGAGTATAAATATTTAGGAGTGACGTTTACAAAAAATGGAAGGTACGAAAAAGACATAGCTAATAAAATTGTGAAAGGAAAGGCATTAACTGGTCAACTGAACTCAATTCTGTGGAGTCTCAACATAAGAAAAGACATAAAGAAACGAATATTTTCAGCAATAGTGGAAGGTACGGTGACATATGGGGCAGAAGTGTGGACCATTACACAAAACATGAAAAATAGAATCAGTACAGTGGAGAACAGATATTGGAGAAGATGTTCCAGATTGACGTTACGAGATAGGGTAACGAATATAAGAGTAAGAGAAATAATGGGCATTGAAGACTCAATAATAGACCGTATTGAGAGAAAACAACTGCACTGGTATGGTCACATGCGAAGAATGAGCAACGTACGAATCCCACTGAAGGCATGGAACTGGAGACCGCAGCGAAATAGAAAAAGAGGAAGACCGAGAGGGAGATGAATGGAAGGTATTGACAGAGCCATGGGGAGAAGAAACACGGAGGAGGAGTCATGGCAAGACAGGCAAAAATGGCGTTTTGACTGCGACAAACGACCCATAGTGTTGTAAATAGTCGCCACTATAATAATTTTATAAATGTTTTAGTATAATAAAAATTTGTAATTGTAAACTTTAGTGTATTAATTATTTAATTACCTATATCCTGAAACGGACCTTAGCGATAAGTGTCAGAATACAATACGCCAAATATTTGCAAGAGAAGTTCTTATTTTCGCGTATAAAAATATGAACGATTTTACTACAAAAGCACACCAGGAAGAAGGATCTCTTACTTTTACACAAGCCCTCAAAAACTTTATACCAAAGGCATTTTTGCTATTTAGCACCCAAACTGCTCAATCTGCTCCCCATACACATTAAAAATCTGGTGTGAAACACTCACACAACTTTCACTTGCCAATGTACATAATTAACAATAAACCTAACATTAGTAATAAAACATTAGAAATAAACAAAAAACTAACCTCAATAAACATAACCTAATTTAAATCATGAGTGAAAGACGCAAAATGAAAATCGACCTCAGTTTGGCTTAAAAATACGGAAAATCACTGTTTCACGCTGAACTAGGCTCTGTAGAGAAAAATGTTTTAAATAAAAGTTGTAGATATTTTAATTTTCTATAAATTTGATTATATACACTTTTGTCATAAAATGCATACTAAGGCCGAAATCTTAAAAAAAATCGATTTTTCACTAGTTTTCGTGAGAAAAAAAATTTGCTAATTACCGCTAAACTAAGCGTTTTACAAAAAAATGTTTAAACGTTGTAGAGTTTTAAATTCTCTACGACTTTAATTATATACATTTTTGCGGTAAAATGCATAATAAAGCCGCAATCTTAAAAAAAACAATTTTTTTACAGCAGTTAAAGCGCTAAATAGCAGAACAGCCTTTGGTATGAAGTTTTTGAGGCCTAACTGCTCAATCTGATCCCCCTACAAATTAAAAATATGCCGGACATCATAAGGTATAAAAAAGCAGTAACCATTTGGCTATTGGAAGTAGAGAGAGAAGCTATAGAAAAAATGGTAACTCCAGGAAACATACAGTTTTGTGAGCTCGGCTACCGGTTTCAATTTTACTTTTCTATTTTTAAATAGATTCTTTTGTCTTGCATATTATAGGCCTATTGTTTGTTCTGTTTTTCATTTGTACATGAAATTATATACCAGCATATTATTTTTATAATAAAAATATCTTATTAGTTTAATTAGTATTCAAGTAACTAACACGTAGTGTAGTTACAAAACACACTAATAGATTACTGTAGTACAGCAGTTGCAGTAGAAGCACTGAATTGATCTACCCTTGAACATGAGGGGAAACCATAGTTGGGTGGATTAATTTCCCCACCGCGAATTAAAATAAATAGCTTTTTAGATTATCAAAGTATAATTAAGGAAATTAACATTTATTTTGTATTGATATTTTTTTGTAACCAATGGGAAAATAAATAAATAACAGCCTATTGAGAAAAAGCAATCCATTTACCCTACCTATATTTAACTTTACAGCATTCCTAAAAATCAGACCTCTTTTATCGGCCCGCGACCTGAGCCTCGAAACCAGGACCCGCCTCTTGAAGTGCTACGTCTTTCCCATCCTCTTGTATGGGGTAGAGGCGTAGACACTCACCAAAGAATGTGAGACCCGTCTACAAGCGTTTGAAATGTGGACCTACCGGAGGATGCTTCGAATACCGTGGACGGACAGGGTCACAAATATGGAGGTCCTCAGAAGAATGGGGAAAGAGCTGGAAATCCTGCAGAGCATAAAGATAAGAAAACTGACATATCTTGGACACATCATGAGGGGGCCTAAATACGAGATTCTGCATCTCATAATTCAAGGGAAACTCGTTGGTAAACGCTCGGTGGGACGCAGACGAATATCCTGGTTAAGAAACCTGAGAGAAGCGTTTAACTGCTCGTCGCATGACCTTTTCAAAGCAGCAGTGGACAAAGTACGACTGACCATGATGATAGCCAACCTTCGTAATGGAGAAGGCACCTGAAGAAGAAGATATTTAACTTTAACTTCAACAATATTGGTGTGTTGTTGTTGTTTAGGTCAACAGCCGAAAGGCTGGTTTGAACCTCTAGAGGTTTTACTAAGTAAAAATGAGAAGTAAGGTGGTTTACGATTGCCTTCCTCACTGAGTTGAAAGAGTATGCTTATCAGCATGCCAGGCCCTCCGAAAAGCACTCACTTTCCACCCTGCGAATGACACCTTCACTTCATTCACCACAGGGTCTGGCTGCATAGTGAAATTCATTACTCTCAGAGGAGATAACTCTGACTAGTGTCTTTTACACCTCTACCTCTTCTGTTCTTAAATAGTTCCGTCATAAAAGTGGCTGACTATGTGATAAGAAACAGAACTATTTTTTTTTAGCCCTGGATCAAACAGATAGAGTGCAATTAAAATAACACTCCACCTGCCCGTTTTGGGCATAATATTGGTGTAGGATTTTTAAAATACTTTTTCCCAATTTAACGTTAAAAATACTGTAAGATAACATAGGAAATATCCAAAAAAATGTGACAAATTAACTTATGCTTGGGTGGGATAACAGAAAAGACTCAGAACATGTAATTATAAAATTATTTTAAATGATAATCACTAAGAAAACTCCACCGTGTAATAAATAATTCGAGTTGTTCTTGAGATAATCACATCTCACGGAAATACAGAACGAAATTAAATAAATAAAACGAATAACCTCATTCATAAAATATCCGTTAAAATGTGAACATAAAAGAAATAGCAATGTCTAGAAGACAGAAAAAAAACAAAGAAACAATTAAAATAAACAAGACAATAAAAAAACCCAGTACAAATCTTTTGTTTATTAATAAAAAAACATGCACTTTACAATAAAATGCATTAGCACAATAAAAATGGAATGAATAAAAATAACAACTGTTGTTTTTTATGAGAGCGGTTGTAAAACGAAATATGCGAAAAATCTTTTAATTATTCCATCAAAAATATTGACCATTCTCTAATGAAATACCAGAAAAAAAGATTCAACTATAATAAGCACGATAAATTTAGGCGGGTGGGAGTTTGCTGTGCACTTTGCCACTTCCCCACCTCACCATTCCCACCATTCGAGCAATTTCTCCTCTCGTATTGCTCCTATTGACTTGAAACTAATACCTTATTTTAAAGTTTACTTCACCCGTAACACTAAAAAAATGTAAATACTCCGCCTTGTTGTTGTTGTTTAGGTCAACAGCCGAAAGGCTGGTTTGAACCTGTAGAGGTTTTACCAAGTAAAACGAGGAGTGAGGTGGTTTACCATTGCCTTCCTCACTGAGTGGAAAAGTACGCTTATCAGCATGCCGGGCCCTCTGAAAAGCACATATTTTCCACTCTGTAAATGACACCTTCACTTCATTCACCACAGGGTCTGGCTGCATAGTGAAATTCATTACTTTCAGAGGAAATAACTCTGATTAGTGTCTTTTACACCTCTACCTCTTCTGGTTCTTAAATGATTCAGTCATTTAATTGGCTGACCATGTGATAAGAAACAGAACTATTTATTTTAGCCCTGCAACGAACAGATTGAGTGTAAATAATTTGACACTCCACCTGTCTGTTATAGGTAGATACTCCGCCTATAATATCTAATGCACATCATGTGATAAATTTATTATATTTGCGACGTATACGTTCAAACAAAAATTCAAATGCTTAAAATAAAACTTGTAGATCTTTTAATTTACTATACAATTGTTGATATAAACTTTTGTCGTTAAATGCATACTAGGCCGAAGTCTTAAAAAATCTAATTGTAACAGATCTTCATGGAAAAAACCAGGAAATCACTAACTACCCCTAAACTAAGCATATTACAAAGAAATGTTTCCAATAAATGTTGTAGGTTTTTAAAATTTTCTACAACTTGGATTATATATACACTTTTTGCCCTAAAATGCATATTAAGACCGCAATCCTTAAAAAAAACCATGTTTTTTCTACGAGATCACAGCCTCCCCAAGAATTTCAGCAGACATGGCGCCAACCCTATCTTGTAGAGCATAAAAAATGTAATTAATGAGGCGATTTTTACAAAAATCGTAGCAGCGGTTTTTGAGAAAATCTTGAAAAAGTGAAAAATTACTTAAATAAACTACCACTTCCCGGTTGACCGATTTTGATAAAAATGTTCGTCTCAGGTCCACTAGTGGTACCTAATTTAAATTTCAAGTTTCAAATTCGTACGATATTCCGTTCTTGAGATTATGGTTCACACACACACACGCGCGCGCGCGCGCACATACACATACACAAAGACCAACCGCTAAAAAAGTGTTTTTTGGGTCCATGGGGTCTGAAAACGTGTATATCAGGTGAAAACTCGATTTCGAAAAATCGACATGAAAATAATACTTTCCTTTCTATATATTCATATAGGCAAGAGAAAGTAAAAATGTACTATGCGTATGTTACCAACTTTGACTGCCTCTTTTTGATAATTGAAGTAGTCAGCAATAATTAACAGCTGGAGTTACAGTAGGGGAAAATAATTATCAATGCACAGGAGTGGGGGAGGCGAAAACAGTACAAGCAGAGCAAGCGATATCTTTCAAGTTTTTTTTAAATTGTAAAATAATAGACGTAATAATTAATCGTTTCAATAAATAATTAGCAGGCGACAATAACCGCCCTGATTTTTCGCTTCAGTAAAAATTGTTATAAGTTTAAAGACTGCCCATAACAGACAGGTGGAGTGTCATTTTACACTCAATCTGTTTGTTCCAGGCTAAAATAAATAGTTCTGTTTCTAATCACATGGTCAGCCAATTAAATGACTGAATAATTTAAGAACAGAAGAGGTAGAGGTGTAAAAGACACTAATCAGAGTTATCTCCTCTGAAAGTAATGAATTTCATTATACAGCCAGACCTTTTGGTGAATGAAGTGAAGGTGCCATTTGCAGAGTGGAAAAAATATGCTTTTCAGAGGGCCCGGCATGCTGATAAGCGTACTTTTCCATTCAGTGAGGAAGGCAATGGTAAACCACCTCACTCCTCGGTTTACTTAGTAAAACCTCTACAGGTTCAAACCAGCCTTTCGGCTGATGACCTAAACAACAACAACAAATACAAAGAAAGTTTGTTTGTTATTTATTATACCCAGATCCCGAACGAATCTATGCTTAGTTGTTACAATAATTATACAGTCATAAAAGCTCTGTGATATTTACGAAAGTAAACGGTTCGAGTTTGTCACACATCCTGTAGACAAGAGATGAATCAAAATAATTCCAAAAAAAAACATGAATTAGTTCACTGCCATTAAAGAAAGTCATTAACTTTAAAAATTCGTCTGAATATAATAAAATTTAATTGTTTCTTTCATGAGATATGTTAACAAGCAAATACTCGTATATTTAATACATCTTGGTTGCACTATAAAAATGCAGAATTTTTCACCTGTCCATCAAAAGATGCAATTATCAACATTTAATTGGATAAGACATTCAAAAGTTGTTTCAAATTTTAAAATCACTTCCTTTATTATTTTATTTTATCTTTTATATTATTATTCTAGAGGTGTAAAAGACACTAATCAGAGTTATCTTCTCTGAAAGTAATGAATTTCATTGTACAGCCAGACCCTGTGGTGAATGAAGTGAAGGTGTCATTTACAGAGTGGAAAATATGTGCTTTTCAGAGGGCCCGGCATGCTGATAAGCGTACTTTTCCACTCAGTGAGGAAGGCAATGGTAAACCACCTCACTCCTCGTTTTACTTAGTAAAACCTCCAGAGGTTCAAACCAGCCTTTCGGCTGTTGACCTAAACAACATATTATTATTCATTATGCTAAAACTAATAAACCGTACACAATAAGAAGAGAAAGTTTTGCATTAGCCAAAAAATTAGGCTACACCTAATTTTCGTTTCACTCATTCTTGCCCCTCCCTTTTGCAGCAGCAGCAACAAAAGAAAAATGTTCGGGAACAGGTGAAAGTCACTAGGAGCCAAGTCCGGGCTGTATGGGGGATGATCGAAAACGTCCCATTTAAACTTGGCCAAAAGTTGCATGACAACGCTCACCCTCATACACCTCGAAGTACAGATGAACTTTTGGCCAAGTTTAAATGGGACGTTTTCGATCATTCCCCATACAGCCCGGACTTGGCTCCTAGTGACTTCACCTGTTCCCGAACATGAAGCGGTGGCTTGCATCTCAGCGGTTCGCCAATGACGAAGAGCTTCAAAACGCCGTGAATGGTTGGCTGCATTCACAGGCGGCAGATTTTTATGCAGAGGGTATTTTAAAGACTGTTCCAAGGTACGACAAGTGCTTGAATCTGTTTGGCGACTATGTCGAAAAATAGAGAAAAACTGTTGTTTTAATATGTATATTATAAAGTTTTTGTATCTTCACTCGTTTACTTTTTATTTCAAAACGGAGGTTATTTTCTGGATAACCCTAGTATAAAATTCAAATAAAATTTTTTATAACGTCAGTCTCGTTATTTAATAGCCACACCTAGTAAATAAATGCATTTGTACCCTAAAAGAATGTTAATTTCGTAAAACATTATTTATTTTGGAAATCACGGGTTCGATTCCTGGCTAGAGTGTGAAAATTTTCACAAGTTAAAACACCACCGTTCCAGTTACATAACCTACCGTAATCGCTAATAAACAAACTGTTGATGCAACTTTAAATGATATTAAAAAAATATGCTTGCCACAAATTAAATGTCACTCCTAGTTGTTCTTTTATAGATTTATGTAGTAATTTTGGCAATGTTCACATGGTTACTCACATACTACATGGAGTGTATAGTTTAGTCAATAAAAATTTCATTAGTTGTAGTATCCTTTCATAAAATCGAGTATGTGCATTGCCGAACTTCACCGAGAGCCAAAAAAGCTCGAATGAGCAAGTCAAAATTTAAAGCAATGATTATTGTTCTTTTTTTCATGCCAATGGGATTGTGTACCTTCACTGGGTTCCTGAAGGTCAAATAATTAATCAATATAACTACCTTGAGGTACTTTCTAAAGTACGTCACAGAGTAAGGAAAAAACGCCCCGAAATGTGGAAAGACAAATCATGGGTTGTACACCAAGACAATGCGCCAGCTCATTCCGCGTTATGTGTCAAATGGTTCCTAGCCAACTACAGCATCTCAGTGTTAGAATATCCACCTTATTCACCAGATCTTGCACCATGTGACTTCTACCTATTCCTTAAGGTGAAATCTGCATTAAAATGGACAAGATTTAAGTCTGTGGAAGCTGTAAAAGAGAAAGCGGCACGTGTCCTAAAGGAGCTGACAGAAGATGACTTCCAGCACTGTTCCCTACAATGGAAAATTCGCTTGGAGCATTGCAGGGATAGAGAACGAATGTATATTGAAGGTGACAATAAGTGATTATGTATAAAATAAAAATAAATTTTTTTTTCAACGTCAGTCTCGTTATTTAATAGCCACACCTCGTAAATAAATGCATTTGTACCCTAAAAGAATGTTATTAATTTTGTAAAAAATTGTTTATTTTGGAGGTCAAAATTGTTTATTTTGGAGGTTAACCCACCGGGTTGGTCTAGAGGTAAAGTCGTCGCCAAAATCAGGTGTTTAACAGCTGATTTTTGGAGAAGAAGGTTCCTGGTTCAAATCCTAGTAAAGGTAGTTACTTTTATACGGATTTGAGTACTAGACAGTGGTTACTGGTGCACTTTGATGGTTGGGTTTAATCAACCATACTGTCTCAGGAATGATCGGCCTGGGTCTGTACAAGACTACACTACACCTTATTTACACGTCATACACATCATCCTCATCTCATTGGGTCATGGGGTTACTTATTGCTCTAAATTGAACAGATTGCATCGAACACAAATTAGGAATAAAAAATTAAAAAAATTTGGAGGTCACAGGTTCGATTCCTGGCTAGAGTGTGGAAATTTTCACAAGTTAAAACACCACCGTTCCAGTTACATAACCTACCGTAATCGCTAATAAACAAACTGTTGGTGCAACTTTAAATTAAATAAAAAAATTATGCTTGCCACAAATTAAATGTCACTTCTAGTTGTTGTTCTTTTATAGATTTATGTAGTAATTTTGGCAATGTTCACATGGTTACTCACATACTACATGGAGTGTATAGTTTAGTTAATAAAAATTTCATTAGTTGTAGTAACCTTTCATAAAATCGAGTACGTGCATTTTCTTTTATAAGATATGTCTTCCAGTTGTATTCGCATTTGGCCGGTTGCCTGTCACTTAATTTTATTTGACTCGTTGTGACTTTAACCGCGTGATTTTCACATCATTTCAGTTAGCTAAGTGAAGCGGATCATATGATTATAAGAAGATTTTAAGCCGAGTTAGTTGTGGGCGGCGTACCGACAATGTCTTGTGACATTTTTATCGTGTTACAATTTTTAGTGTCGTCAGTTGAAAACAATTCACATGACTTAACTATTTATTTATAATTTACGTTTATATTAGTTGTGTTCAATCTGTTCTTTGCAGGGCTAAAATAAATAGTTCTGTTTCTTATTACATGGTCAGCCAATTAAATGACTGAATCATTTAAGAACAGAAGAGGTAGAGGTGTAAAAGACACTAATCAGAGTTATCTTCTCTGAAAGTAATGAATTTTATTATACAGCCAGACCCTGTGGTGAATGAAGTGAAGGTGTCATTTGCAGAGTGGAAATTATGTGCTTTTAGAGGGCCCGGCATACTGATAAGCGTACTTTTCCATTCAGTGAGTTGTGGCAATGGTAAACCACCTCACTCCTAGTTTTACTTAGTAAAACCTCTACAGGTTCAAACCAGCCTTTTGGCTGATCACCTAAACAACAACAACAACAACAAAAGTCATATGAGTTTCAAATCTGATTTATAAAATTGGTTATACGAGATGTGGCTATTAAATAAGGAGACTGACGTTATAAAAAATTTATTTTAATTTTATACATAAGCACTTATTGTCACCTTTAAGATACACTCCTTCTCTATACCTACAACGCTCCATGTAAATTTTCCATAGTTGGAAACAGTGCTGGAAGTCATCTTCTGTCAGCTCCTTCAGGACACGTGCCGCTTACTCTTTTACAGCTTCCACAGACTCAAATCTTGTCCCTTTTAATGTAGATTTCTCCTTAGGGAACAGGAAGAAGTCACATGGTGCAAGATCTGGTGAATAACGTGGATGTTCTAACACTGGATGCTATACTTGGCTAGGAACCTCTTGACCGTAACGTGGAATGAGCTTGGGCATTGTCTTGGTGGAGAACCCATGATTCGCCCTTTCACATTTTGGGGCGTTTTTTCCTTACTCTTTGACATAGTTTAGAAAGTACCTCAAGGTAGTAATATTGATTAATTCTTTGACCTTCAGGAATCCAATGAAGGTACACAATCTCATGGATATAAAAAAAACAATCATCATTGCTTTAAATTTTGACTTGCTCATTCGAGCTTTTTTGACTCTCGGTGAAGTTCGGCTTTTCCAGGGCATGGATTGGCGCTTCGTTTCCGGATCATAAGTAAAAAACCACGTTTCATCATATGTCATTATCTTCTGCCTGTTCCCTAAGGTGAAATCTGCATTAAAAGGGACAAGATTTGATTCTGTGGAAGCTGTAAAAGAGAAAGCGGAAGGTGTCCTGAAGGAGCTGACAGAAGATGACTTCGAGCACTGTTTCCAACAATGGAAAATTCGCATGGAGCGTTTTAGGGGTAGAGAAGGAGTGAATGTTGAAGGTGACAATAAATGATTATGTATAAAATAAAAATAATTTTTTTATAACGTCAGTCTCGTTATTTAATAGCCAAACCTCGTATGTATTGTATTATATGTTTTAGTATGCATAAAGCATCATCATGTATTAAAAAATTTGGTGTGAAAAACTCACACAACTTTCTCTTGCCAATGCATAATAATTAACAATAAACCTAACATCATTAATAAAACATTAGAAATAAACAAAAAACTAACTTTAATAACATAACTTAATTTTAATCATGAGTGAAAGACGCAAAATGAAAATCGAACTCAGTTGAGCTTTTAAATACGGAAAATCACTCTTCCACGCTAAACTAGGCTTTGTAGAGAAAAATGCTCTAAATAAAAGTTGTAGATCTTTTAATTTCCTATAAAATTAATTTTATACACTTTTCTCGTAAAATGCATTCTAAGGCCGAAATCTTAAAAAAATCGATTCTTTACACGTTTTCGTGAGAAAAAATGAAAATCGCTAATTACTGCTAAACTTAGCGTTATACAAAACAAATGTTTGAAATAAAAGTTGTAGAATTTTAAATTCTCTACAATTTTTATTATATAAATTTTTGAGTTAAATTGCGTAGCAATTTAACGCAATTTAAAGCCGTAATCTTAAAAAACTATGTTTTTACGTAAAAACAGCCTCACCGAGAATTTCAGCAAAAAATGGCGCCTACCCTATCTTGTAGAGAATAAAAAATTAAGTAAATTAAGCGATTTTTAAAAAAATCGTAGGACCATGTGTTTAAAAAAATCGCAAAAAAGTGAAAAATTATACGAATAAACTACTACTTCCGGTTGACCGATTTTGATGAAAATGTTCGTGTCGGGTCCGGTAGTGGTATGCAACTTAAGTTTCAAGTTTCAAGTTCGTACGATGTTCCGTTCTTGAGATATTCTGTTCACACACACACACACACACACACACACACACACACACACACACACACACACACACACACACACACACACACACACACACACACACACGCAAATACACACACACACACACACACACACACACACACACACACACACACACACACACACACACACACACACACACACACACACACACACACGCGCACACACACACACAGACCAATCGCTAAAAACATGTTTTTTTGATTCAGGGGGTCTGAAAACATATAGATCCGGTGAAAACTCAATTTCGAATAATCGACTGAAAACAATACTTTCCTTCCTATATATTCATATAGGCAAGAGAAAGTAAAAAATTGTTATAAATAAAAACAAATATTAAATTCAAAATCCCATGGTAGTAAGACACTAGGCCTTAACACAGTTTTAAAACACTAGTACATTGGCAATAGTTGACTAATGCGATGTGGTTTCAAGATAAAACTAGAGACAACTTACTCGAACAGTTTACTTCGTAACGCGCACCTGAGATCCATTAAAAATAAACATAGTAGGCCTAATCATTTGACATTTAAAAAGCGAGAAAATTGAGCTTTTTATTTAAAAAAATAACAGACAGAGCCCATAACTAAGGTTTATCTTTTAACAGTACGACACGATACCTAATTTATTACTAATGGAAAACTACCGCAAGAATATATTTTATACTGTTTTTTTTTTAAATATTAACATTTTAATACGTACCAGATACAAAAATATTGTATTAAGCACGAAATTCACTTCTACAAGTTGACCTAGAAATTAAAAAAATCTGGTGTGAAACACTCACACAACTTTCTCTTGCCAGTGCAAATAATTAACAATAAACCTAACATTAGTAATAAACAAAAAACTAACCTCAATAAATATAACCTTATTTTAATCATGAGTGAAAGACGCAAAATGAAAATCGAACTCAGTTTGGCTTAAAAATACAGAAAATCACTCTTTCACGCTAAACTAAGCTCTGTAGAGAAAAATGATTTAAATAAAAGTTGTAGATCTTTTAATTTCGTATAAAATTAATAGCTTACGCTTTTGTCGTAAAATGCATTCTAAGCCCGAAATCTTAAAAAAATCGATTTTTCACACGTTTTCGTGAGAAAAAAACAGAAAATCGCTAATTACTGCTAAAATAAGCGTTTACAAAAAAATGTTTGAAATAAAAGTTTTAGTATTTTAAATTCTTTACAACTTTTATTATATACATTTTTGCGCTAAAATGCATATTAAATCCGTACTCTTAAAAAAACTATGTTTTTACGTAAAAACAGACTCGCCAAGAATTTCAGCAAACATGATGCCTATCCTATCTTGTAGGGAATAAAAAATTGAGTAAACCAGGCGATTTTTAAAAAAAATCGTAGGACCAGTTTTTGAGAACATCACAAAAACGTGAAAAATTATACGAATAAACTACTACTTCCGGTTGACCGATTTTAATGAAAATGTTCGTGTCGGGTCCGGTAGTGGTGTGTAACTTAAGTTTCAATTTTCAAGTTCGTACGTCGTTCCGTTCTTGAGATATTTTGTTCACACACATGCACGCGCGCGCGCACACACACACACGCGCACACACAGACCAATCGCTACAAAACATGTTTTTTTTGGGTTCAGGGGGTCTGAAAACGTGTAGATCCGGTGAAAACTCGATTTCGAACAATCGACATGAAAACAATACTTTCCTTCCTTCATATAAGCAAGAGAAAGTAAAAATAACAGACAGAGCCCATAACTAAGGTTTATCTTTTAACAGTACGACACGATACCTAATTTATTACTAATGGAAACTACCGCAAGAATATATTTTATACTGTTTTTTTTTTAATATAAACATTTTAATACGTATCAGATACAAAAATATTGTATTAAACACAAAATTCACTTCTACAAGTTGACCTAGAAATCAAAAAAATTGAAACGTCTTTAAACCTTACTGAATTTCTCACGATCAGTCAAAAAAAGTTTACTTCATTTTTATGTCACTCAATAAAGCCTACAGATTGATTATAAATAGAACGAGAATTTTTCGAGATTACTACATTGGGTCATGGGAATGATTATTGCTATTAAATCGAACAGATCGTCACGTCCACATTTTTTACTTTCTCTTGCCTATATGAATAATTATATATAGGAAGGAAAGTATTGTTTTCATGTCGATTTTTCGAAATCGAGTTTTCACCGGATCTACACGTTTTCAGACCTCCTGAACCCAAAAAACATGTTTTTAGCGATTGGTCTGTGTGTGTGTGTGTGTCTGTGTGTGTGTGTGTGTGCGCGCGTGCGAGCGTGGGTGGGTGTGTGCGTGCGTGTGTGTGTGAACAGAATATCTCAAGAACGGAACATCGTACGAACTTGAAACTTAACTTACATACCACTACCGGACCCGACACGAACATTTTCATCAAAATCGGTCAACCGGATATAGTAGTTTATTCGTATAATTTTTCACTTTTTTACGATTTTCTCAAAAACTGGTCCTTAGATTTTTTTAAAATCGCCTGGTTTACTCAATTTTTATGCTCTACAAGATAGGGTAGGCGCCATGTTCGCTGAAATTCTTGGTGAGGCTGTTTTCACGTAAAAACAAAGTTTTTTTAAGATTACGGCTTTAATTTGCAATTTAGCGAAAAACTTTATATAATAAAAGTTGTAGAGAATTTAAAAACCTACAACTTTTATTTCAAACATCTTTTTGTATAACGCTTAGTTTAGCAGTAATTAGCAATTTACGGCTTTTTCTCACGAAAACGTGTGAAAAATCGATTTTTTTAAGATTTCGGCCTTAGTAACCTATGCATTTTATAATAAAAGTGTATATAATCGAATTTATAGAAAATTAAAAGATCTGCAACTTTTATTTAGAACATTTTTCTCTACAGAGCCTAGTTTAGCGTGAAAGAGTGATTTTCCGTATTTTTAAGCCAAACTGAGTTCGATTTTCATTTTGCGTCTTTCACTCATGATTAAAATAAGGTTATGTTTATTGAGTTTAGTTTTTTGTTTATTTCTAATGTTTTATTACTAATATTAGGTTTATTGTTAATTATTTATATTGGCAAGAGAAAGTTGTGTGAGTGTTTCACACCAGATGTTTTTTATTTTGTTTAACGTCCGTTTTTTTTTTTGCGCCCTGGAGACTCCAGGAGGAGTATAGGACATGTCGTCAGTTATAACACCTGAAATACATAGGCTATAAGAATCACACAATGTATCACTACTATCAAGAAAGAAATTCTTGTACGCTGTTAAAAATTTCACCGATCAAGTAATTTTTCAGATTGTTTTGAAAGGAATTCAAATCCTCACATTTTAAAAATTGGTGTAATTTATTCATGAATTTTCTCTCTACATAAGTAGGTTTTTGTTCAAACAATTTTGTGGAGTGATTAGCCACATAATAATCATTCCTGTTTCTCGTGTTATGATTGTGAACATTGAAATTCTGCAAAAAATTATTTTCCCTAACATATCTGTAATTACTGCTAATGCTGACTGTGAAGGATGAAATGATTTGTTTGTAACGTATGAAAAAATGCCGTGCTTGAATGGGATTCGAACCCAAGACCGCATGATGAAAGGCGAGCAAGTTACCAACTACGCCAATGCGGCCGTTATTAAGTTATGTAGTTAAGTTATGTTGGCCTTTGGGCCAGCCCAGTCAGTCAGCTGGTAGAAAGTCACTGTTATTTGTTAAGTAACACCGTTGGGCAAGCGACTTTGTATGGTGACCATTTGACAGCCATCCATGAACAAACTCTACTGGGGGTCCCTGTTCAAACTCATGTCTAATATACATAAAAAAAAATACAGCAAAAAGCGGCGATCAAATTGGGTAGTTGTCAACAATGTACAGTTCCCGATAACAAATAAAAGCTAAAAAAAATTATTGCATGTTAGAGAGCTCTATAAACGATGTGTTCAATACAAGATGGAAGACACGAGTGATGTAATCCGGCTCTTGTACGCATGCGCGCGTAATGTTTGTCAGACCGATACATTCGTACAATCTGACAACGCTGGTAAACATTCTGATTGGTCTAAACGCGTCTAACAACAGAGCTCATCAACCGTGAACAGCATTATAGTCTCCTCTACCTCTTCTGCCCATAACAGACAGGTTGGGTGTCAAATAATTTACACTCAATCTGTTAGTTGCAGAGCTAAAATAAATAGTTCTGTTTCTTATCACATGGTCAGCCAATTAAATTACTGAATCATTAAAGAACGGAAGAGGTAGAGGTGTAAAAGACACTAATCAGAGTTATCTCCTCTGAAAGTAATGGATTTCATTATACAGCCAGACCCTGTGGTGAATGAAGTGAAGCTGTCATTTGCAGGGTGGAAAATATGTGCTTTTCAGTGAGCCTGGCATGCTGATAAGCGTACTTTTCCACTCAGTGAGTTGTGGCAATGGTAAACCACCTCACTACTCGTTTTACTTAGTAAAGCCTCTAGAGGTTCAAACCAGCCTACAGGCTCATCACCTAAACCACAACACTCTTCTGTTCTTAAATGATTTAGTCTTATAATTGCCTGAATACGATATGTAACGAAACAGAACTATTGTTTTTTTCTTGAGCCCTGGGGGTTCCAGTTGCTGTTCCCTGCTACGGTGACTGTTCCATAACCGACTGAAGTTGCTAACTGCTGAACAGTTCATGTGATTTTAAATAAAATAAAAGAAAACCGTTTAAAATAGAACAGTCTTAAATATAAATGTTTAACTTGTACGAATAAATTTCAGTACTTTCGTTTAAGTAAATATTCTAATTTATTTGTACGTATTTATTAACTGTTTGTTACACAAGTTATTTCGTTTACGTCAGTTAACTGAATTTTGAGACAAAAATAACACTAACATTACGACTAATACTATATATATATATATATATATAGGTCATTATTATGTAATATTTAATAAAAAATAATGGAGTTATAAATTTTGTAGTATTTCAAGTAGGTTAAAATTCCATTACGCAAATGGGTAATAATAATAATAATAATATTTTATTTAAAAAAAAAACAATTTTTGAAACTTATTACTTTCTCTTGCCTATATGAATATACTGTATAGGAAGGAAAGTATTGTTTTCATGTCGATTTTTCAAAATCGAGTTTTCACCGGATCTATACGTTTTCAGACCCCCTGAACCCAAAAAACATGTTTCTAGCGATTGATCTGTGTGTGTGTGAGTGTGTGTGTGTGTATGTTTATGTGTGTGTGTGTGTGTGTGTGTGTGTGTGTGTGTGTGTGTGTGTGTGTGTGCGTGAACAGATATCTCAAGAACGGAACAACGTACGAACTTGAAACTTGAAACTTAAGTTGCATACCACTACCGGACCCGACACGAACACTTTCATCAAAATCGGTCAACCGGAAGTAGTAGTTTATTCGTATAAATTTTCACTTTTTTGCGATTTTCTCAAAAACTGGTCCTACGATTTTTCTAAAAATCGCCTCATTTACTCAATTTTTTATTCTCTACAATATAGGGTAGGCGCCATGTTTGCTGAAATTCTCGGTGAGGCTGTTTTTACGTAAAAAAAGTGTTTTTTTTTTTTAAGATTACGGCTTTAATATGTATTATAGCCCAAAAATTTATATTATAACAAATGTAGAGAATTTAAAATTATACAACTTTTATTTCAAACATTTTTTTTGTATAACGCTTAGTTTAGCGGTAATTAGCGATTTTCTGTTTTTTTCTCACGAAAACGTGTGTAAAATCGATTTTTCTAAGATTTCGGCCTTAGTATGCACTTTACGACAAAAGTATATATAATCATATTTATAGGAAATTAAAATATCTACAACTTTTATTAAGAGCATCATTCTCTACAGAGCCTAATTTAGCGTGAAAGAATGATTTTCCATGTTTTTAAGCCAAACTGAGGTAGATTTTCATTTTGCGTCTTTCACTCATGATTAAAATAAGGTTATGTTTATTGAGGTTAGTTTTTTGTTTATTTCTAATGTTTTATGACTAATGTTAAGTTATATTGTTTAAATTATTTGCACTGGCAAGAGAAAGTTGTGTGTGTGTTTCACACCAGATTTTTTTTTACAGGTATATAATGTTTTTGTAATGCACACATTTCTTCCATTATCCGAGGCGACAGAAATTATTATAGGCTATCCACCTACGGTTAAAACACTCACACAACTTTCTCTTGACAATGCAAATAATGAACAATATAACCTAACATTAGAAATAAATATTTTCTAATTATAACAGAAAGAATGTTTGAACAGACAGTTTATAGGTTTGTTGATCGACCGGTGGAATATTTACTTACTAGCAAAACTCACTCAGTTATGTGAGTTTTGCTAGTAAGTAAAAAATATTTGGAAAAAACATTTAGTATCTACTAAATTTGTACTAGGTGACTAAATTGGCTTGAACGTAAATCGTGTGATTTGGCGTAAGAGTTATTGAATATGTGAACAATATTAATACTGAGAGTTGAAACAGTGAACGCTCTTCACTACTAAGAGACGTTAAACGGAAACAGAGGGGAGCGAAGGCGCCTACCTGTCTATTATTATTATTATGCAGTGTACTTCAGAGAGATATTGATTTAACACAGCTATGGTCACTGCAAAACAGGCTCTATTTAAACTTAACTAAAACTTTCGTTATAACTTTTTCAAGAAAAATGATGAGCTATGTACACAAGTACATTCTTGGCCATAACGAAATCATCAGAAAGACCAGCACCACGGACCTTGGTGTGTTGTTTGACTCCAAGCTATTATTCCGTGAGCAAGTAGCTTCAATAGCTGCAAAAGCTCGAAGGAATTTAGGACTCATACCTTGGATTAGTCGTGATTTCAAACTTGAGAAGACAGTACTTAGACTTTATAAGAGCCTTGTGCGTCCCGTCCTCGAGTATTGTTCGACGGTGTGGAACTATAGAAGGGACGTCACAGAAAAGGAACTAGAGAGGGTTCAGAAAAGACTAATTTATAAGATGGAATGTAGATCTGGGAGAAAATTTGATGGCTATGCGGATGCCCTCTCATTCTACGGGCTTCAGAGTCTGAGCATGGCATTTTTTCATACGTTACAAAAAATTCATTTCATCCTTCACCGTCTGCATTAGCAACAATTTGCAAAACAGTCGGACGTTAAACAAAAAAAAAAAAAAAAAAAAAAAAAGTCTGAGCACGCGACGTAGAGTGATGGAAGTACTTTACATTTACAACATTCTGGACTCAAGAGTTGAAGTTCCGGATATCTCGAAGATTTTTCTGAGAGTACCTGGCACAGCTTTAAGAAGTTTTGAGGTTGTTTGCTGGAGCTACAAAAAGTAAAATAGCTCCAATCAATAGATGTATAGCTACAGCCAATGAAATAAATGGAGAGGTAGATCTGTTTCACAGAGATAGCAAAATTAAAGAAAAACTGTACAGGATACTGTGAAGGAAGGCTGTAAATACTGCGTGATCTTATTTGATGTTATTTTATGTATTTTTATGTGTTATTTGTGTCTATGTGGTGTATGTTAAGCTCAGCGGCTGACTGTTTTTTAGAGAAGAAAGAATGACTACGTTAAGTTGTAATGGTGCGGTATACTAAGGCGAAATTATCTTGCTGTTCTACTGTACCACCTCGCATCCTTGCGACCAGCCATAGTAGTGGGTGGAGACGGCGGGGTGTAGGGGAGTTTGGGAGCCCCCCAAAACAAAAAAAAAACAAAAAAAAATTAATATTATTATGCCACCACCGGTGTTACTTAACACAGGATTTGTAGATCGACCGGAGGAATATTTACTTACTAGCAAAACTCACACAGTTATGTGAGTTTTGCTAGTAAGTTATAAATATTCGGAAAAAAACATTTAGTATCTACTAAATTTGTACTAGTTGACTAAATTGGCTTAAACGTATATCGTGTGATTTGGCACCAGAGTTATTGAATATGTGAACAAGGTTACTACTGAGAGTTGAAACAGTGAACGCTCTTCACTACTAAGAGACGTTAAACGGAAACAAAGGGGTGCGAAGGCGCCTACCTGTCTATTATTATTATTATTATTATGCCACCACCGGTGTAACTTAACACAGGGTTTGTAGATCGACCGGAAGAATATTTACTTACTAGCGAAACTCACACAGTTATGTAAGTTTTGCTAGTAAGTAAAAAAATATTTGGAAAAAACATTTAGTATCTACTAAATTTGTACTAGTTCACTAAATTGGCTTGAACGTATATCATGTAATTTGGCACAAAAGTTATTGAATATGTGAACAAGGTTACTACTAAGAGAAGGTAAACGGAAACGGAGGGGAACGAAGGCGCCTACCTGTCTATTATTATTATTATTATTATTATTATTATGCCACCACTATTGTTACTTAACACAGGGTTTGTAGATCGACCGGAGGAATACTTACTTACTAGCAAAATTCACACAGTTATGTGAGTTTTGCTAGCAAGTAAAAAATATTCGAAAAAAACATTTTAGTATCTACTAAATTTGTACTAGTTGACTAAATTGGCTTAAACGTATATCGTGTGATTTGGCACAAGGGTTATTGAATATGTGAACAAGATTACTACCTACTAAGAGACGGTAAACGGAAACAGAGGGGAGCGAAGGCGCCTACCTGTCTATTATTATTATTATTATTATTATGCCACCACCGGTGATACTTAACACAGGGTTTGTAGATCGACTGGAGGAAAATTTTCTTATTTGCAAAACTCACATATTTATGCGAGCTTTGCAACTAAGTAAAAAACATTCGGAAAAACATGTAAATTCACAAATAATTATTACCAACAAGAAAACAAAAAACAAATTTATAATCAAATTGCTAAGCAACCATACATCAACAAGAGATTAAAGTATGTGTTTTAAGGGGAAATTTGATTTTTAGCAATCGAAATGTTACGCGTTAACAAATACACACACGGGTAAACAAACACACACACACAATCACAATAAAAATTACAATATGGTAGACGACGACAAATTTTCAGCGAGATACAGAGGGCGTTTAGGTTTCATAAGCGAGGTACATCCAGGAAGGGCGATTTTGCCCAAATCAGCGCAGAATGCACCGACTGGTAAATGTGATTCGCCCAATCATTACCATAGCGGACCTTTAATATTCAGGTAAGGAACAAATGGTTCGACTAATGGCGTAGATAAACATTTTATTCGGTGGGTATTGTGAAAATATTTTGTACAGGGAAAAAGTGACGTCACAGTATCTTTGGCTAGTCTACAGTTCAGCCTCTCTAACTTTGCTCTTAATGTAAACAAACAATGACGTCACTGAGCATGCGCATTATATCAAAATGTGTACACGCTGATTAAAAAGTAACAACAAAATACTTTCATAAGTATTAAAATACAAAATACTTTTAAAGATATTTTCTAAATGAAATTGTTAGGCCTACATCATATCATGACTGATGCTTTTAATACTTTAAGTACTTATAATTTAAAAAATAGCTCACTTAATACGAATACGACATCCATAAAGTGGTGGACTCTAGCGTGCACCCTGTAGTAGCTGGCTTTGGTTTGTTGACAGTAGGAGCAAACTAAGAACGGTTGAACTATACAGTTCAGCCGTTCTTAGTTTGCTTCTACTGTCAACAAACAAAAGCCACCTCCTACAGGGTGCACGCTAGAGTCTGAGACTTTGCGGATGTCGTATTCCTATTAAGTTAACTATTTTTTAAATTATAAGTACTTAAAGTACTAAAACCGTCAGTCATGATATGATGTAGGCCTAACAATTTCATTTATAAAAATACTTTTAAAAGTATTTTGTATTTAAATTCTTTTGAAAGTATTTTGTTGTTACTTTTTAATCAGCGTGTACACATTTTGATATAATGCGCATGCTCGTGACGTCATTATTTGTTTACATTAGGAGCAAACTAAGAGAGGCTGGCTGTAAGCTGGTGGGAGTTTTTTTTTTTTTTTTATTTCTTTTTTTTTAGCTTTTATTTGTTATCGGGAACTGTACATGTTGACAACTACCCAATTTGATCGCTGCTTTTTGATGTATTTTTTTTTTGACGTAGATTAGACATGAGTTTGAACAGGGACCCCCAGTAGAGTTTGTTCATGGATGGCTGTCAACTGGTCACCATACAAAGTCGCTTGTCCAACCGGTGTTACTTAACAAATAATAGCGACTTTCTACCAGCTGACTGACTGGACTGGCCCGAAGGCCGGGAGTAGCCTGTATGGAAAAGTCCATTTAATAAGGAGAGGGGTATGCATGAGTAGTCCAACTTGACAATTTTGTAGTTGATTTCTAACCTTAGTGTATTGAAGTGATTAATTAGTTAGTTATTGAAGTGAAGTGTCATTCTACATAAATGTCTTGGGTTGTCTACACAAGTGTCTTGGGTTCGAATCCCATTCAGGCACGGCATATTTTCATACGTTACAAAAAATCATTTCATTCTTCACCGTCTGCATTAGCAGTAATTGCAGAACAGTCGGACGTTAAAAAAAAAATATACAAATGTTATAATCTATCTTTGTTGTTCTATCTCATGTATTTATTTTTATAGTTTACTATATTGCTATTTATCGGATTTTAATTTCTAATGTAATGTCTTATATTATTAAAAGCTGTTGACTTTATCGTTGACTCGGTTCAGTTCCGAGTTCATATAAAATGAGTGAAAATAGGGGAAAAAATAAAGTCGGCAAAAAAGGATTTTGCGTAGTCAAAGTCGTGAAAGAGAGACCTGGTGTATCATTGGTTTTAATTTCTTATAATAGTAGCTAAT
The DNA here is from genome assembly GCA_035578175.1 of Catonia carolina. Lineage (NCBI taxonomy): Eukaryota > Metazoa > Arthropoda > Insecta > Hemiptera > Achilidae > Catonia > Catonia carolina. Next base: position 7,483,065 of record JAQMRL010000008.1, read on the forward strand.
AACATCAGGCAGAGTAGTAGCGTTCAAGCTGCCGTTGTTATGCGGTTCGGCTAGTACAGTGGTTGCCAACCCGCAGTGGTCTGCGGACTACTCAGCCTGAAAGTGAACTACCACGGACCACCCATTACATTATTGCATATATCTTATCAGATGTAACCAAATTAAAAGGTGATTAAATAAAACAAATTTTCAGAAACAAACTATTATTATTAATTAAGAAACTATTATTACAAACATATAATTGTTATTTTCAGAAAGTAGGGTACATTGTACATCACAAAAAGTAAAAATATTTAAAATGTAAATTGCCTTTTAAAAAAATAAGGAATACAGAATTTACTTAGTCGAAAATAACAATGAAAATCAAAACGTGAATTAAAAATGAAATGAAATTTTCAATGCGACTTTTGTGCACGAATCTTTCTGACTAGCTGGGGAATTCTAGGTTTTAGGCTGTTGCTAAGAGCTACTCTCAAATCACTGCTTACACTTAGTCGATTTCGTTGTTTGTTTTTAATTAACAATAAAGTAGAGAACCCCTGCTCACACAAATAAGTGGTTAAAAAAAGTCATAAGGTACCGCAAAGCTACTTGCCGAATCTTGGGGAACACCACAGCTCTTCTGCCTCTGTATTTACTTAATCTTGTTCAATGAAAATCGTAACTTTGATTTAATCACGGGAAAATATTACTTTTTTATAAGTAGTCACCGGACTCTCACGGACCACCGGTTGGGAAACACTGGGCTAATATAATACTTGATGTGGAATGAAAGGGTGGAATTCCTTTCTCACTTTCTTACGACTATAATAGTTCCGAAAGGGGCGGTAGGTCTGTGGCGGCGTACCGACAGAGGCATTGTCATCAAGGTCAAAAAATACCACAGTGCTCTCGGACACTATAAAAAGAGCGCTGCACTGAGCCAAGCGATTCAATTCCGATCCAGACAGCAGACGAGACGTCCACCATCGGCACACGGCTACCGGACTCCAACGAAGGCTCATCGATGACCCCCGCAAGAGAGAAGATGATGCTTCTGCTCGCCGACCCTACAGCGTAAGCCGTCGACCGGGACCGTCATCGCCCGCTGATGCCCACAGCGGTCCCTCGACCGAGCCCTACGCCCACCGGATTACACGAAGCAGCCATCGACGCACTACTGCGAGGGAAGAAGATGACGTCTCCGCTGGATGACAAAACGCTGTGTCGCCCAGCCTCCGACCAACGCTTCTCCAAGACGACCACCGCTTAAACGGCCCTTTTTAGGGCCATTAAAAATTAAAGGTTTTAACTCGCCATTTAATGTCGCCATCCGGTGACAGTAGCATCAACAGCTTCGGTCATTAGCGATTATTAGTGGGATATGAACAGTGGATATTTACCTTGTGAAAATTTCCAGACCTTAGCCGGGAATCGAACCCGGGACCTCCGCGTGGTAGGCTAGCGCGCTACCACTACTCTAAACAGGCAGCCAGGATTATTTTAATCTATACTAATATAATAGAGAAGAAACGTCTGTTTGTTTGTTTGTATGAGGTAATCTCAGAAATTACTGAACTGATTTTAAAAAATCTTTCATTGTTGCATAGCTTAGAGCTTCCAACTCAATATAGGCTATTTTGCAACATTAAGTGAGTTAAGCAACTTAACCTGTGATGATGTCACATGTTTAGTTTATCGGGTGCATAGCACATTTATTTTTTCTAAGTCCTCTGGATGGTGTATTTTTTGGGCTAGAAGCACGATTCAACTTTTATATTTCATAGAAAAACGTGAAGTAGTATAACATTCGATTCTAAAAACATTAAAACTTCGAAAATATTCAAAATTTTTATTTTTGTACTGTAGGTATTTCACACATATTTATTTTCATTCGTCAGGTAGCGAATGAGTCATACTTTCCAATTACTCTGCTTACCGCACCCACCCACGTATTACTGTCTCTTATCTCAGCCATATACAACTGTCTTTTTCTTTTCCATCACTATTCTTCTATTCATTCTATTTAATTCGGTTAAATTGCAGGGACAAACATTTAAAACTATGGGCATCGATTTGTGACAAGAGTGCTTCCTTCACTCATGGACAACTTTATGTCGGACTTTCAAGAGCTGGAAGTGCAGAAAAACAATTTATTTTGCTGCCACAGGGCAACGAAACCACAAACACTGTATATAGAGAGGTTTTAAAATAATTTAATGAGGCCTCCTACATTAGCTGCTGTGAAGCGAAGCGAACGGGGGTTGCTATTACCCATGTTTTCACTGACCGATTCAATTTTAATTTGTTTCAGATTGCGTAACGCGACAACAGGACGTACATCGCATTGTGCAGCCCAAGGATTTACAGCTGAGGAAGGGACGATTATATTACCACAATGGATGTTGGACAACTTAGGTATAGAAGACGACGAAGAAATTTTAGTGCAACGAGTTTGTTTACCGTTGGCAATATTTTGCAAATTAGAATCGTATGATAGCGACGTGAGAGATTTACCAGAAAGGAAGAAAGCGTTGGAGAAAACGCTGCATAAATTATGCTGCATCACCACAGGTGACATTATAAAGGTGGTTTCAGATCGTTACATGTTTGACGTGAAAGTTGTCGAAACGCAACCAGAAGAAGCAGTAAACATAACGGCATGCGACATAAATGGAATGGTTGCCAATGTACATTACCGTGACGAGGTTAAACCACGTCGGCTCAACAGACGCACTGGTAAAAAACCAAGTCATCAAAATTTGAATAAAACCGGTACGTATAAAACATAAATCAACATAAACATAAATCGTATTAAAAATAAAACATAAATCGTATTGAAAATAATTTCTACAGAGTGATTTTTTAGTCCTGTTACCCAATTGTTAATGTCTGGTAATATTTTTCTAAAAAAAATAAATTTTGTTTTGTGACACTAAGTTGGTAGCCCTACTCAACCAGTATGGATATAGCAGGGCGAGTTGATTCTCCTTGAGCTGTGTAAAATTTTGTGCCATTTTCGGTCGTGCTACGAACAGAATGTCTTTTATCCTAAAACAATCTCTTGTTTAAATCTGGAGGCTGAAGCTCTAGAACTAATCGTATGTGATACGGATACAATTTCAATTTTTTAGCAGCTTTCTGAGCACTCGAACATGACAAATCAACATGCGAGGAAAGTTTTTGTAAACTTTTCCATGGGGAATTGAGCAATCTTGTTTTCACATTCTCTTAACGTCATCTGTCAAGAGAGTTGATCGACCACTACGTTTTCTGCTGCAAACAATACCTGCCTCTAAAAATCAGTTAGTTAGCCTAGAAATTGACTAGAATAGAGTGGAGGAACACCAAAAAATTTAATCTGAAATGATTCTTTTACACTCGCATACGATTTTGTAGCAAAATATTGTTCAAGAATGAAAACCTGTTGTTCTAGGGTAAAAGACATTCTGTTCGTAACACAACTGGAAACAGCACAAAATTTTACACAACTCAAGGAGAATCAACTCAAACTGTCGTATCTATACCGGTTGAGTAGGGCTACCAACTTTGTGTCACAAAACAAAATATCCCTTTCTTAGAAAAAAATTAACAGACATTAACAATTGGGTAACAGGACTAAAAAATCACCCGGTACCAGAACCATTTAATTATAATTGTAAACCTTACCCATAACTGGCAGGTAGAGTGTTGAATTATTTGCACTCAATCTGTTAATTCCAGGGCTACAAAATTCTACATCAAACAAATTCTACATTATCTATAAATTCTACATTATTTGAAGCGGCGAGAAAAACTCATGTTCACTCCCTCACGATGGGGGAAATAGTGTTTGACTCAATTGAGGCTTCCTCGTCCAGCCCCAAGGAGGCCGAAACCGCCTTACCGACCAAAAACCCGCCGCCTGGCCACTTGATCCGACATCATTAAACAACCCTCCACCTCCCTCGGAACTGTTTATATAATACTACAAGGGAGGGTCTCCCTACTTGCAGCGCAGCAAGAGTGGTTTAGAAAAGATGGGAAATTTAAAAGTAGGCAACGACAACATAGAGAAAGTTGGGGAATTCTGCTATCTAGGGAGTAAAATAACAAGGGATGGTAAAAGCACAATTGATATCAAAAAAAGGATTGCTTCAGCTAGAAAAGCCTTTGAAATGAAAAACAGCTTACTTACTACAGAAAACATTGACTTACAGATTAGGAAAAATGTCTAAAACACTATGTTTGGAGTGTAGCATAATACGGGAGTGAAATGTGGGTGATATGAGCTGTAGAAAAGAAGAGGATAGAAGCTTTTGAAATGTGCTGTTATAGGAAAATATTAAAGATTAGGTGGGGGGACAAAATAAGTAATTTTGAGGTTGTTAGGCGAGTGGATGAAAAAAGAAGTATATGGAGACATCTTACTAGAAGAAGGATAGGAGTGGGGCATATTTTAAGACATCCAGGTATTGGTCCATCAATAATGGAGGGTAATATTGAGGGAGTGTTGGATTCAATAGAGGCGTCCTCGTCCAGCCCCAAGGAGGCCGCAACCGCCTTACTAACCAAAAACCCGCCGCTTGTTGTTTATTTCATCAGCCGAAAGGCCGGTTTGTACCTAAAGAGGTTTCACTAAGTAAAACGAGGAGTGAAGTGGTTTTTCCCCCTTTTTGAGACCGAAGTGGATCACTAGAGTCAGTTTCTGGGCAATCTCTTCTGGTTCTTTTCTTTGATTTTCCCTCCAGTATTCTTTCAATTTGAGAGATCTTCTTTGCCGTTCTGCTTTCGAAAATATCACTTTCCTACTTCCTCTTTTATTTACCTTCCTTTGGAATCTTAATATTTTTATCTTTTAATAGTTTCAGCTGTTCAGTTTTATTTTCTAGATCTTCGAAGGTGATCCCTAATTCTTCCATATCTTTCTTGATTTATCTTAACCACATTACTTCTGTCATTTTCTGGTAGAGTTTTCTATCTGGTTTGTGAAAGAAGGATATTCTTTTTTTTCCTCCTCATCGTATCTATTACCAATTCGGTCTCCTGGTAGACCTGTTCAGTTGGTAGTAATCTCCATTCTCCATCTACTTGGTGTCTCTTTCCGATGCAGGTCCTAGGGATCCTCCTTTCAAGTTTTTGGATTTTATCTATTCCGTTTTCCTGGTTTAATTTGAATAGTTTCGCACCCATACGTTATCGTTGGCTGTACAACCCGTTTTGATTGATTTTGATTGATATTGATTTACTATTGCCTTCCTCACTTATTTGAAAAGTATGCTTATCAGCATTCCAGGTCCTCTGAAAAGCATCTACTTTTTCCACCCTACTACTACTAATAACACCTTCACTTCATTCACTACAAATGTAATGAAATTCATTACTTTCAGAGAAGTAACTCTGACGGGTGTTTCATTACATCTCTACTTTTTTTGTTCTTAAATAAATCCGTCATTTAATTGGCTGACTATATGATAAGAAACAGAATTTTGTAGCCCTGGAATTAACAGATTGAGTGCAAATAATTCAACACTCTACCTGCCAGTTATGGGGAAGGTTTACATTAGTAGATATTTTGGTAGTGGATTTTTACATTAGTGGAGGGTTGTTTGGTGATGTCGGATCAAGTGGCCAGGCGGCGGGTTTTTGGTCGGTAAGGCGGTTGCGGCCTCCTTGGGGCTGGACGAGGACGCGTCAATTGAGTCCAACAATATTTCCCCCATCGTGAGGGAGTGAACATGAGTGTTTCTCGCCGCCTCGGACAAAAAAAAGAAGATATTTTGGTAGTGATTATAGCTTAGTTTTTAGCCGAATACAAGGCGGTGGAAAGGACTTGAATCTTCATGGGGTAGAGTACCTCATACATTCACACATGACAATATATGGTAGACAGCATGGTGTCACCATGAATAATCATCGTCGTTGCTTTTACTTGCTTTTGACCTACATGAATATATAGGGAAGGAAAATATTGTTTTCATGTCGATTTTTCACCGGATATACATGTTTTCAGGTACTCTGAACCCAAAAAAAAAACAATATGTTTTTAGGGATTGTTTTTTGGTTACGCAAGAGAGAATAAAAATGTCTACAACATAAAGGCACTATACACAAATCAATATAACAATGAAAATAAATTTTTAAAAAATAATCTTTCCCTCCTAAGTTATATATCCATACAGGCAAGAAAAAGTAAAAAAACGAACAAAAATTTTACCTTTCAGAAACTATTTCACAAACACGCAAGGGATTATCCTAGTTCGCTAGTTTTGGCCCACACCAAACGCTAGCTAGGGTACACAAGTATTTTAACAATGGTAAACCTAAAACTCCAATTAAATGACTGAATCATTTAAGAACAGAAGAGGTAGAGGTGTAAAAGACACTAATCAGAGTTATCTCCTCTGAACGTAATGAATTTCATTACACAGCGCCCGTGGTGAATGAAATGAAGGTGTCATTTGCAGAGTGGAAAATATGTGCTTTTCAGAGGGCCCGGCATGCTGATAAGCGTACTTTTTCACTCAGTGAGGAAGGCATGGTAAACCACATCACTTCTCGTTTTACTTAGTAAAACCTCTGCAGGTTCAAACCAGCCTTTCGGCTGTTGACCTAATCAACAGCAACAAACCTAAAACTATCCCCCCCCCCAAAGTCAGTTTTGAACCAACAACAACCCCTAACCAGTTTGTGAACAGCTACGGTACACGCGTATTTACCTGTACACCTCTCGGCCAGCTACACCCATTCCGGAGGAATTTAAGCAGCCTAGTGGCTTTAGAGCGCTACCCAGGAACCCACAACCCCTGAGAGGCCAACCCAAATGAGTGAGTGCGGTGGTCACGCTCGCAGGACGCCCCACTCCATCACATGGATGTTCTGCGCACAGCCGTCTACTACGAATAGCACACAAAGGTGCTACAGCCAGCGCCCATTACCTCAAAAGCAGGCAAGGATAGGGTAGCTAGACCGCAGTTCTATGGGCACACTGTGTGGTCTGGGGCATGCCCCCAGAGTGGTTAGTACATGCGTATTCATCTATACATTTCTGTACACCCCTCAGCCAGCTATGCCTATTCCGAAGGAATTTAAGCAGCCTAATGGCTTCGAAGCGCTACCTAGGAACCCACAACCCCTGAGAGGCCAACCCAAACGAGTGGGTGCGGTCACTCCCCTCAGTACTCGTGTAAACGTTGGACGAGTCACCGTCGAGCTCGTTACCCAGCTAATGCTTTGCACATGGCTCTACCACACATGGATATTCTGCGCACAACCGTGTACTATAAATAGCACACGGAGGTGCTACAGCCAGCGCTCGTTACCTCGAAAGCAGACAAGGATAGGGTATAGGTATCAGACGAACTAATGTCCCATAGCCGAGCGAATGAGAGGGACATATGTAGCATAACTACGCATGCGCTCAAAGGTCTTTACCGTTATAATCCAAATCTGAAAACATACTACAGTCGTTATCTTGCTTGTTAGTTTACTGCATGCATAAACGCTTGCTCACAACAATGAGTAAAATTAAAAACAATGTTATTGGCACGGCGCGTATGGTTTGTGCGAGTGAGAGCGTTATGCATTCTCTCACTCCCACGGCTAGGGGACATTAGTTCATCTGAATACTGTAGCTACAATGCAGTTCTATGGGCACGCTCTGTGTGGTCTGGGGCGTGCCCCCCAACAGCTAAAATACATTAAGGGGAGTTCATTCCGAAAATTTGATTCCATAATCAATTTTTTGAATTTTATTGAATATTAATATTTGAAATTTTCTGTTAAATATGGTATATACAGGGTGATTCATGAAGTTCTCCCCCCACTTCTACAGCACATTGTACTAGTAAAAATAATGAAAAAATGTTATATAAACATAGGTCCGAAAACGCTTCGTTAGTGAGTTACAGCTAGCGAAAGTTTCGCCTGGATTTCAGTTCACCAGGTGAAATGAGGTCTTCCTGGAATTGTGGTAAGGTAGATTAAGGGGCGAATTCAATCATTTCTTATGGTTTTTGATCTGATAAATTGAATAAAACAGGTCCCAGAACTGTAAGTTAAATAGTTTTTGAGAAAACCAGTGTCAAATGCAAAAAATGGAGTGAAAATCACATTTTTTCATCTTTGGGCAAGAATAACTTTGTTATTTCACCAAGAAACAGTTAAAAATTTTCAATAAAAAATGTAGAAAATTTTATTCTGAACAAACCGGTGTAAATAAAGTACACAGAAAGCGAATAGTTTTTGAGAAAACCAGTGTCAAATGCAAAAAAATGGAGTGAAAAAAACACATTTTTTCATTTTAGTTTTTCCGGTTAATTTTACTTTGTACTCTTATGAATAAAAACTCATTTAATCAAACATCTATTCGCTTTCTGTGTACTTAATTTACACCGGTTTGTTCAGAATAAAATTTTCTACATTTTTTATTGAAAATTTTTAACTGTTTCTTGGTGAAATAACAAAGTTATTCTTGCCCAAAGATGAAAAAATGTGATTTTCACTCCATTTTTTGCATTTGACACTGGTTTTCTTAAAAACTATTTAACTTACAGATCTGGGACCTGTTTTATTCAATTTATCAGATCAAAAACCATAAGAAATGATTGAATTTACCCCTTAATCTACCTTACCACAATTCCAGGAAGACCTCATTTCACCTGGTGAACTGAAATCCAGGCGAAACTTTCGCTAGCTGTAACTCGCTAACGAAGCATTTTCGGACCTATGTTTATATAACATTTTTTCATTATTTTTACTAGTACAATGTGCTGTAGAAGTGGGGGGAGAACTTCATGAATCACCCTGTATAATGTATATGAATTTTTGTATAGTGGTTGAAAAGAGAAACGTTAGTTTTTTCTGTGTTTATTATATCTGAATATTATTTATTGTAATTTGTAAACATGTTTTTTCTTACTAAAGACCCATTTTCTCAGAAACTATACAAAACATAAAGAAATAAATTTTTTACTATGTCCTTTATTAGGTTATAGTGGTACTATGGATCCTCTTTTCAGCATTGTAAAAATATTTATTAAATTGCAAATATTTTATTAAATTGCAAAAATATTTTTAAAAAAATTGGCCCCGTCAAAAGAATTCATAACTTTTTTAAAAGTTGTTATATTTTAATGTGTGAGGATCAGTAACCTCTTCTTGTATCCATAAATAATCCCTCAAAGTTACAGCTTTCAAATAACGGGTGATTCAAAAAGAGCGCCGGTTTTTAAACGGCTGGTAAATTTTTGTTTATCGGTTGGCAACATTGTTAGACCTCATTTCTATTTCGGAGAACATTCCGATTGACGATTCAGTTGTAGTTTCTCTTGTTCGCAGTGTAGTACTCTCGCAGTCTGTGTCTAACCATGGAGAAGTTTACTACTGCACAACGAGTGTTAATCGTCAAAACATTTTACCAGAGTGGAGAGAGTTATGCGGCTACTGTCAGGCGACTTCGCGGTACTCTAGGACGTAATGAAGCACCGAATGAATCAACAGTTCGCAGGCTCATGAAAAAGTTTTTGAGACGGGTTCAACAGTCGACCTTAAAAGTTCTGGACGTCGTCGTTCTGGCCGAACTGAGCAGAACGTTGCGTTGGTTCGTGACAGTGTGGCTGTTAGCCCAGCAAAATCAATACGTCGCCGTTCTCAACAATTGGGTTTACGATGTTCTTCTGTACGGAGAATTCTTCGGTACGATCTCCAATATCACCCGTATAAAATTCAGTTGCTGCACGAGAAACAATGTTGTTGCTCCGTGAACGGTTCCAGGATCGCATCATTTCTCGTAATTCCGACCATCAATGGCCACCAAGGTCGTGTGACTTGACGTCTTGTGACTTTCATCTTTGGGGTCATCTGAAGTCATTGGTGTATGCCAATAAACCCCGCAACATCAATGACTTGAAGGAGGAAATTCGACGGGTTATCGGGCAAATGGAAGTCGAAACTTGTCGTGCAGTGATATCCAATTTCATGGACAGAGTTGATGCGTGCCAGCGCAGTAGAGGAGGACACATGCATGACATCATTTTTCATACATAAAATCGGAAGGAAAGATGAACTTGATGTATTTATTTTCAGTTTTTCAATAAAATAAATCTCATAATTTGATATATCAAAACCGGCGCTCTTTTTGAATCACCCTATATTTTAATGTGTGAGGATCAGTAGTAGCCTCTTCTTGTATCCATAAATAATCCTTCAAAATTACAGCTTTAAAACATTAATAGGTACTGAGATAATGGGTTTCAAATTTTGCTAATTTAATATTGCCGGGATACGTGGTATGAACTCCCCTTAATCAATCCCTAAAGAAACCCAGGACTTCTTCTGAATCAGGGTGTTAACACCCTTTGGTTTTGAACGGAACAAACCATCCCCTCGCCTCCTATCTATTGCTTTTTACCACCTTGTACATGATAAAATTATGAACAAATTACAACACTAATACCTTATGACTTATTCGTTTCAGGTAAAAATAGTTTGGACAACAAAACACAAAACCCAAACACGGCGATCAAGGATAAAACATATACTACAAGTCCAACAGCATCACCAGTACCCAAACCCAAACACAACATAGAATTAAAAACACAGAAAGAAAAACCCGAAGTAAAAAAGACAGATGACAATATTATTACACCCAAACAAACCAAGAAGAAAATACGGAAAAAATCCGTGGACAAACCCAAAACGAAAAACAGTTCTCAACCAGACAAACCAGAATCGCCAACGAAGAAACACAAAATTACTAACAGTAAATCCACCAAGAATAAAACTAATAAAAGCAACGAAATCACAACAAAAACCTAAACAAAAAAATGTCCGATTAATTTTAATGTATTTTTATATCGACTAAAAGTAAATAATGTAATATAGAAAACTGTAACGTATTTTTACAAACATAAAACTTTAAATTCGAAATAACAAATAAAATCTTTTTTTTTTTAACTTAAGGATATTGTTAACTATACGTCAATCTCCAGGGATTTGATTCGAAAACTAAAGATAAGAAAAAAATCTAGTTTGAAACGCTCACACAACTTTCTCTTGCCAATGCAAATAATTTAACCAATATAACCTAACATTAGTAATAAAATATTAGAAATAAACAATAAACTAACCTCAATAAACATAACCTAATTTTAATCATGAGTGAATAACGCAAAATGAAAATCTACCTCAGTTTGGCTTAAAAATACGGATAATCACTCTTTCACTCTAAACCTAGGCTCTGTAGAGAAAAATGCTATAACCAAAAGTTGTAGATCTTTTTATTTCCTATAAAATTAATTATATACACTTTTGTCGTAAAATGCATACTAAGGCCGAAATCTTTTAAAAAAATCGATTTTTCACACGTTTTCGTGAGAAAAAAAAGAAAATTGCTAATTAGCCTACTACTTAACTAAGCGTTGTACAAAAAAATGTTTGAAATAAAAGTTGTAGAATTTTTAATTCTCTACAACTTTTATTATATAAATTTTTGCGCTAAAATTTGTAATTAAAGCCGTAATCTTAAAAAAACAATTTCTTTCCGTGAAAACAGGCTCACCAAGAATTTCAGCAAACATGGCGCCTACCCTATTTTGTAGAGCGTAAGAAAATTAGTAAACCAGGCGATTTTAAAAAAAAAAATCGTAAGACCAGTTTTTAGAAAATCGCAAAAAAGTGAAAAATTAAACGAATAAACTACTACTTCCGGTTGGCCGATTTTAATGAAAATGTTCGTGTCGGGTCCGGTAGTGGTATGTAACATAAGTTTCAAGTTTCAATTTCGTACGGTGTTCCGTTCTTGAGATATTCTGTTCACACACACACACACACGCACCCACCCGCCCGCGCGCGCGCACACACACACACACACACACACAGACAATCGCTAAAAACATGTTTTTTGGGTTCAGGGGATCTGAAAACGTGTAGATCCGGTGAAAACTCGATTTCTTAAAATCGACATGAAAACAATACTTACCTTCCTATATATTCATATAGGCAAGAGAAAGTAAAAAAAAAAAATAAATAAATAGCTTTTTGTAAAACAACACTAATAATATACCGGGTGTCCATTAAGTCTGGAAACGGCTAAATTACAGAACAGTGAGCGTGAATAAGTGACCAGAATGACTTTAGTTGCTTGTTGCACTAAAAAAACTATTCTGGGTGATATTTGAAATTTTTGTCCGCCATCTTGGATCCGCCATATTGGATTTAACTTTCTTAATTTAAATAGGATGATGGTCATATGATACACGATTTCGATCTAAAATTTCAAAATAAATTTAATGGCGCAAACCGGAAATCGATATCTTTTTTCGTTTTTGAGATATTACCATTCAACTATCCAGATCAGGGCAGAACGGCCATTCCTCCCTCCTCCGTCTTTGAGCCTACATAGACAATTTAGGTAGCAAGTGAACGACTACACATAAGATTATTGAAAATAATAAGTTTTTTAAGATCTCCACTCGTTCATAAATAGGAAATTATTGTCATTAAGAAATACGGAAATACAATTTAACGGCTGATATTTTATAGCATTATAAAACTACAGTATTTCATTTGTTACCAGTTAATACTTATTGTTATTTTTGTAAATGTTAGTGTTTATAAGGAACTAATTGTGAAAATGAGTTACATAATTGAAAATAAAATTACCAAATGTTTCTTGACTCAGAGTAGTTGTTCAAAGTGGCCTCCTCCTACTTATTGACAATAATATGATGTACGTGCGTAAAAGCTAGTTACAGAATTACGAATGAATTCCCTTGGGATTCCAGCAGATTCATTTAGAATTCTTTGTTTGAGTTCATGCAGACTGTTAGGTTTCGTTCTGTAAACTTTGTTTTTTAAGTATCCCCAAAAGAAGTAGTCTAATGGACTCAAATCAGGTGATCTCGGAGGCTATTCAATTGCTCCTCTCAAATGAACTCAAACAAAGAATTCTAAATGAATCTGCTGGAATCCCAAGGGAATTCATTCATAATTCTGTAACTAGCTTTTACGCACGTACATCATATTATTGTCAATAAGTAGGAGGAGGCCACTTTGAACAACTACTCTGTGTCAAGAAACATTTGGTAATTTTATTTTCAATTATGTAACTCATTTTCACAATTAGTTCCTTATAAACACTAATATTTACAAAAATAACAATAAGTATTAACTGGTAACAAATGAAATACTGTAGTTTTATAATGCTATAAAATATCAGCCGTTAAATTGTATTTCCGTATTTCTTAATGACAATAATTTCCTATTTATGAACGAGTGGAGATATTAAAAAACTTATTATTTTCAATAATCTTATGTGTAGTCGTTCACTTGCTACCTAAATTGTCTATGTAGGCTCAAAGACGGAGGAGGGAGGAATGGCCGTTCTGCCCTGATCTGGATAGTTGAATGGTAATATCTCAAAAACGAAAAAAGATATCGATTTCCGGTTTGCGCCATTAAATTTATTTTGAAATTTTAGATCGAAATCATGTATCATATGACCATCATCCTATTTAAATTAAGAAAGAAGTTAAATCCAATATGGCGGATCCAAGATGGCGGACAAAAATTTCAAATATCACCCAGAATAGTTTTTTTAGTGCAACAAGCAACTAAAGTCATTCTGGTCACTTAGTCACGCTCACTGTTCTGTAATTCAGCCTTTTCCAGACTTAATGGACACCCGGTATATAAGATCAAAGGCAGAGTGAAACAATATAAACAGAGAAAATTATTTATGAGTAGTAAAACATGAAAATCATCCTATTAGAACAATGAAATCTAGTTACTTCCTCATAATCAGAACATTGTAAACGTTCAACCTATAGTTCAGCCGTTCTTAGTTTGCTCCTACTGTCAACAAACAAAAGCCACCTACTACAGGTGGTGCACGCTAGAGTCCGCGACTTTACGGATGTCGTATTCCTATTAAGTTAACTATTTTTACTTTCTCTTGCCTATATGAATATATAGGAAGGAAAGAATTGGTTTCATGTCGATTTTTAGAAATCGAGTTTTCACCGGATCTACACGTTTTCAGACCCCCTGAACCTAAAAAAAACATGTTTTTAGCGATTGGTGTGTGTGCGCGTGTGTGTGTGTGTGTGTGTGCGCGCGCGCGCGCGTGTGTGTGTGCGCGCGCGCGCGCGCGCGTGTGTGTGTGTGTGTGTGTGAACAGAATATCTCAAGAACGGAACATCGTACGAACTTGAAACTTAAGTTACATATCACTACCGGACCCGACACGAACATTTTCATCAAAATCGGTCAACCGGAAGTAGTAGTTTATTCGTATAATTTTTCACTTTTTTGCGATTTTCTCAAAAACTAGTCTACGATTTTTTTTAAAATCAACTGGTTTACTACATTTTTTATGCTCTACAATATAAGGTAGGCGCCATGTTTGCTGAAATTATGCTTGAGGCTTTTTTTACGTAAAAACATTTTCTTTTTAAGATTGCGGCTTTAATATGCATTTTAGCGCAAAACGTTATATAATAAAAGTTGTAGAGAATGTAAAATTCTACAACTTTTATTTCAAACATTTTTTTGTATAACGCTTAGTTTAGCGGTAATTTGCGATTTTCTGTTTTTTTTTCTCACGAAAACGTGAGAAAAATCGATTTTTTTAACATTTCGGTCTTAGTATGCATTTTACGACAAAAGTGTATATAATTAAATTTATAGAAAATTAAAAGATCTACAACTTTTGTTTAGAGCATTTTTCTCTACAGAGCCTAGTTTAGCGTGAAAGCGTGATTTTCCGTATTTTTAAGCCAAACTGAGTTCGATTGTCATTTTGCGTCATTCACTCATGATTAAAATAAGGTTATGTTTTTGAGGTTAGTTTTTGTTTATTTCTAAAATTTATTAATAATGTTAGGTTTATTATTAATTATTTGCATTGGCAAGAGAAAGTTGTGTGAGCGTTTCACACCAGATTTTTTTAAATTATAAGCACTTAAAAAACATCAGTTATGATATGATGTAGGCCTAACAATTTCATTAATAAAAATACTTTTAAAAGTATTTTGTATTTAAATACTTTTGAAAGTATTTTGTTGTTACTTTTTAATCAGTGTGTTACACATTTTGATATAATGCGCATGATCAGTGACGTCATTATTTGTTTACATTAGGAGCAAACTAAGAGAGGCTGGACTGTAAATGTCTCATAAATTATATTTCAATGAATTGGATTCCTAATCACAAAATTGATAAAATAAAAATTATAAATTAAAGTGTGCCAAAGATCTAATAAATTAAGTAAAGGTCAACACAGATAATATGAACCATTTACACTTTCATAAAAAAATCTGGTGTGAAACACTCACATGACTTTTTATTGCCAATACAAATAATTAACAATAAAACGTAACATTCGTTATAAAAACAATAGAAATAAACAGAAACCTAACCTCGAAAACATAACCTAATTTTAATCACAAGTGAAAGACGTTAAATGAAAATCAACCCGTTTGGCTTACTAATACGGAAAATCATTCTTTCACGCTAAACTAGGCTCTGTAGAGAAAAATGCTCTAAATAAAAGTTGTGCATCTTTTAATTTTCTATAAATTTTATTATATACACTTTTGTCGTAAAATGCATAGTAAGGCCGAAATCTTTAAAAAATAGATTTTTCACACGTTTTCGTGAGAAAAAAAACCAGAAAATCGCTAATTACTCCTAAACTAAGCGTTATACAAAAAAATGTTTGAAATAAAAGTTGTAGGATTTTAAATTCTCTACTTTTTTTAGTATATAAATTTTTGCGTTAAATGCATATTAAAGCCGTAATCTTAGAAAAACAATTGTTTTACGTGAAAACAATCTCACCAAGAATTTCAGCAAACATGGCACCTACCCTCCTATCTTGTAGAGCATAAAAAATTTAGTAAATAAGGCGATTTTTAAAAAAATCGTAGGACCAGTTTTTGAGAAAATCGCAAAAAGTGAAAAATTACACGAATAAACTACTACTTCCGGTTGACCGATTTTGATGAAAATGATATATAATAACTTAATATAACATATTAATATTATATTAATAATATAACATATTGTATTGTATATTATAAATAAATATTATACGTGTCCATAACAGGCAGGTGGAGTGTCAAATTATTTACACTCAATCTGTTAGTTGCAGGGCTACAAAAAAGCTCTGTTTCTTATCACAAGGTCAACTAATCAAGTGACTGAACTATTTAAGAACGGTAGAAGTAGAGGTGTAAAAGACACTACTCAGTGTTATCTTTTCTAAAAGTAATGAATTTTACTATACAGCCAGACCTATTGTTGAATGAAGTGAAGGTGTTATTTGCAGGGTGGAAAGTGGTTTTAAGAAGGCCTGGCATGCTGATAAGCTTACTCTTTCAACTCAGTGAGGAAGGTAATAGCAAACCACCTGACTCCTCGATTTACTTAGTAAACCACTAGAGGTTCAAACCAGCCTTTCAGCTGTTGACCTAACGAACAACATTGTTGTTGTTGTTTAGGTCATCATCTGAAAAGCTGGTTTGAACCTGTATAGGTTTTACTAAGTAAATCGAGGAGTGAGGTGGTTAACAATCGCCTTCCTCACTGAATGGAAAAGTACGCTTATCAGCATGCCGGGTCCTCTGAAAAACACATATTTTCCACTCTACAAATGACACCTTTACTTCATTCACCACAGGGTCTGGCTGTATAATGAAATTCTTTACTTTCAGAGGAGATAACTCTGATTAGTGTCTTTTACACCTCTACCTCTTCTGTTCTTAAATGATTCAGTCATTTAATTACCTGACCATGTGATTAGAAAAAGAACTATTTATTTTAGCCCTGCAACGAACAAAGTGAATGTAAATAATTTGACACTCCACCTGTCTGTAATAGGCAGAACATTATTATTATTTTTTAATATATAGCCTACATTTTTTGTAATGTTTGAATATTATATTATTTACAAAACAGTAATTTCTTCTAATTTAGAAAATTTGTGATTATTTATTTGAACATATTCTGCATAATTACACTTCTGTTTTCCTTTCAAAGGAAGATGCAATATTGGTAAATGATTTCTTGAACTGATTATTATTATCTGAAGAAGCTGAACGCACCACAAAAGTGCTTGTGAGGAAAAGGTTCTGCCCAAAACAGACAGGTTGGGTGTCAAATTATTTACACTCAATCTGTTCATTGCAGGGCTAAAAGAAATAGTTCTGTTTCTTATCACATGGTCAGCCAATTAAATGACTGAATAATTTAAGAACAGAAGAAGTAGAGGTGTAAAAGACACTAATCAGAGTTCTCTCGTCTGAAAGTAATGAATTTCATTATACAGCCAGACCCTGTGGTGAATGAAGTGAAGGTGTCATTTGCAGGGTGGAAAATATGTGCTTTTCAGAAGGCTCGGTATGCTGATAAGCATACTTTTCCACTCTGTAAAGAAAGGCAATGGTAAACCACCTCACTCCTCGTTTTATTTAGTAAAACCTCTACAAGTTCAAACGAGCCTTTTGGCTGATGATAAAAACAACAACAACAAGGAAAAAGTATAAGAAGCAGTAAGAGGTAATTATAAAAAAGTTTTTTTTATATATAAATAAAATAAACGAAACATTAATAGGGATTCCGCTGCTATGCTGCTAGAACTAGAAACTTAAATAATTATTATAGTTATTATTTTATTAAAAAGAAAAATTAGAAAACAAAATTTTCTTAAATTAGTATTTAAGAAAAATTAGAAAACAAAATTTTCTTAAATTAGTATTTAAGTTTTGAAAGATATTAATGAATGCATAAGTAAAATATTTTTAAAAAAAATATTTACATAGAAAAAAAAATTCAAGAACACATTTTTTAAATATTTAACAACCTCGCGAGATTTTAATGGGTTTTTAATGTTGTGTAAACTATTCAGTTAATAGTTTTATCTTAAAATTAGCTTATTGTTTAATTTTTTTTTAATTTTATTTTTTAACTGTTATTTAATCAATATGAAACGGTTGAGTTGAGAATGTCAAAAAAATCATTGAAAAAAATTGAATAAGATATTTAGTTCTATTTAATAAGTAACAGATAATTGCACTGGTCAAGGTACTGACACAGTTTTTCTTGACCACTCCAAAGTGAATACCTGTTCAATTCCCCGTTTTGAGTTGTATGGAGTAGTAAAATATTAATGATCCCTAGCACAAAATTTTACATCATGTATAATATATCTGTGCCCTACAGATAAAGGGCATTAACTCCAAAACTTTGGCAAAATTAAGTTTAAAAATCTGGTGTGAAACACTCACACAACTTTCTCTTGCCAATGCAAATAATTAACAATAAACCTAACATTAGTATTAAAACATTAGAAATGAACAAAAAACTAACCTCAAAAAACATTAGTGAAAAACGCAAAATTAAAATCGACCTCAGTTTAGCTTAAAAATACGGAAAATCGCTCATTCACGCTAAACTAGGCACTGTACAAAAAAATGTTTAAAATAAAAGTTGTAGATCTCTTAATTTCCTATAAATTTCATTTTATACACTTTTGTCGTAAAATGCATTCTAAGGCCGAAATCTTAAAAAAATCGATTTTTCACACGTTTTCGTGAGAAAAACATCAGAAAATTGCTAATTACCGCTAAACTAAGCGTTATACAAAAAAATGTTTGAAATAAAAGTTGTAGAATTTTACATTCTCTACATTTTTTATTATATAACGTTTTGCGCTAAAATGCATATTAAAGCCGCAATCTTAAAAAGAAAATGTTTTTACGTTAAAACAGCCTCACACAGAATTTCAGCAAACATGGCGCCTACCCTATCTTGTAGAGAATAAAAAATTGAGTAAACCAGGCGATTTTTAAAAAAATCGTAGGACCAGTTTTTGAGAAAATCGCAAAAAAGTGAAAAATTATACGAATAAACTACTACTTCCGGTTGACCGATTTTGATGAAAATGTTCGTGTCGCGTCCGGTAGTGGTATGTAACTTAAGTTTTAAGTTTCAAGTTCGTACGATGTTCCGTTC
Organism: Catonia carolina; assembly: GCA_035578175.1. Taxonomy (NCBI): domain Eukaryota; kingdom Metazoa; phylum Arthropoda; class Insecta; order Hemiptera; family Achilidae; genus Catonia; species Catonia carolina. Next base: position 7,502,037 of record JAQMRL010000008.1, read on the forward strand.
TTGAGATATTCTGTTCACACACAGACCAATCGCTAAAAACATGTTTTTTGGGTTCAGGGGTCTGAAAACGTATAGATCCGGTGAAAACTCGATTTCGAAAAATCGACATGAAAACAATACTTTCCTTCCTATACAGGGTGATTCATGAAGTTCTCCCCCCACTTCTACAGCACATTGTACTAGTAAAAATAATGAAAAAATGTTATATAAACATAGGTCCGAAAACGCTTCGTTAGCGAGTTACAGCTAGCGAAAGATTTCGCCTGAATTCCTGGGCAAAGAGTAAAATAAAGCCATACTGAACTTTTGGAAAGGTTAATTAAGTAAGAAATGTCGTGGATTCTTATGTAATTTTACCTGATAAAGCTAATAAAATAGGTTTCAGAACTGTACCTGTAGTAGTTTTTGAGGGATTCACGGTTAAATGCAAAAAATTGGGGCACGAAACAATGTTTTTTTAAGTTTCATGTACAATAACTTTGTTAAATTGGTAATAAATACATAAAATCAACAAACATTAATTGTAGAGAATTTAATTCTGAGAAAATTGATATAATCAAAGTCTAAAATAAAACAGAAATAAGTATCAAAAAATCGATTTTATTCAGTATAATACATTACTAGTTTTAAGCAAAATTAATCAGGTTGGGCCAACCGTACGCACCTTTTTATAATAGATGTTCGAAAATGAGGCCATCATTATCAATACATTTTGCAGCACGTTTGTGTATTGCTTTTGTTGCGTTTCTTAATTTTTCAGGGCTTCCCTGTATCTGCACAGCCGAATCCATAATACGGGCAATTAATTCATCACGAGAATTCACTTTTGTCTTGTATACAATGTCTTTCATCCATCCCCAGATGCAATAATCCAATGGAGATAGATCTGGGGATCTTGGTGGCCAAGGGTGAGGCCCTCCACGACCAATCCAGTGTCCAGGAAATTGATGATTTAAATAAGCAGAAACGGCACGTGAAAAGTGGGGAGGTGCTCCGTCATGCTGGAAGTACAAATTTTGTCTGAGACGTAAAGGAACATTCTCTAACAGCTGCGGCAACTCTTCTTGAAGGAAATGCAAATACAACTCAGCATTTAGGCGTCCAGGTAATATGAAAGGTCCAATCAGCCGATTGTGCAAAAGGCCACACCAGACATTGACGCTAAATCGGTGTTGAAAGTTCTGTTCCACTACCTCATGTGGATTTTCTTCTGCCCATGAGTGTTCATTGTGCAAGTTATTGACACCATCCCGAGTGAATTGTGCCTCATCCGTAAACAAAATACGCTTGTAGAGTTGATTATTAATATTCAAAAAGTTGCAAAACTCCAAGCGAAGCGGACCATCCCCTGGCTGTAGATGTTGAACCTTTTGTTTATGAAACGGATAAAATTTGTTTCGATTTAGTGACCTCCACACCGTTGACTGCGAAACTCCTATCCGCCTAGAAATACGTCGTGTACTTACACCTGGACTGCGATGAACAGCATTAATAACAATATCATCATCAAGTTGGACAGCTCGTTCATAATTGGTTCTAGTACTTGGTAGTGATCCTGTTTCCCGAAGAGTACGAAAAGTTCCTGAAATTGTTTTGGTATCTGGAATCCTCCTATTAGGGTAACGTAGTTCATATTCTACTACAGCAGCTCTAGCATTACCATTACAGTAACCCAAAATAAAAACCATATCAGCGTATTCCTCTGATGTAAATAAGTAAGGCATTTTTTCGCTGAATAAACAATCGAATTATAACTCACAAAAAAATTGCATTTAATAACACGATTCACAGAACCCGATCTCCTGCTGTAGCTTGCAAAACACCACTAATACACAGTTCTAACGTAACAGTACAGAATACCATTGTTGATCAGCTGTTATTCGTGCGTTACCAACTTAGAAATTAATAAAACAAAAAACTGCATTTCGATTATTAGTAAACAATAATTGGAAAATGTTTGCTTCATTTATTTTCGAACATTTAATGTAAATTTTTATTTAAAAAAAAAATACAACGTAATAAAACATGATATTTTTATTTACAAACAAATTTATTTAACAGTTCATCTTGTTTTCTCAATTTATCTCATCATTAAGGAACAAACATTTTGTTTTTGTTTTATTTTAACTAAATACCGTACGGTATTTCTTTACAGATAGTAATGTATTATACTGAATAAAATCGATTTTTTGATACTTATTTCTGTTTTATTTTAGACTTTGATTATATCAATTTTCTCAGAATTAAATTCTCTACAATTAATGTTTGTTGATTTTATGTATTTATTACCAATTTAACAAAGTTATTGTACATGAAACTTAAAAAAACATTGTTTCGTGCCCCAATTTTTTGCATTTAACCGTGAATCCCTCAAAAACTACTACAGGTACAGTTCTGAAACCTATTTTATTAGCTTTATCAGGTAAAATTACATAAGAATCCACGACATTTCTTACTTAATTAACCTTTCCAAAAGTTCAGTATGGCTTTATTTTACTCTTTGCCCAGGAATTCAGGCGAAATCTTTCGCTAGCTGTAACTCGCTAACGAAGCGTTTTCGGACCTATGTTTATATAACATTTTTCCATTATTTTTACTAGTACAATGTGCTGTAGAAGTGGGGGGAGAACTTCATGAATCACCCTGTATATTCATATAGGCAAGAGAAAGTAAAAATCAGCAAGAAAGCTCTATAAAAGTTGGAGTAACCACATTAACTCCACTTTTGTATAGCCTAATGATAGAGAAGATTTTTAAAATGACTTCTATTTTTAACTCTAATTGAATATACGACGTGTGGCTATTAAATAATGAGACTGACGTAAAAAAAAATTTATTTTAATTTTATATATAACACTTACTGTCACCTTCAATATACACTCCTTCTCTATACCTACAACGCTCCATACGAATTTTCCATTGTTGGAAACATTGCTGGAAGTCATCTTCTGTCAGCTCCTTCAGGACACGTTCCGCTTTCTCTTTTACAGCTTTCACAGACTCAAATCTTGTTCCTTTTAATGCAGATTTCACCTTAGGGAACAGGTAAAAGATAATAACATGTGATGTTTTTTACTTATAATCCGGAATAGAAGTGCCAATCCATGTACTGGAAGAGCCAAACTTCACCGAGAGCCAGAAAAGCTCGAATGAGCAAGTCAAAATTTAAAGCAATAATGATTGTTTTCTTTTTTATATCTATGGGATTGTGTACCTTCACTGGGTTCTCGAAGGTCAAGCAATTAATCAATATTACTACCTTGAGGTACTTTCTAAACTACGTCGAAAGTACGGAAAAACGCCCAAAAATGTGTAAGGACAAATCATGGGTTCTCCACCAAGACAATGCGCCAGCTCATTCTCCATTATCTATCAAGAGAGAGCAAAGTACAGCATCTCAGTGTTAGAACACCCACTTTATTCACCAGATCTTCACCATGTGACTTCTACCTGTTCCCTAAGGTGAAATCTACATTAAAAGGGACAAGATTTGTCTGTGGAAGCTGTAAAAGAGAAAACGACACGTCCTGAAGGAGCTGACAGAAGATAACTTCCAGCACTGTTTCCAACTATGGAAAATTTGCATGGAGTGTTGTAGGGATAGAGAAGGAGTGTATATTGAAGGTGACAATAAGTGATTATATATAAAATTTTTACAACGTCAGTCTCGTTATTTAATAGCCACACCTTGTGTATACAAAAAATTGTGTGGAGTAAATTACATTAACTTTACATTAGCATAAATGTTGGCTTTCCCATAAAAAACTCGAATTTTCTAAGCACTGTACAAAAGTACCAAAAAAAAAAAAACACGGTTGCGTACACTGGTATGAATTCTTACCACATTTGTGTAACTCACGAAGCAAATGGTCGCTGCGCACTAATTTCAAAATGTGGATAGTCTACTTACCAGAGAACATCTATAAAACCATAAAATGCCGATAAGGTTCAATTGCATAGCTTATTCTTAAATAAACTCGTCCTTATTGCCAGTGGTAAGTATACTTAACAAAAACCTATAAAGAGTTAATGGCCTATCAGAGTTTGAAAAAATGGCTCTAGTACACACAACTGAGAAAATGAGCTCACTGAATTAAGGTACTAATTAATAAAACTATAGTTTTCAGGATTATGCTTGTCCATAAAAATTAAAAAATTGTTACAATTTGCGATGGGTCTTGATACTTTTTTTTTTTTCCGGGGTTCCTACGGCCGGCGCCGCTTCCCGCACTTCAATCTCCACTCTCCTCTATCTTCCCAATCACCCTCATCCATCCCTCTCTCCCTCATGGCTTCCTGTATTCCCTTTTTCCACGTTTTCCTTGGTCTACCTTTCTTCCTTCTGTTGGTTGGGACATAAGACAACATTCTTTTTGGCCACCTCTCATCACCCATTCTCTGCACATGACCATACCATATCAGTTGTCGTCTCTCTATCCTATCCACAATGGTATCTTCTACATGAGCTCTCTTCCTGATGTCGTCATTACGGATATGGTCCAACCTGGACACTCTACATGAACGGCGCAGAAAGTCCATTTCAATTGCTTTAAGCTGGCTGTCTATTTTTGATGTTATTTGCCAGCACTCTGCCCCATAAGTTGTGGGTCTTGATACTACAAAGGTTAATTACCTTATTACTACAGTTAATAAAAAAAAAAGTCTTATATTCTGGTCAACCCACCAGGTTGGTCTAGAGGTAAAGTTGTCACCATAAGTCAGCTGTTTAACAGCTGATGTTCGGAGACGAAGGTTCCTGGTTCAAATCCTAGTAAAGGTAGTTAATTTTATACAGATTTGAATACTAGACAGTGGTTACCGGTATACTTTGATGGTTGGTGTTCAATTAACCATACTCTCTTAAGAATGGTCGGCGTGGGTCTGTACAAGACTACACGTCATACACATCATCCTCATATCATTGGGTCATGGGGTTGCTTATTGTTCTGAATTGAACAGATTGCAACGTACACGTATTAGGAGTAAAGAAAAATATATATTTTCTGGTGGAAGAATAATCAAGTAACACCTTCATCCAATACTAAACATAAAATCAAGCAGTGAAAATTTTAAATTTTAATAAAACAAAAAATTGTTACAATTGGTTACGGGCACTTATATTATATAATTTACCAAATTCAAATAAAACTGCAAAATTTAAATTTGTACGAGAAAGGTAGGTTATGTTGTACATGATATAAAAGGGCTTATAATTAATTTTACAGTGGTTTCTGCACAAAAATAAGTTCATCAGATTCAGCTAACAGAATATTATAATTTAAAATAAAATTGTTACAATTGTTGATGGGTCCAGATAATATATAAATAATTACCTTATTACTACAGTTACTTGTTTTTCAAAAAAAAAAAATAATATCTTGTATTTTTTTTTTTTTTTAAACGTTCGACTGTTCTGCAATTCCTGCTAATGCAGCGGTGAAGAATGAAATGATTTTTGTAACGTATGAAAATATGCCATGCCTGAATGGGATTCGAACCCAAGACCGCATGATGAGAGGCGAGCACGTTACCAACTGCGCCAATGCGACCGGCATCTTGTATTCTAGTCGAAAAAGGTATCAAGTAACACCTTCATCTACTACTTAACATAAAATCAAGCAATGAAAATTAAAAGTTATAACATCGCACCTTCATCCTTTTAGTTCCTCTATTATCATACAGCTCTAAGGTACATGAACCCACCGGGATGGTCTAGAGGTAAAGTTGTTGCCAAAATCAGCTGTTTAACAGCTGAGTCTTGGGTTCGAATGGGATTCGAACCCAAGACCGCATGATGAGAGGTGAGCAAGTTACCAACTGCGCCAATGCGACCAGCATCTTGTACTCTAGTCGAAAAAGGTATCAAGTAACACCTTCATCTACTACTTAACATAAAATCAAGCAATGAAAATTAAAAGTTATAACATCGCACCTTCATCCTTTTAGTTCCTCTATTATCATACAGCTCTAAGGTACATGAACCCACCGGGATGGTCTAGAGGTAAAGTTGTTGCCAAAATCAGCTGTTTAACAGCTGAGTCTTGGGTTCGAATGGGATTCGAACCCAAGACCGCATGATGAGAGGTGAGCAAGTTACCAACTGCGCCAATGCGACCGGCATCTTGTACTCTAGTCGAAAAAGGTATCAAGTAACACCTTCATCTACTACTTAACATAAAATCAAGCAATAAAAACTAAAAGTTATAACATCGCACCTTCATCCTTTTAGTTCCTCTATTATCATACAGCTCTAAGGTACATGAACCCACCGGGATGGTCTAGAGGTAAAGTTGTTGCCAAAATCAGCTGTTTAACAGCTGATTTTAACAGCTGAGTCTTGGGTTTGAATGGGATTCGAACCCAAGACCGCATGATGAGAGGCGAGCACGTTACCAACTGCGCCAATGCGACCGGCATCTTGTACTCTAGTCGAAAAAGGTATCAAGTAACACCTTCATCTACTACTTAACATAAAATCAAGCAATGAAAATTAAAAGTTATAACATCGCACCTTCATCCTTTTAGTTCCTCTATTATCATACAGCTCTAAGGTACATGAACCCACCGGGATGGTCTAGAGGTAAAGTTGTTGCCAAAATCAGCTGTTTAACAGCTGAGTCTTGGGTTCGAATGGGATTCGAACCCAAGACCGCATGATGAGAGGTGAGCAAGTTACCAACTGCGCCAATGCGACCGGCATCTTGTACTCTAGTCGAAAAAGGTATCAAGTAACACCTTCATCTACTACTTAACATAAAATCAAGCAATAAAAACTAAAAGTTATAACATCGCACCTTCATCCTTTTAGTTCCTCTATTATCATACAGCTCTAAGGTACATGAACCCACCGGGATGGTCTAGAGGTAAAGTTGTTGCCAAAATCAGCTGTTTAACAGCTGATTTTCGAAGACGAAGATTCCTGGTTCAAATCCTAGCAAAGGCAGTTACTTTTATACAGGATTGAATACTAGACAGTGGTTACTGGTGTATTTTGATGGTTGGGGTTCAATTAACCATACTCTCACAGGAATGGTCGGCCAGGATCTTTACAAGACTACACCTCATTTACACGTCATACACATCATCCTCATTCCTCATCTCATAGGGTCATAGGGTTGCTTAGTGTTCTGAATTGAACAGATTGCAACGTACACAAATTAGAATAAAAAATAAAGGTTACACGAAAATCAATACACGAGAACCCCATTAATTCGAACATCAATAACCCGAAAATACAGTTAATCCGAACACTTTCTGGACTCTAATATTAATATCAAGAGTACAACAATAAACAAAGTTTTACATGAAAAGAATATTTTTTAAAAAATTTTGGTGGCAAAATTGAAATACATTAAGTTAATATACACGCCTTGAGTATTCTCTATTTTGGTTAATCCGAAAATTTTGTAATCCGAACAGGGTTTGGTCCCAATCAGTTCAGATTAACAGGATTTGAGTGTAATAGTAAAAATATTCCAATAACTTCAAAGGAATGTTATATTGTTTACATTTCACCATACATTCATAATAATAAACTCTATTAAGGTCTTAAGATTAAAACTATGGAAGAAGAAAAAATGAGATTTGCAAAAAGTCATTAAAAAGACACTATAAGAATTCAACAATATAAACCTGCTAAGAAGATTGAAGCTCCAGACACATTCAGTTTGTTTTGATGAAAATTTTACAAAAAGTGTAAGTTTCTAACTAAAGGATTGTATCTTAAGAGTTTTTTTTATCTATAATAACTTTATTTGCAACTATATACTAAAATATAACAAGCAAATTTAATAAAAGTAAAGAAAGGATGACAAGAAAATGAAATGAAAAAGAACAGTGATACCCATTTATATAAATGTTCTACGAGATAATGTTCACAAAGCATGAATCATAAATAACAATATTACAAGAAATTTACACGTGTTTCGGTGGATCCACCATCATCAGAGTAAATAACATATAGGCCTAATTGAAACTAAAAAAATTTTTTTTGTGTTTTTTTTGTCAACAGCCGAAAGGCTGGTTTGAACCTCTAGAGGTTTTACTAAGTAAAAACGAGGAGTGAGGTGGTTTACCATTGCCTTCCTCACTGAGTTGAAAGAGTATGCTTATCAGCATTCCAGGCCCTCCGAAAAGCACTCACTTTCCACCTGCAAATGACAACTTCACTTCATTCACCACAGGGTCTGGCTGCATAGTGAAATTCATTACTCTCAGAGGAGATAACTCTGACTAGTGTCTTTTACACTACTACTTATTCTGTTCTTAAATAGTTCAGTCATACAAGTGGCTGACTATGTGATAAGAAACAAAACTATTTTTTTTTAGCCCTGGACCAAACAGATAGAGTGCAATTAAAATAACACTCCACCTGCCTGTTTTGGGCATCTAAAAACTTTATTTATTAAAAATCTATAGAAGATGATACATCTTCAGTCATTTGTATAAAATGACTGAGTAAAAGACTGTATAAAATGAGAGTTTTATACAAATGACTGAAGATGTACAATCTTCTGTAGATTTTTAATAAATAAAGTTTTTAGTTTCAATTATATGTTAATTACTCTGATGATGGTGGATCCACCGAAACACGTGTAAGTGAAAATAAAAGTTGATGCAGTTTAAAAGGAAGGTTAGTGAAATTCATTATATTACAAGAAATGAAGAAATAAAAATAAAATTAAAAGATAAATCACTTTATAAAGATTTCGGGCCCATTGACGTTTCAACCTGGGTTGCAGATTCCCTGGTAGTGATGCATCCGATAGTTTGGTGATCAACTCGTTGGGGTGATCATGCAATTTTCCATGAAAACTTAACTACTTCACTTAAAAATGGAATTTTAAAGTCATCATGTAGGATTTTATTATTGACATAAAAAGATGTGCTGGTAATTACAAGTAGAAATTTTCATTGAAAGGTTTGTGATTTTTGTAGGTCGCTCGGTTTAGCTGTGACATAAATTTGTATCCCATAAGTCTATATTGGTTTAAAATAAACTTTGTAAAGCAATAGTTTAGTTTTGAGTCAATGAAAAGTGGCGTCCAATTATTCTGAATAGTTACAACAGGCAGGAACCTAATCCTTGATTCAGAAAAAAAGATCTCTTGTAACTTAATTACAAACAACTTTTTAGATCCTACTTTTTGAACAATAACATTAGCAAATTTCCATTCTCAAATACAGGGTTATCATAAAAGAATGGACGGTTTCGAACATAGTTTAAAGAAAAACCGAATTACTTAGGCGGAGTGCACACCTATGCGATACGATACGTAAGATACGATATTTATCATATACGATATTTATCTTATGCGATAGATGTCTGCTTGCTCAATACAAAACACATTGCTGGTGAAAACTTGCCGCACACCAGTGATACATTTATCGTAAGATATTTGTAGCGTACGATATGTTCGGCTTGTCTTATGCGATAAATATCTTAATACCTTAGTTGCCCTGACACCACTGTTAAAACAACATACTATCGCGTATTCTTATTTTCATTGTTAAAAATTTATTTTAATTATATTACTACAATATGAAGGACGATCCTGTTTTTATGATATTCTTTGTAAATGAGGTACAAAAATATCCGTGTATATGGAATTACCAATTAAAGGTAAAATAAAACAAAATTCTCAGGTCTCATTCTGTATGTCTCCGTGAATTTATCATAATGCAGCGATAGTTCTTTATGTACAATAGCTGAGCTGTGATGTGCATTGTGTAAATTATATGGATGAACCCAAAACCTTCTTTTTATCCTTCTATTTCACCTTCTACGGAAATACCAACAGGAGATTACAACATTTTCTTCGCTTGAAGAACTCATTATATACTGAGGAAATTAGTAAGATTATATCGTACAAATAAAATCGTATCTCACTGGTGTGCATTCATGTAAGATATACGATAAATATCGTATCTTACGTATCGTATCGCATAGGTGTGCAATCCGCCTTACAGTTAATTATGTTTATTCATCTAATTTGTCGTGTCAAACAGTATTTTTACATAATTAATAAATTTTAATACGTGCGTTCTTAGTCGCTTGACAAATGTCCAAATGATACTCAAATTTCTCTCCAAACATTTGTTAGCATTTCTTTGGTTATACAGAGTGATTTTTTAGTCCTGTTACCCAATTGCTAATGTCTGGTAATATTTTTCTAAAAAAAATAAATTTTGTTTTGTGACACTAAGTTGGTAGCCCTACTCAACCAGTATGGATATGGCAGTGTGAGTTGATTCTCCTTGAGCTGTCTAAAATTTTGTGCCAATTCCGGTCGTGCTACGAACAGAATGTCTTTTATCCTAAAACAATCTCTTGTTTAAATCTGGAGGCTGAAGCACTAGAACTAATCGTATGTGATACGGATACAATTTCAATTTTTTAGCAGCTTTCTGAGCACTCGAACATGACAAATCAACATGCGAGGAAAGTTTTTGTAAACTTTACCATGGAGAATTGAGCAATCTTGTTTTCACATTCTCTTAACGTCATCTGTCAAGAGAGTTGATCGACCACTACGTTTTCTGCTGCAAACAATACCTGCCTCTAAAAATCAGTTAGTTAGCCTAGAAATTGACTAGAATAGAGTAGAGGAACACCAAAAAATTTAATTTGAAATGATTCTTTTACACTCGCATACGATTTTGTAGCAAAATATTGTTCAAGAATGAAAACCCGTTGTTCTAGGGTAAAAGACATTCTGTTCGTAACACAACTGGAAACAGCACAAAATTTTACGCAACTGAAGGAGAATCAACTCAAACTGTCGTATCTATAACGGTTGAGTAGGGCTACCAACTTTGTGTCACAAAACAAAATATCCCTTTCTCAGAAAAAAATTACCAGACATTAACAATTGGGTAACAGGACTAAAAAATCACCCGGTAGTTGTCATTGCTTCATTATCCTGTTTTTTAAGTGGTTCAGGTCGCGAATTTTTGTGAATTAACAACGCTTTTGATGTACCCCCACAAGAAAAAATCACAAGGTGTCAGGTCTGGACTCCTTGGAGACCACAGCATAGGTCCTTGCCGGCCTATCCATCAATCTCCAAATTTTTCGTTCAAAGCGTCCATGACCAATGCACTCAAGTGTGTAGGAGCGCCATCTTATTGCTTTCCTCAGCTAGATAAACTCAAAAACATTCATCAACTTCATTTACAACAAGATGGCGCTCCCCCACACTTCAGTGCATTGGTCATGGACATTTTGAACGAAAAATTTCACAAGAAAAAATCACAAGGTGTCAGGTCTGGACTCCTTGGAGGCCACAATTTCACAAGAAAAAAACACAAGTTGTCAGGTCTGGACTCCTTGGAGGCCACAGCATAGTTCCTTTGCTGGCCTATCCATCGATCTCCAAATTTTTCATTCAAAGCGTCCATGACCAATGCACTCAAGTGTGTAGGAGCGCCATCTTATTGTTTTCCTCAGCTAGATAAACTCAAAAACATTCATCAACTTCATTTCCAACAAGATGGCGCTCCCCCACACTTCAGTGCATTGGTCATGGACGTTTTGAACGAAAAATTTGGAGATCGATGGATAGGGCAGCAAGGACCAATGCTGTGGCCTCCAAGGAGTCCAGACCTGACATCTTGTGAATTTTTCTTGTGGGGGGTACATTAAAAGCGTTGTTAATTCACAAAAATTCACGACCTGACCCACTTAAAAAACACGATTAATGAAGCAATTGTTGTTGTTTAGGTCAACAACCGAAAGGCTGGTTTGAACCTCTAGAGGTTTTACTAAGTAAAACGAGGAGTGAGGTGGTTTACCAGTGCTAACACTCACTGAGTGGAAAAGTACGCTTATCAGCATGCTGGGTCCTCTGAAAAGCACATATTTTCCACTCTGTAAATGACACCTTCACTTCATTCACCACAGGGTCTGGCTGTACAATGAAATTCATTACTTTCAGATAAGATAACTCTGATTAGTGTCTTTTACACCTCTACCTCTTCTGTTCTTAAATGATTCAGTCATTTAATTGGCTGACCATGTGATAAGAAACTGAACTATTTATTTTAGCCCTACAACGAACAAATTGAGTGTAAATAATTTGACACTCCACCTGTCTGTTATGGGTTGAATGAAGCAATGACAACCATAACCAAAGAAATGCTTACGAATGTTTGGAGAAAACTTTGAGTATCATTTGGACATTTGTCGAGCGACTAAGGATGCACATATTGAAATTTATTAATTATGTAAAAATACTGTTTGAGACGACAAATTAGATGAATAAACAAAATTAACTGTAAGATTTGCAAATTCTGTTGGATAGAGTGTCAGAGTGTAGTGAAAGGCAGGGTCTGGATATCAACATTGGTAAAACGAAATTGATGGTCATAAGTAAAAATAAAGTCTCCAGATGTCATCTTTTATTAAATGGACAGAAGGTTGAACTTGTGGATAGGTATACATACCTTGGTACTGCTCTGAATAGCCGGTGGGATTGTTCGCAGGAGATTAAGATCCGTATAGAAAAGGCTAGAGCTGTATATATCAAAATGAGCTCCTTGTTTAAAAGCCACGATTTGACAATGGAATCAAAAATGAGATTTCTCAAATGCTATGTGTTCCCTGTTCTTTTGTATGGAGCTGAATCATGGACATTGATAGTTTCAATGGAACGAAAAGTGGAGGCATTCGAAATGTGGCTATATCGACGAATTTTGAGAGTATCTTGGGTGGACAATATCACGAATTATGAGATTCTGGGAAGAATAGGAAAAGAAAAAGAAATTCTCAATGCCATAAAAGTAAGGAAACTCCAATACCTGGGACACATTATGAGAAATAACAACAGATATAAAATATTGCAGCTCATAATTCAAGGAAAGATATGTGGCAGATGAGGTCCTGGAAGAAGGAGAATATCGTGGATCCAGAACCTAAGGACTTGGTTCTCCGTGAATACGGCTCAGTTGTTCAGGGCAGCAGTCAACAGAGTCATCATAGCCAAAATGGTTGCCAACATCCGGAACGGATAGGAACCACAAGAAGAAGAAGAACTGTAAGTAATTTGGTTTTTCTTTTAACCATGTTCGAAACCGCATGTTTTCATGAACACGTTGAACATGTTTTTCATGTTTGAAACCATGATAACCTCATGTTTGTGTTATATTTGATAACCCCGTATAATAATGTAACAAAATAAATTATCACATTTCCTTAACAAATAATATTTGTTTTAGCAAATATATTATACTAAAACCTACAAACTGAACAGTTATGTGTGTGCAAAAGAACATAATTTAGAAATTTCGCTAGTAACTTAAATGATTCTAAGAAATGTATTACTAAAGTTCTATTTTTTTAGAAGAACTTTTAACTAGGCAGTTAAGAGATTTGTTAACACTATTGTGTAAATTACGAAAATAAACGGTATAAAAAGGTTAATAACTTAAAGAAAAAACTTAAGTTTATATTAACATTGTATAAAGAAATCTGTAATTAAAGAATTAACACTAATTATAGTTCTTAAAATTCAAATTTAGATTATAGAATTACAAAAATGGTTAGGTTTGGTGACATATTAAATAAACAAATCATAACAATACTATATTATGTTTTAACTACTAAAATATACTATAAATGGGAAATGACTGGTTAAAACTTATTGACAATAATTTTATAGGTTAAACTGACATACCTTTTTATTTTTGAACGCATAAACGGTGCTCTTATTATGGATTTTAGATGAAACGTAAAATAACGCACCAGCTCCGACAGCACAACCGCAAGCCACTTTAAAAAAATGTAATTTTTTATTGTTAATAATATTTGTACTAAACGATCGACTTAGATTATTTGAATTATTTAGTTTTAATAATTTTAACGCGTTACGAACGGCGGCCATTTTCCCCACCACTGTATAATAATATTTTCGTCTGGCTGGGTGCTTTGACAATCAGCTGTTTATCAGCTGAATCTACCGAACCTGCTTGTACGTCTGCAATACAACATTTAAGAGAAAGTACCGAAATACTATAAATAACTTGCTTTAAAAATGTGTTTTTTTACTACATTTGCAATACTATGTTTATTCACTAAACGTCAAACTTATTTTTTATAATGAATTTATAATATGTTATTTAAATTATCATTCATTTAAACTTGTTTATCTAGTAGGCCTGTATTGTTTTTAGCCTTGTGCCCGAGTTTACCGGTCAATGACATTGTACATTTTTATCCCATATTTTAATACAGCCAAAAATTTATACACAAGTATTTAAAAATAATATATAAATATTTAAAATTTTTCGGGGAACATAGGTACTGTCAATATTTATTGAAATAAATTACAATTTTTCATACTATTCACCAAACAGTTTTATTAGAGATTGAGAAAAAATACCGTGAAGGTGCAAAATTTTCGATATCTAGATTTTTACTTTCTCTTGCCATATCAATGTGAATATATAGGGGATAAAGCATTGTTTTCATGTCAATTTTTATCGAAATCGTGTTTTCGCTGGATATGCACGTTTTCAGACCCCATGAACAAAAAAACACACGATTTTAGCTAATGGTCTGTGTGTGTGAACAAAATATCTCAAGAACGGAATTATAGTAAAAAATTGAAACTTGAAACTTAAGTTATGTAACACCACCGGACCCGACACGAACATTTTTATGAAAATTGGTCAACCGGAAGTAGTAGTAGTTTATTCGTGCGATTATCCACTCTTTTGCGATTTTCTCAAAATCGTCTTCCACGATATAGGTATTTACTCTCTCTGGCCTATATGAATATATAGGAAGGAAAATTGACATGAAAACAATTTATATTTCTTGTCAATTTTATGTCAATTTTAAGAAATCGAGTTTTCACCGGATCTACACGTTTTCAGACTCCCTGAACCCACACAAACATGTTTTTAGCGATTGGTCTGTGTATGTGTGTGTGTGTGTATGTGAGCAGAATATCTCAAGAAAGGAACACCGTACGAACTTGAAACTTAAGTTAGACACTACTACCGGACCCGACACGAACATTTTCATCAAAATCGGTCAACCGGAAGTAGTAGTTTATTCGTGTATTTTTCACTTTTTTGCGATTTTCTCTAAAACGGGTACTACGATTTTTTTTTAAATCACCAGGTTTACTAAATTTTTTATGCTCTACAAGATTGGGCATTAGTACGCATTTTACGACAAAAGTGTATACAATCAAATATATAGGAAATTAAAAGATCTACAACTTTTATTTAAAACTTTTTTTTTACAGAGCCTAGTTTAGCGTGAAAGAGTGATTTTCCGCATTTTTAAGCCAAACTGAGGTCGATTTTAATATTGCGTCTTTCACTTATGATTAAAATTAGGTTATGTTTATTGAGATTAGTTCTTTGTTTATTTCTAATGTTTTATTACTAATGTTAGGTTATATTGTTAATTATTTGCATTGGAAAAAGAAAGTTGTGTGTGTTTCACACCAAATTTTTTTAAAATTTAAATTCAAAATTATATTTCTGAGAATGTTACTGCAAAATGCTGCATCTGTATTAATATATATTTGTAGGACGAATAGAAAGTTTTTTTTTTTAGCTTTAATTTGTTATCGGGAACTGTACATGTTGACAACTACCCAATTTGATCGCTGCTTTTTGCTGTAATTTTTTTGACGTGGATTAGACTTGAGTTTGAACAGGGACCCCCAGTAGAGTTTGTTCATGCACGGCTGTCAACTGGTCACCATACAAAGTCGCTTGCCCAACCGGTGTTACTTAACAAGTAATAGCGACTTTTTACCAGCTAAATGGCTGGGCTGTGTGCGTGTGTGTGTGTGCGCGCGCGCGCCTGCCTGTGTGTGTGTGTGTGTGCGCGCGCGGTTGAGTGTGTGCGTATGAGCGTGTGCGTGTGAGTATGTGTGCGTGCGCGCGCGTGTGTGTGTGCGAGAGAGAGAGCGCGCGCGCGTGTGTGTGTATGTGACAGAATATCTCAAGAACGGAACATCGTACGAACTTCAAACTTGAAACTTAAATTACATACCACTAACGGACCCGACACGAATATTCTCATCAAAATCGGTCAACTGGAAGTAGTCGTTTATTTGTGTAATTTTTCTTTTTTTTGAGATTTTCTCAAAAACTGGTCCTACAATTTTTTTTTAAATCACCTGTTTTACTAGCTTTTTTATTCTCTACAAGATAGGGTAGGCGCCATGTTTGCTGAAATTCTTGGTGAGGCTGTTTTTGCGTAAAAGAATTGTTTCTTTAATATTCATTTTAGCGCAAAAATGTATATAATAAAATTTGTAGAGAATTTGAAGTCCTACAACTTTTATTTATAACATTTGTTTGTATAACGCTTAGCTTAGCGGTAATTAGCAATTTTCTGTTTTTTTTCTCACGAAACCGTGTGAAAAATCTATTTTTTTAAGATTTCGGCCTTAGTATGCATTTTATAATAAAAGTGTATATAATCAAATTTATAGGAAATTAAAAGATCTACAACTTTTATTTTGAGAATTTTTCTCTACAGAGCCTAGTTTAGCGTGAAAGAGTGATTTTCTGTATTTTTAAGCTAAACTGAGCTTGATTTTCGTTTAGCGTCTTTCACTCATTTTTAAAATTAGGTTATGTAATTAAAGTTAGTTGTTTTGTTTATTTTTAATGTTTTATTACTATTGTAAGGTTTATTGTTAATTATTTGCATTGGCAAGATAAATTTGTGTGAGTGTTTCACACAAGATATTTTACCAGTAAAAACAACTAATGTATTAGGCCTAATAAAATTGATTATGATCTACATACAAAGCGTCACGTAGGCCGCCTTAATAATTTTGATAAGTCAACCTTCATATCATATTTGTATGTATACAACTGCACACTCATTCACCTTTCCATTAACAACTTAATTAAATTAATTATTTAATTCAATAGATGAGATTTCTCATTGTGTTTAATTCTTTGTAAATTTCAATATCAATTGCATCATCCTAACCAGACATTTACGTAAAGAAATTTATTAACTATAGTAAAATATTAATTTGTTTCATTTAAATAACTTTTCCTTATATTTTGACGTGGTTTTTTTTTGTAGTAAGTTATAATTATTGTACGGAAAACCTAATTAGTTAATTTAGTATTTGTTAATTTGTATTTTCGTACGAAATAACTTAAATTTTTAATTTATAGTTTAAAAATAAATACGAAAGTTCTTAACATTGTTCAGTTATTTCTCTAACTTCATAATCAACTATATAATATTTAGATTTTTTTTTTACTTTCTCTTGCCTATATGAATATGTAGGAAGGAAAGTATTGTTTTCATGTCGATTTTTCGAAATCGAGTTTTCACCGGATCTACACGTTTTCAGACACCTGAAACCAAAAAATATGTTTTTAGCGATTGGTCTGTGTGTGTGTATACAAAATATCTCAAGAACGGAACATCGTACGAACTTCAAACTTGAAACTTAAGTTACATACTACTACCGGACCCGACACGAACATTTATATCAAAATCGGTCAACCGGAAGTAGTAGTTTATTCGTGTAATTTTTAACTTTTTTTCGATTTCCTCAAAAATTGGTTCCACGATTTTTTTAAAAATCGCCTGATTTGCTAAATTTTTTATGCTCTACGAGATAGGGTAGGCGCCATGTTTGCTGAAATTCTTGGTCAGAGCCGTTTTCACGTAAAAAAATTGTTTTTTTTTAAAGATTACTGCTTTAATACGCATTTCAGCGCAAAAATGTATATAATAAAAGTTGTAGAGAATTTAAAATTCTACAACTTTTATTCAAACATTCTTTTTTGTATAACGCTTAGTTTAGCGGTAATTAACGACTTTGTTTTTTTCTCACGGAAACCTGTGAAAATCGTTTTTTTTAACATTCGGCCTTAGTATACATTTTACGACGAGAGTGTATATTATCAAATTTATAGGAAATTAAAGGATCTACAACTTTTATTTAGAGCATTTTACTCTACAGAGCCTAGTTTAGCGTGAAATGGTGATTTTCCGTATTTTTAAGCCAAACAGGTTGATTTTCATTTTGCGTCTTTTACTCATGATTAAAATTAGGTTATTTTTTTGAGGTTAGTTTTTTGTTTATTTTTAATGTTTTATTACTTAGTTATACTGTTAATTATTTGCATTGGCTAGAGAAAGTCGTGTGAGTATTTCACACCAGTTTTATAATTTATAGTTTAAAAATAAATACGTAAGTTCTTAACATTGTTCAGTTATTTCTCAAACTTTATTAATTCCTATATTTAGATTTTTTTGTAACTGTATTTCGTTAGTGATCAGTTTATAATTACAAAAACTTTAAGCAAAGATGAGAACATCTGAGTAATATCGTTACAATTAAAATATAAACCATACTCAGTAGTATGTTTCAACAAGACTAAACTGTAAAGAAAGAAAAAAAATCTGGTGTGAAACACTCACACGACTTTTTCTTGTCAATGAAAATAATGACCAATATAACCTAACACTAGAAATAAACAAAAAAAAAATTACCTTATTTTAATCATGAGTGAATGATGTAAAATGAAACCAACCTTAGTTTGACTTAATAATAAGGAAAATAATTCTGACGCTAAACAAGACTCTTTAGGGAAAAATTCTCTAAATGAAAGTTGTAGATCTTTTAATTTCCTATAAATCTTAATATATATACACTTTTGTCGTAAAATGCATACTAAACCTGAAATCTTAAAAAAAAAAATCAATTTTTTGCACGTTTTCGTGAGAAAAAACCAGAAAATCTCTCATTACCGCTAAACTAAGCTTATACAAAAAAAAATATTTGGAATAAAAATTGCAGGTTTTTAAATTCTCTACAACTTTTTATATATACATTTTTGCGCTTAAATGCATAATAAAGCCGCAATCTTAAAAAAAACAATTTTTTTACGTGAAAACAGCCTCACCAAGAATTTCAGCAAACATGGCACCTACCCTATCTTGTAGAGAATAAAACATTTAGTAAACCAGGCGATTTTTAAAAAAATCGTAGAACCAGTTTTTGAGAAAAATTGCAAAAAAGTGCAAAATTACACGAATAAACTACTACTTCCGGTTGACCGATTTTGATGAAAATGTTCGTGTCGGGTCCTCTAGTGGTATCTAACTTAAGGTTCAAATTCGTACAATGTTCCGTTCTTGAGATATTCTGTTCACACACACACACACACACACACGCACACACACACACACACACACGCACGCACGCACGCGCGCGCGCGACACAACACACACACACACACACACACACACACACACGCACACACACACGCACGCACATACACGCACACGCGCGCGCGCACACACACACACACACACACACACACACACACAAACACACACTGCGCAACACATGTTTTTTGCACAGAAATATGTGTTTGTTTGGGTTCAGGGGTCTGAAAACGTGCAGATCCGGTGAAAACTCGATTTCTTAAAATCGACATGAAAACAATACTTTCCTTCCTATGTACTGTATTCATATAGGCAAGAGAAAGTAAAAAAATGTGTAAGTTTTTCGTACCATTTATTTTAATGTATATTCTAATGATGATGTCATTTAGTACAACCATAAAAAACGACAAAATTTCCAAACTAAATGACAAATATCTAATATTAAACCAATAGATAATGATTAATGTTTTTTTAAATACTCATTAAATTCTACGGATGTACGCATGTAAGTTTATATTCGTAAAAGCAAACGTTCGATATTTATTTACATAGGTGTAAAAAGGTATTACAGGCTAATTCACATCCTGTTGAGAAATCAGGGGAAATTTCAAACCTTATTTAGAAATTCATTCTAAGAAGAATAAAAATTACCACAAAATTACTTGTTATACATACTATTAAAAATGACATTGGAATTTGTCCAAAATTAGATAACATCATTGGATCAATCGTTAACCACATCCACACAAATAGATTAATATTAAATAGTTAAATGTGTTAACTGAATGTTAAAAAAAATTCCGGGTTTGATTCCCAGAAAGGATTTAACAATTTTAATAATACTATTTGTTATTTTGCCCATAACAGGCAGGTGTAGTGTTAATTATTTGCCCTCGATCAGTTAGTAACAGGGCTACAAAAAATGTGGTGTGAAACACTCACACAATTTACTCTTGCCGATGCAAATAATTAACAATAAACCTAACATTAGTAATAAAACATTAGAAATAAACAAAAACTAACCTCAACAAACATAACCTAATTTTAATCATGAGTGAAAGACGCAAAATGAAAATCGAACTCAGTTTGGCTTAAAAATACGGAAAATCACTCTTTCACGCTAAACTAGGCTCTGTAGAGAAAAATGTTATAAATAAAAGTTGCAGATCTTTTAATTTTCTATAAATTCGATTATATACACTTTTAATATAAAATGTAGATCATATGTAGAGATCATCGCACAATAAGTCTAATGAGCAATGTATTGAAGCTATTCCTAAAAATTATTCATAAACGGGTGTATGGAAAATGTGAGGAGTATATCAGTGAAACACAGTTCGGATTCAGAAATGGTCTGGGCACTAGAGACGCCCTATTCTGTTTACAAGTTCTTGTGCAAAGATGTATGGACATGGGCAAAGATGTATATATAGCATTCATCGACTATGAAAAAGCGTTCGATCGAATAAAGCATCACAAACTTATACATGTCCTGAGGAAAGTAGGACTGGATGAAAAGGACATAAGGATTATTGCAAACCTGTATTGGCATCAAACGGCCAACGTCAGAGTGGATGGTGAAATCACAGAAGACATGGAGATAAAAAGAGGTGTGAGACAGGGTTGTGTGCTATCACCAACACTTTTTAACATCTGCTCGGAGGAAATTTTTGCGGAAGCTCTGAATGAAAGTCAGGAAGGCATTGTAATTAATGGGGAGGTACTAAATAATATACGCTATGCAGATGATACCGCCTTGCTGGCCGACTCGATGGAAGGTTTGCAAATCCTTTTGTCCAAAGTATACACCGCCAGTAAGGATATGGGTCTGAATATGAACGTTTCAAAGACCAAATATATGGTAATTTCGAAAGCGCCGCTGATAAACAACATACAAATTAAGCTTAACAATGCGACTATAGAAAGGGTATTGCAATATAAATATCTGGGGTGTTGGATGAATGATAAATGGGATTTGTCTCAGGAGATAAGGGTGAGGATAGAGACCGCTCGTAGCGCATTCTGCAGAATGAGACCAGTGCTGAGCAACCGTAACATCAACCTTAAAATTAGAATTCGAATGGCGCAGTGTTATGCGTTCTCTGTTCTCCTTTATGGTTTGGAGGGATGGACGTTGACAAAGGTCCTGAGTAACAAGCTGGAAGCCTTCGAATTATGGGTATATAGACGGATATTGAGGATCTCATGGAGAGAAAGAGTAAGAAATACGGAAGTGTTGGAAAGAATTGGTAAACAGGCGGAAATCTTACACAAGATTAAGGTCCGTAAATTACAATACTTTGCTCATGTGATGAGGAATGAGAAGTATAGAATCCTCCAACTGGTGATGCAAGGAAAGATCGAGGGAAGGAGACAACCCGGCCGTAGGAAGACGTCTTGGATCAAGAACCTCAGAGAGTGGTATGGGAGTAGTACAAGTGAACTATTTAGAGCAGCCGTCTCCAGGGTGCAGATAGCCATGATGATTGCTAATCTTCGTTAGAAGAATGCAACTACAAGAAGAAGAATATAAAATGGATACTAAGGCCGAAACTTTAAAAAAATCGATTTTTCACACGTTTTTGTGAGAAAAAAACAGAAAATTGCTAATTACTGCTAAACTAAGCGTTATACAAAAAAATGTTGAAATAAAAGTTGTAGGATTTTACATTCTCTACAACTTTTATTATATAAATTTTTTCGCTAAATTGCATATTAAACCCGTAATCTTAAAAAAAAGTGTTTTTAAGTAAAAACAGCCTCACGCAGAATTTCAGCAAACATGGCGCCTACCGTATCTTGTAGAGCATAAAAAATGTAGTAAACCAGACGATTTTTAAAAAAATCGTACGACCAGTTTTTGAGAAAATCACAAAAAGTGAAAAATTATACGAATAAACTACTACTTCCGGTTGACCGATTTTAATGAAAATGTTCGTGTCGGGTCCGGTAGTGGTATGTAACTTAAGTTTCAAGTTTCAAATTCGTACGATGTTCCGTTCTTGAGATATAGTGTTCACACACACGCGCGCGCGCACACACACACACACACACATACACACACGCACACACACACAGACCAATCGCTAAAAACATGTTTTGTTGGGTTCAGGGGGTCTGAAAACGTATAGATTCGGTGAAAACTCGATTTCAAAAAATCGACATGAAAACAATACTTTCCTTCCTATATATTCATATAGGCAAGAGAAAGTAAAAATTACATTGGAATTTGTCCAAAATTAGATAACATCATTGGACAAATGGTTAACCACATCCAAACAAATAGATTAATATTAAATAGTTAAATGTGTTAACTGAATGTTAAACAAAATTCCAGGTTTGATTCCCAGAAAGGATTTAACAATTTCATTACTAGTTACTGCAGTCAACTTCCGATTATCCGCGGAATTGGGTGGCACGAGTGCCGCGGATAATCCGATTCCGTGGATAAATCGCAGAATGACGAAAATAATCTGGTGTGAAACACTCACACGACTTTCTCTAACCAACGCAAATAATGACCAATATAACCTAAAATTAATGATAAAACATTAGAAATAAACAAAAAAACTAACCTCAACAAACATAACCTAATTTTAATCATGAGTGAAAGACGCAAAATGAAAATCAAACTCAGTTTGGCTTAAAAATACGGAAAATCACTCTTTTGCGCTAAACTAGGCTCTGTAGAAAAAAATGCTCTAAATAAAAGTTGTAAATCTTTTTATTTCCTATAAAATGTATTATATACTTTTTTGTCGTAAAATGCATTCTAAGGCCGAAATCTTAAAAAAATAAATTTTTCACACGGTTTCGTGAGAAAAAAACAGAAAATTGCTAATTACTGCTAAACTAAACGTTTTACAAAAAAATGTTTGAAATTAAAGTTGTAGGATTTTAAATTTTCTACAACTTTTATTATATAAATTTTTGCGCTAAATTGCATATTAAAGCCGTAATCTTAAAAAAAACTATGTTTTATGTGAAAACAGCCTCACCAAGAATTTCAGCAAACATGACGCCTACCCTATCTTGTAGAGAATAAAAAATTGAGTAAACCAGGCGATTTAAAAAAAAATCGTAGGACCAGTTTTTGAGACAATCGCAGAAAAGTGAAAAATTATATGAATAAACTACTACTTCCGGTTGACCAATTTTGATGAAAATGTTCGTGTCAGGTCCTCTAGTGGTACCTAACTTAATTTTAAAGTTTCAAGTTCGTACGATGTTCCGTTCTTGAGATATTTCGTTCATACACACACACACACGCACGCACGCACGCACGTACGCGCGCGCGCGCACACACACACAGCCCAATCGCTAAAAAACATGTTTTTTAGGTTCAGGGGGTCTGAAAACGTGTAGATCCGGTGAAAACTCGATTTCGAAAAATCGACATGAAAACAATACTTTCCTTCCTATATATTCATAAAGGCAAGAGAAAGTAAAAAACAAAACATTTGTATGAATTTTCTGCTGCTATGATTCTTACTAGTAACTTAAACAATTTTTAATAACAAGAAATATTTTGAAATTGTTAAAAATTCCAAAGAAATTTTTATATTTTTCATAACTGATATAGCTACTGCATTACTAAACTTAAGTAGATCAATATTGAATACGAGCTAGTTAGCACGTTAGCAAAAAAACCACGACCTGTCGTAAGTCACGTCTATTAAAACTAAACGTGTTATAGATATATCATTACATAAGTATCGATCGGTGACGTCAACATTTTTTAAAAACTATTCGCAAAACAAAGTCTCATTTATCTGATCGTGTTATTTTTTATTATACACGTTGTTTTATGGTTTTATTGTTTTTTTGGTCATAACAATGTCCTTTTTTATGGTCTAACAAATAAACGATCGTATGTTTATATTTTAATAATTACTACGTGTACAGTAAAATTGCATATTTTAGATGAAGTGGACGAGGAAATTTGCACGTATGCAAATTTATTGCAATTTTAGGTAATGCAGATTAATTTTAGGATTCCAATTGATGATTGAGGCTATCATTAAATAGAGAATGTACTTTGTAACCCACCAACATTAAATTTGCTATTTTTAGGTACAATTTTCACAGGATTTGAAAAAGATAGAAAAAAAATCTGGTGTGAAATACACAAGTTTCTCTGGCCAATGCAAATAATTAACAATAAACCTAACATTAGTAATAAAACATTCGAAATAAACAAAAAACTAACCTCAATAAGCATAACCTAATTTTAATCATATATGAAAGGCGCAAAATAAAAATAGACTTCAGTTTGCCTTAAAAATACGGAAAATCACTCTTTCACGCTAAACTAGGCTCTGTAGAGAAAAATGCTCTGAATAAAAGTTGTAGATCTTTTAATTTTCTATAAATTTAATTACATACACTTCTGTCATAAAATGCATACGAAGGCCGAAATCTTAAAAAAAACAATTTTTACACGTTTTCGTGAGCAAAAACAGAAAATCGCTAATTACCGCTAAACTAACCGTTATACAAAAAAATAATATAAATAAAAGTTGTAGCATTTTAAATTCTCTAAATTTTTTATTATATAGCCTACATTTTTGCGCTAAAATGCATATTAAAGCAGCAATCTTAAAAAACAACTTTTTTTACATGAAAACAGCCTCTCCAAGAATTTCAGCAGACATGACGTCTTATTAAGCATAAAAAATTTAGAAACGTGACGATTTTTAAAAAAAATCGTAGGACCAAAATTTTGAGAAAATCGCAAAAAAGTGAAAAATTACACGAATAAACTACTACTTCCGGTTGACCGATTTTGATGAAAATGTTCGTGTCGGGTCCGGTAGTGGTATGTAACTTAAGTTTCAAGTTTCAAGTTCGTACGATGTTCCGTTCTTGAGATATTCTGTTCACACACGCGCGCGCGCGCACACACACACACAGACCATTCGCTAAAAACATGTTTTTTGGGTTCAGGAGGTCTGAAAACGTGTAGATCCGGTGAAAACTCGATTTCGAAAAATCGACATGTAAACAATACTGTCCTTCCTATATTCATATAGGCAAGAGAAAGTAATAAAACTTTATATTGACTACTTATAGGTTGTTGAGTTTCTGACAGTTTTTTCAATTTAATCTTTTGGACTATAAAATTTATAAAAAGTAACGAATAACATAAAATTTTTACAAATTATTTTCTACGTTTTTTATAAATATTACTTATTTTAGGAACACCTAAGGAAGTCATAAAAATTTCAGTATTTATACAGCCAGACCCTATGGTGAATGAAGTGAAGGTGTCATTAGCAGAGTGAAAAATATGTGCTTTTCAGAGTGCCCGGCATGCTGATAAGTACTTTTCCATTCAGTGAGGAAGGTAAGGTAAACCACCTCACTCCTTGTTTTATTTAGTAAAACCTCTACAGGTTCAAACCAGCCTACAGGCTGATGACATAAACAACATAATTTTGTTAATAATTAATAATTTTTGTAAGTTTAAGGAAGCCGGTTTATTATTTATTATACCCAAATCCCGAAAGAATCTAGGGTCAGTTGATAAAACACCTTAATTTTTGTGTTTTTCCATTTTAATTTATTGGTAAACAAATTTAAATAGGTAAATAGATTCATTTTCTTATTATTTTTAAACGATTTTACTTAATCACCAAAGTACGAAAGAATATTTAAAAAAAATAATAAACTTAAAATAAAGGTTATAAATAAATTACGTAAAATTTCCACCGAATTTCAGCCATCTAACTCATCTGGAACTTGGTAAATAAATATATTGGTTTAAGGGTAGGACACCCTTATTAACCTTTTAGGGGTACATGTTGGAAATTGGTAAGGACATTTTTAAGTTCCACTATAAATAAAATCACCGAAATTCTAATTTAATTTGTCTGGAACTTATTAAACGGAAAATATCAGTTTAAGGGTTGAACACTATTTTTATTACCTTAGGGGTACATTTTGAAAACGATTAAGGGTTAATTTTTGTAGTTGAACTATAAGTAACATCTCTACCGAATTTCAGCCATCTAGCTCCACGAAGAAACAAAAATTCAAAACGACAATGTCTGCACAAAAAATCATGTGCACTGTCTTTCGGGATGGGAAAGGTGTTTTGCTGATGGATTTTCTCCCAAGAGGTGAAACCAATAATGCGGCAAGGTATTGCGAAACCTTAAGAAAACTAAGGCGGGCAATTCAAAACAAACGGAGAGGAATGCTCAGTAACGGAATTGTGTTGCTCCATGACAATGCTCGGCCCCATACCGCTGGTGACACTCAAACATTGATTCGACAATTTCGTTAGGAGCAGTTCGATCACCCGCCCTACAGCCCGGACTTGGCACCGTCTGACTACCACTTGTTCCTGTACATGAAGCGCGAGCTAGGCGGCCAACGCTTTGAAACCGACGATGAAGTGAAAACTGCCGTGGAGTCGTGGCTACATTCGTTGGCGGGAACCTTCTACGAAGAGGGTATAGACAAATTGATCACCCGCTACGACAAGTGTTTGAACATAGGTGGAAACTATGTCGAAAAATAGTTTAAGGTTTGGGCTTTCAGTAGAAATAAAATTGTGTTGAAAAAAAATTGTTTTACTTGTTTTTTTTAAACGGTACTTACTTTCTGAACACGCCTCGTAGTAAAGAGAAAAATATCGATTTAAGAGTTGATAATTTTTTTCAACCCCTTAACTTTGAATGTTGAAATCGTTTATTTTTAATTTTTTTTACCCTAAAGGGAATATTACTCCAAATTTCAGCTTTCTAACTATGTGCAAGTAGGAGAATTATTTATTGATGAGTATTAAAATTAAGGTTAAAAAATACCTTAATTTTTGTGTTCTATATTCAATTATTCTTTAACAACAATTAAAATAAATAATTTTTTTATTTATTATTTATTTTATTTATTTATTATCTCTAAACCGTATTAATGATTCACCACGTACGATTTAGTATTACTGATCAAATAGAAAATAAAATGTTAAAAATATAATTATACAGTGATTCGAAAAAAATGTATTTGATTTTAAAAGTAATAAAATACAGTAATAAATATATTAATGAATATATCTTATAAATAGAATAATATTTATGAATGATAATAAATCCCCGCAATAATTTATTTTCTTTACAACAACCAATCCCGTCATCATAAGGTCTCCGACTCCCTCTTTTTCTAATATTACTTAACTCTGCTTAATGTTTAAAATAATTGCAAACTTGCATTAGAAAATAAATATCTAGTGAATTACACGAGGTCAGTGATTGCAAATATTTCGCAATATTGACTATAAATAAAAGAAACGTAGTAGGAATGTACAGTAATAGAATTTTTTTATGATTCTCAGTAATTCAAATGAATTTTCTACCTGCTCTAACTCACGTAGTATGTTCTGGTAGACTAACTCAATTAGAAATATAGTTGCTTTTAACTGTAATTGATCATCATCATCATCTCCTTTACGGATTAGGCCAATCGCCTGTTCCAACATCACACCATCTCTTTCTTGGACGCCCCAAACATCTCCTTCCTCGAGGGCGATACTTCAGCGCCTGAAGACTAGCTTTATCAGGTGACATCCTAAGTACATGTTCCTGCCACCTATTTCTGTACCTCCACATTTTATCAATGATTGTTTCGTCTCTCTTCAGTTCTTCTCGAATCACGCTACTTCTAATGTGTTCTCTCCGGCTACACCCCTTCACAGATCTCAAAAATCTCATTTCAGCTGCCTCCAATCGACTTAAATCTCTCTTCTTTGGTGCCCAGGTCTCACTTCCATACAGTAAAATCGGCACCGCCATTACATCGTAGAGCCTCAACTGTGTATCTTTCCTGGTTCGATTCTTAAAAGTCCTATTGATATAACCACAGACATGCTGAAACTTGCTTATTCTAGTGCTTATCTCTCTATCTAGAGCGTCATCTCGAACGAACTGATCTGCATGCTTGGAGGCAGTGAGGTGGCAGCCCCACCACTAAGCTTAACCTGCGCAGCGCCCGTACCGCGGCCAGGGGATACTTATATTACTGACAAGCATCACAAGGAGAATAACCGGACTGGAACTTTGTAATTGATGTAACACTAAAAATACGGCGTGAAACACTCATACGACTTTCTCTTGCCAATGTAGATAATCAAAAATAGAGATTAGTGAGTCACGAGTATACCTTTTGTGTATGAATTGGCTGTGATTTTTTTTTTTGTTTAACGTCCGACTGTTCTGCAATTACTGCTAATGCAGACGGTGAAACATGAAAGACTAGTGTCTTTTACACCTCTATCTCTTCTGTTCTTAAATGTTTCAGTCATATAATTGTGTGAGAATGTGGTAAGAAACACAACTATTTTTTGTAGCCCTGGAACTAGTAGACCGAAGGCCAGTAATTTAATAGTTAACCTGCCTGTTATGGTTAAATGCAGTTTGTATAGTACTTAATTTAAAATAAGTGTTATAACTGCCCATACCCCAGACAGGTGGAGTGTTAAATTATTTACACTCAATCTGTTCGTTGCAGGGGTAAAATAAATAGTTCTGTTTCTCATCATATGATCAGCCAATTAAATGACTGAATAATTTAAGATTAGAAGAGGTCGAGGTGCAAACAACACTAATCAGAGTTATCTGCTCTGAAAGTAATGAATTTCATTATACAGCAAAACCCTGTGGTGAATGAAGTGAAGATGTCATTTACAGAGTGGAAAATAAGTGCTTTTCAGAGGGCCCGGTATGCTGATAAGCATACTTTTCGACTCAGTGGGGAAGGCTATGGAAAACCATCGCACTCCTCATTTTACTCAGTAAAACCTCTACAGGTTCAAACCAGCCAACAGGCTGATCACCCAATTAACAACAACAATAAGTGTTATAAAAATTTTTCATCCCGGTAGACATTCAGACATATTGTTACTTAACAACTTACTTAATTTACTTAACGTACTTCACTTATCATACTTAACTTAACTTACTTAACTTATCATACTTAACTTACTTACCGTATCATACTTAACTTATCTTACTAAACCTATTTAACTTATCATACTTAACTTACTTAACTTATCATACCTAACTTACTTATCATACATAACTTATTTAACTTATCATACTTAACTTACTTAACTTATCATACTTAAGTTATTTAACTTATCATACTTCACTTATCATACTTAACTTACTTATCATACTTAACTTATTTAACTTATCGTACTTAACTTATCTTACTTAACTTACTTAACTGACTTAAGCTTGTTACTTTTCCAGAATTACCAGACAGATATTTATAACAGAATTGTAGGGAGAGCTGTAGAATACATTTTTGTCCACAGATAAAACCATGAAAATTTAATAATTATATTCGAATACTTCCAAGATCTAACCGAGAATCGAATCCAAAATCTTTGGCTTAATTATACCAAACAAGATCTAAAAAGAGGTTTGTTGACAATATAAATAAGCAAAACAAAAGTAAAACGATTAGATAAGCAGATGAGACAAAATAAAATTAGTTATAAAAAAAACCAAGAAAATAAAAACCGAAAAACGTGAGGTGTTGAATCGGAGTTAAAATTCCACTGTTATCAATTACAACGAAAACTGAGAGAAGATATTGTTATAGGTGAATGTATTCCAGCGGTGTTAAAACACCTGATACAAAAGAAGATAAGCGACTATAATATTGTAAACTAATATGTTAGAAACTGTATTCTTCGTTTATAACGTGCTTTTTACTTTCTCTTGCCTATATGAATATACTATAGGAAGGAAAGTATTGTTTTCATGTCGATTTTTCAAAATCGAGTTTTCACCGGATCTATACGTTTTCAGACCCCCTGAACCCAAAAAACATGTTTTTAGCGATTGGTCTGTGTGTGTGTGTGTGTGTGTGTGTGTGTGTGTGTGTGTGTGTGTGTGTGTGTGTGTGTATGTGAACAGAATATCTCAAGAACGGAACATCGTACGAACTTGAAACTTGAAACTTAAGTTACATACCACTACCGGACGCGACACGAACATTTTCATCAAAATCGGTCAACCGGAAGTAGTAGTTTATTCGTATAATTTTTCAGTTTTTTGCGATTTTCTCAAAAACTGGTCCTACGATTTTTTTTAAAATCGCCTATTTTACTCAATTTTTTATTCTCTACAAGATAGGGTAGGCGCCATGTTTGCTGAAATTCTCGGTGAGGCTGTTTTCACGTAAAAACCTTGTTTTTTTAAGATTACGGCTTTAATATAAATTTTAGCGCAAAAACTTATATAATAAAAGTTGTAGAGAATTTAAAAACCTACAACTTTTATTTCAAACATTTTTTTGTATAACGCTTAGTTTAGCGGTAATTTGCGATTTTCTGTTTTTTTTCTCACGAAAACGTGAGAAAAATCGATTTTTTTAACATTTCGGTGTTAGTATGCATTTTACGACAAAAGTGTATATAATTAAATTTATAGAAAATTAAAAGATCTACAACTTTTGTTTAGAGCATTTTTCTCTACAGAGCCTAGTTTAGCGTGAAAGCGTGATTTTCCGTATTTTTAAGCCTAACTGAGGTCGATTTTCATTTTGCGTGTTTCACTCATGATTAAAATAAGGTTATGTTTATTGAGGTTAGTTTTTTGTTTATTTTCAATATTTTATTAATAATGTTAGGTTGTATTGGTCATTATTTGCATTGGCAAGAGAAAGTTGTGTGAGTGTTTCACACCAGATTTTTATTACACGGATTTGGATTCGAGTATAACGCGGTTAGTAACATGACTCCGGCCGTAATTTTACTGTCTCACGCTGCACGACTGTATTTATACTTGTTGTTGTTTAGGTCAACAGCCGAAAGGCTGGTTTGAACCTCTAGAGGTTTTACTAAGTAAAAACGAGAAGTAAGGTGGTTTAAAATTGCCTTCCTCACTGAGTTGAAAGAGTATGCTTATCAGCATGCCAGGCCCTCCGAAAGCACTCACTTTCCACCCTGCAAATGACACCTTCACTTCATTCACCACAGGGTATGGCTGCATAATGAAATTCATTACTCTCAGAGGAGATAACAACTCTGACTAGTGTCTTTTACACCTCTACTTCTTCTGTTCTTAAATAATTCAGTCATATAAGTGGCTGCCTATGATACGATAAGAAACAGAACTATTTTTTTAGCCCTGGACCAAACAGATAGAGTGCAATTAAAATAACACTTCACCTGCCCGTTTTGGGCAGTATTGACACTAGTATTCGGTAAAATGAATAAAATCGATAAAAATATATATATATATATATGAGGTGTGGCTATTAAATAACGAGACTGACGTTGTAAAACATTTAGGCCTATTTTTAATTTTATACATAATCACTTATTGTCACTTTCAATATTCACTCCTTCTCTATCGCTACAACGCTCCATGCGAATTTTCCATGGTTGGAAACAGTGCTGGAAGTCATCTTCTGTCAGCTCCTTCAGGACATGTGCCGCTTTCTCTTTTACAGCTTCCACAGACTTAAATCTTGTCCATTTTAATGCAGATTTCACCTTAGGGAACAGGTGGAAGTCGCATGCAAGATCTGGTGAATAAGGTGGATGTCCTAACACTGAGATGCTGTACTTGGCTAGGAACCTCTTGACAGTTAACGCGGAATGAGCTGGCGCATTGTCTTGGTGGAGAACCCATGATTTGTCCTTCCACATTTCGAGGCGTTTTCCTTACTCTTGACATAGTTTAGAAAGTACCTCAAAGTAGTAATATTGATTAATTGTTTGACCTTCAGGAACCCAGTGAAGGTACACAATCCTATGGATATAAAAAAAACAATCATAATGCTTTAAATTTTGACTTGCTCATTCGAGCTTTTTTGACTCTCGGTGTATTTCGGCTCTTACAGTGCATGGATTGGCGCTTCGTTTCCACATCATAAGTAAAAAAACCATGTTTCATCACATGTTATTATCGTTTCCAATAAAATTGGGTCATTTTCAATTTTGTTCAAAGTGTCAGTACAAACATTTTTGCGAGCTTTATTTCAAACATTTATGAGTGGCACGTGTCCTGAAGGAGCTGACAGAAGATGACTTCCAGCACTATTTCCAACAATAAAAAATTCACATGGAGCGTTGTAGCGATAGAGAAGGAGTGAATATTAAAGGTGAGAATAAGTAATTATGTATAAAATAAAACTAAATTTTTACAACGTCAGTCTCGTTATTTATTAGCCACACTTCGTACATGTAATGTTATTTTTCGTACAGAAGTCTTTAAAATGTCAGACCGCTATTGTAAAAGTAGACAATGAGTCCTTCGATAGTGTAAAGATTCCGAGAGGTGTGAGACAGGGTTGTATTCTGTCACTGCAAATCTTCAATATGTATTCACAAAGTAATTTCAATGAAACACAGGAGAATGTGTAACATGGCAGCTCTTTGAATGGATAGGTAATAAATAATATACGATATGCCGATGACACCGTCATTAATGGATACCTTGGAGTGATTCTTCAACTGCTTATGAACAGAGTGACAAATAAGATCTACATTTATTACAATATAAATAAGACCAAACTGATAGCTATTTGTAAAATGTATCGACTAAATTATCGACCACTACACGACGGGCCGGCCCGTGGTGTAGTGGTCAGCGCAACTGGCTACTATGCCGGGGTCCCGGGTTCGATTCACGGTCAGGTCTGGCATTTTTTCATCTGTAAATCACCACATATCATTACCTACGCACAAGCCCAAGGCATCATCACTCAATAAAAAAAAAATTGCAGTTTTACAATAAATAATAGAAATATTGAACGTGTTAGTACATAAGTATTTGGGAACGTAATTTTTTTTTGTAAGTCCTAATATGTGTACGTTGCAATCTGTTCAATTCAGAACAATAAGCAACCCCATGACCCAATGAGAAGAGAATGATATGTATGACGTGTAAATGAGGTGTAGCCTTGTACATACTCAGGTCGACCATTCCTGAGAGAGTATGGTTAATTGAACCCCAACCATCAAAGTACACCGGTAACCACTGTCTAGCATTCAAATCCGTATAAAAGTAACTATACCTTTACTAGGATTTGAACCAGGAACCTTCGTCTCCGAAAATCAGCTGTTAAACAGCTGATTTTGGCGACGACTTTACCTCTAGACCAACCCGGTGGGTTTTATTATTGAGTAAAAGTGAATAGAAAAATATGTGATGAAATCTGTGTGAATTTTACGCCGTTAAAAATTGTTTTATATATTAGGAAAACATATTTTTGTAAAAAGATTTTTTATATACCAACCCATAATTAGTTGTATTTGTGACATGAAACTAATTCCGTCTACAAAAGGGTTAAGGGGTGAGTCTACCTAGGAAATGAAAAAGAATTTTGAGAACTTTTTTTGGCAATTTTGATTCTCTGAAATGTGCTCTTTTTAACAGTATGTTTATTTTTATTTTATAAGTTTAGTCGAAAAATTAATAAAAAACATTGCAATCGGTTTCCAGAACAACAGACCTTTTCGTACAGAATACACAACAGATTTCGATTACATTTTTTCACCAAAATCAAAAAAAATCTTATGAAAAAAATAAATAATTCAATAAATGTTTTTGAGAAAGTTTATCTAACAGTGAATACCGATGCCCCTTGATAATTTTATGCTCTTTTTCTGTTCGGTTTTCAATCAAGTTGATTGGGCTAATATAAACTGAGATATGTTTATTTCCGTGAAGTATTAAATCTGCACTTCTGCCCCTTTGAGTAGGGGTTGTGGTTGTCATATAATTATGAAAATTTAGCAATACATTCTCTTTTATGTCTCCAATGCCAGTTAAAATAATTTATGAACTTCCTACTGCGTAAAACAAAACAAAATCTGGTGTGAAACACTCACACAACTTTCTCTTGGCAATGCAAATAATTAACAATATAACCTAACATCAGTAACAAAACATTAAACATAAACAAAAAACTAACCTAAAAAATATAACCTTATTTTAATCATGAGTGAAAGACGCAAAATGAAAATCAACTTCAGTTTGGCTTAAAATTATGGAAAATCAATCTCACTCTTTCACGCTAAACTAGGCTCTGTGCAAAAAAATCCTTTAAATAAAAGTTGTAGATCTTTTAATTTCCTATAAATTTTATTATATTCACTTTTGTCGTAAAATGCATAGGCCTATTGAGGCCGAAATCTTAAAAAAGTAGATTTTTTACACGTTTTCGTGAGAAAAAAAACAGAAAATCGCTAATTACCGCTAAACTAAATGTTATACAAAAAAATGTTTGAAATAAAAATTGAAGGATTTTAAATTCTCTACAACTCATATTAGCCTACATAAATTTTGGCGCTAAAATGCATATTAAAGCCGCAATTTAAAAAAATCAAATATTTACGTGAAAACAGCCACACCAAGAATTTCAGCAAACATGGTGCCTACCCTATCGTGTAGAGCATAAAAAATGTAATAATTGAGGTGATTTTTAAAAAAAAATCGTAGGACCCGTTTTTGAGAAAATCGCAAAAAAGTGAAAAATTACACAAATCAACTACTACTTCCGGTAGACCGATTTCGATGAAAATATTCGTGTCGGGTCCGGTAGTGGTATATAACTTAAGTTTTAAGATTCAAGTTCGTCTAATGTTCCGTTTTTGAGATATTCTGTTCACACACACACACACACACACACACACACACACACACACAAACACACACACACACACACACACACACACATACACACACACACACACACACAGACCAATCGCTAAAAACATGTCTGAAATCAAACAGGTCTGAAATCTTGTAGAACCGGTGAAAATCGATTTCAAAAAATCGACATGAAACCAATTCTTTCTTTCCTATATATTCATATAGGCAAGAGAAAGTAAAAATGGGGTTGATTCCCCCCTTAAGAAAATTCTTAAAAAAAAAACGAGTCTACCAAAAACAATATTTTTTTTTAGCTTTTATTAATTGTTATCGGGAACTGAACTTTATTAACAACCACCCAGTTTAATCACTGCTTTTCGCTGTATTTTTGACGTAATTTGGCATGAAATTTTAAATCCCCAGTGGAGATTGTTCAGGAAAGGCTGTCTGCTGATCACCATATAAAGTCGCTTGTTCAACCAGTGTTGCTTAACAACTAAAAGCGGCTTCCTACCAGGTGATTGACTGGGGTGGCCTGAAGGCCCAATAAATTTTATGGGTCGATATCTTTATGTACGACCTAAGAATAAAACCGAATAAAAATATAGGGTGATTCAAAAAGAGCGCCGGTTTTGATAAATCAAATTAAGAGATTTATTTTATTGAAAAACTGAAAATAAATACATCAACAAGTTCATCTTACCTTCCGATTTCATGTATGAAAAATGATGTCATGCATGTGTCCTCCTCTACTGCGCTGGCACGCATCAACTCTGTCCATGAAATTGGATATTACTGCACGACAAGTTTCGACTTCCATTTGCCCGATAACCCGTCAAATTTCCTCCTTCAAGTCATTGATGTTTCGGGGTTTATTGGCATACACCAATGACTTCAGATGACCCCAAAGATGAAAGTCACAAGGCGTCAAGTCACATGACCTTGGTGGCCATTGATGGTCGGAATTACGAGAAATGATGCGATCCTGGAACCGTTCACGGAGCAACAACGTTGTTTCTCGTGCAGCAACTGAATTTTATACGGGTGATATTGGAGATCGTACCGAAGAATTCTCCGTACAAAAGAACATCGTAAACCCAATTGTTGAGAACGGCGACGTATTGATTTTGCTGGGCTAACAGCCACACTGTCACGAACCAACGCAACGTTCTGCTCAGTTCGGCCAGAACGACGACGTCCAGAACTTTTAAGGTCGAGTTTTGAACCCGTCTCATAAAACTTTTTCATGAGCCTGCGAACTGTTAATTCATTCGGTGCTTCATTACGTCCTAGAGTACCGCGAAGTCGCCTGACAGTAGCCGCATAACTCTCTCCACTCTGGTAAAATGTTTTGACGATTAACACTCGTTGTGCAATAGTAAACTTCTCCATGGTTAGACACAGACTGCGAGAGTACTACACTGCGAACAAGAGAAACTACAACTGAATCGTCAATCGGAATGTTCTCCGAAATAGAAATGAGGTCTAACAATGTTGCCAACCGATAAACAAAAATTTACCAGCCGTTTAAAAACCGGCGCTCTTTTTGAATCACCCGTTGTATCATTTATTTAATAATATAAAAATAAACAATACATTTTTCATGTTCTTTTTAAAGGATATAGATTTAAAAAAATATTACATTCATCCATAAATGGACATCAGACGCAGGCATTTTGAATAAAATAGAAGGAACTAAACAAATCTATTGTTAAGTTTGATATTCATCTGTCAAAAACATGATATTATTCTATTTGTCATACTTAATTTTGTACTCTATTAACTTTACACGAACAAAAATAATATAATTTTTCAATAGTTTATGGAAATACAAAGAACAATACAATATTTAAAACGAGAATAGTAATATAGTAATTTTTACATAATCTTTAAAAATCTGTTGTAAAACTCTCACACGACTTTCTCTTGGCAATGTACATAGTAAAACATAGTTTAATCTTAGTAAACATGGTCGGAAATCCTCTCTCCTTCTAAACTTAACGGTTATCTATAGATAACCGTTAAGTTTAGAAGGAGAGAATTTTATATATATATATATATATATATATATAAAATTCGATGTATATGTGTGTGTATGTATGTGTGTGTGTATGTTCCCCTTTATCTCCTAAATTACTGAACCAATTTTCATGCAGTTTTTATTATGTTGTAACTATGATGCCGGTGCAGGTTTTAGGCTATTGAAACCGCGAAAAAGTTAGCCCTAAAGGGTTGAAAATAATGTTTATGTCCTACATTAAGGCTTTTATGAGGTTAGATAATCTGCTGTTTTTAAACCAGCTGATATAGCTGATTCAAATATAGATTTGTCATAAATAAAGTCATATGATTTAGTAAATAGCGACGTGGTGCTAAGGATCAGCTGGTGACAACATCACATGATTATTTTATTATGTAGATACGATTTTGTATTGTTGAGTATTTTATAAAAGTAAAGTTCCGTGTTTCTTTAATTTGTTTTAATTTAATTTTATTTTATTTTTTGGTTTAACGTCCGATTGTTCTGCAATTACTGCTAATGCAGACGGTGAAGGATGAAATGATTTTTGTAACTTATGAAAATATGCAGTACCATAATGGGATTCGAACCCAAGACCGCATGATGAGAAGGGAGTACGTTACCAACTCGCCAATTTTCTTTTAATTGGTGAGTGATCAAATGCTTTGATATTTTATTTTGACTTTTATTTTATTCAACGTAGATTTAAGTTTTTGGTTTTGACAATTATTTTTTTTGTGGTTGTTTATTTTTGTTTTTTGTTTTCTTCCATTTTCAATAATGCTATCGAAAAAAACCATCACTAGGAAGAAAATCTTCAAAAGCAAAAAAAACTTCAAAAAGCAAAAACTACTGTTTTTTTTTTGATGAGTCGGATCCGTTAGTAGTATCTAACTTAAGTTTCAAGTTCGTACAATGTTCCGCTCTTGAAACATTCTGTTCACACACACACACACACACACGCACACACACACACACACACACACACGCACGCACACACACACACACACACACACACACACACACACACACACACACACACACACACACACACACACACCAATTGCTAAAACATATTTTTTGGGTTCAGGGAATCTGAAAACATGTATATCAGGTGAAAACACGATTTCGAAAAATTGACATGAAAACAATACTTTCCCAATACTTTCCTTCCTATATATTCATATTGGCAAGAGAAAGTAAAAAGAAAGGTGATAATGGGCAGCATTTGTAATCACACCCAATCTTAATCACACCCAATCTGTTTCAATAAACCTTAATTTAGGTATCAACATTCTTTTGAATCTACAAATTATAAAATATTTAGTTAAAACAGTATAGAATAAATACAAAATATTTGTCAAGATTTATTTGACACTTGGTAAACATATGTAGGCCCTACAGTTCAGCCGTTCTTAGTTTGCTCCTACTGTCAACAAACAAAAGCCACCTACTACAGGGTGAACGCTTGAATCTCCGACTTTACGGATGTCGTATTCCTATTAAGTTAACTATTTTTTAAATTATAAGCACTTAAAGTACTAAAAACATCAGTCATGATATGATGTAGGCCTAACAATTTCATTTAGAAAAATACTTTTAAAAGTATTTTCTATTTAAATACTTTTGAAAGTATTTTGTTGTTAGTTTTTAATCAGCGTGTACACATTTTGATATAATGCGCATGCTCAGTGACGTTATTATTTGTTTACATTAGGAGCAAACTAAGAGAGGCTGGAATGTAGAATAAATACAAATTATTTGTCAGGATTTATTTGACACTTGGTAAACATATGTAGTGTATCTTTTGACATGTTTAAGAATGTAATAGTTGATGACAGTGTCAGTGTCTGTCACCAGTTTTCATAGTTTAGCGTCGCAGCTGCGTCACATACTAACATATTAGTTGACCTCTAATAACTTTGTCTTATTAAATAAATTACTCCAGTCTGTCTATACCCTGTACCCTATAGTTCTTTATTTATTCTGTCAATTTATTCCGCAATATTTTCATTAAACTAGTTATCAGGATAATAGGTTTGATAATTCTTCTATTAATAGATCTCATGTGGAATCTCCTCTTGTAAAAATACTTCATCTCCTCGTGATCAAGGAAAAAGATCAAGACATAAGATAACGGGTGTTTCAAAAAGGACGCACTTCGAAGTTTGAGAACGCTAATTTATTACATTAAATAATTACAAATTACACAAATTATACGGTATGAAATTATTACCTTTATAACATTCAGATTACCTTTAAAACTTCACAATAAATGTTCAAAATGACTTCCTCCGCTTGTAATGCAAGTTCGGACACTTTTCATAACATTTGCAGCCACTTTTCGTAGTGTTTGCTCATTAATGTTAGTAATCTCACTTTCAATATTAGCCTACAATTCTTCAATTATATGAGGATTGTTTTTAAAAACCTTACTCTTTAAATTCCCCCAAAGAAAAAAATCCGCAGGAGTAAGATCTGGGGATCTTGGTGGCCACAATCCTTTTGATATCATACGATGGCCAAAAAATTCTCGTAAGATATTCAGCGTTTCAGCAGAAGTATGGCACGTTGCGTTATTCTGCTGAAACCAACAATCTCGATCGTGTAATTCTAACAACGCTATAAATTGTTCAATTAAGTTACGGTACACCACACCATCTACAGATGTGTCAAAAAATAAAAGCCCAACAATACGACGCCGGGAGATCGCACACCAAACACTAATTTTACGTGCGTGTAGTGGACGTTCATGAAATGTGTGAGAATTATGAGCGTTCCACATTCGACAGTTTTGGCTGTTGATGTAACCACCCAAGTGGCCAAGTGGAACCATGCTTCGTCACTGAAATAAACACGATCCAATATTTCAACACCGTTGTCATTAACAAGAGAACGTATCCAACGACAATACTGTATACGTTTCCCATGGTCAACTTCTTTCAGTTCATGAACGACACCGATGCGGTAAGGATGCAGATTTAATTTTTTTGTAGCCCTTAAAGCGGAAGATAGTGATAATCCAGCCTGTGAAGATAACTTTCTAAGTGATTTGTCGGGTGAGGTAGTCAAACGTTGTTTCACATCGCCCAAAACTTGTTCTGTTAACACTGATGGTCGACCTGTGCTTTTCCGATCCTGTACACTACCAGTCTCACGAAATTTATTAATCAGACGCGATATTGTGGTGTTATTAGGTACTTCAGAAGTGGGAAATTTTAACTGGAACTCGTCTTTCACTCGTTCGTAAGATTTATATGCGCAATAACTTTCAATAATAAAAACACGTTCATCCTTTGAAAAAACCATGTTTGAACTTATACAGACACAAATGAATACTGGGATAGCACTAGTACATGTCAGTAATACACAATGGGTTAACAATGAGTACGGTAGTGCCAACTGTTATTTGGAGGAAAAAATATTCCCTATGCAGAAAATATTAACCCTTAAACTTCGAAGTGCGTCCTTTTTGAAACACCCGTTATTAGGCATTTTTAGATCAAGTAAAGTAATTTGAATAATTTATGGAAGCTGTTTTTGCAATGCCCACTTTCAGCATTTATGTACCCAATTTGAAACTGTACAATATTAATACGTACGTACTAAAAATGATAACTGAATTTTTTCTTTTTGCCTTCTTGATATTTCCAAAACGATTAAGTTCTATTCGCTTGATTTTCTCTTTCTTTCGTCTTCAGAAAACACATTTTGTTTTCTTAAGAGATTTTTCTAATTTGTTTATTTGAGATACCATTTAAACCTTTCAAATTAGGCATACATTGATCGTTAAAGACATTATTGCACATTCGTTTATCCATTATCAACTTCTCCCAATAAAATTAGACGAAGAAAATGAATAAGGAGGAGAACGAGGAGGAGGAAGAGGAAGAGAAAGTGGAAGAGGAGAAGCAAGAGGATGGAGGAGGATAAGAGGAGGAGGAAGTGGATGATGAAGAATGAGTGGAAGAGGAAGAGAAAGAAGGAGGAGAGGAGGGAGAAGAGAAAGAAGAAGAAGTAGAAGAAGAAGAGGAGGAACAGGAGGAGGAGGACGAGGAAGAAAAAGAGGAGGAGGAGAAGGAGGAAGGGGAAAAAGAGTAAAAATAAGACGGAGGAGGAAGAAAGCAAGAGAAGGAGGAGGCGGAGGAAGGAGGAGGAGGAGAAGGAGGAAAATAAGAAGAAGAAGAAGGAGAAGGAGAAGGAGGAGGAGAAGGAGAAGAAGGAGAACAAGAAGAAGAAGAAGGAGACCAAGAAGAAGAAGGAGAACAAGAAGAAGAAGAAGAAAAAGAAGAAGAAGAAGAAAAATAAGAAGAAGAAGATATTGTTTGGGGACGTTTATACTACCGTCGCTACACACCCACTTTAAAAAAAAATGTAATCTAATAAATTTTTTTACCAAAATAATAATGATGATGATAATAATTATCAATAAAAAAAACTGTTTTTAATTAACATAAATACGCTAGATATGTTTGAAAAATTAGGCTTATAAAATGAAGATAATAAAATGGCACTAAAAAGTAAATAAATAAATAATAATAATCAGTTTAATTTACGTAGAATAGGCGGATATAATGATAGTAATGAGAAGGAGGGCAAATCAAGTGGTAGACCTCCGCAACTCACATTTCTATAAATAAGTTTTAAGAGGAGGACGTGTTCAATTCAATGAATCTTGTTGTATATTAAATTAAACTTGAAATACAAGCCTATATTTTTATTCATTACACCGTAATTTAATTTAGGTAGTGTAGAGTTGTTATTCATATACAGGTGATTGTGTACGTTGATGATGAAATTTTAGTGTTCAAATATTTTATTTTACGTTTTCTTGGTAATATTTCGAGTTAAATGAAATCGTAAAGTAACTTACAAAGAATTTTTCTAATATAGTAGATCCTCGAAAGTAAGCGTCTCAAGAGGATTTGGGAAACAGTATTGTTATCGAGGAATTTTTCTAGTTAAGGTTCATGCTATCAAGATTATTGTTTAGGTGAACAGACGAAAGGGTGGCTTGAACCTCTAGAATGATTCTCAGTGATTCTCAACCTACTCCGACACTTACAAGAAGTCAGACCAGGCTTTCGTTTGGAGTGGCCAAAGAAACTGTGCGAAAACCTTGACCAGGATAGACCAACATTATTATATGATAACATTACCATATGCATTATGCATATATGCATATATGCATATATGCATATAACATTAACACATGCTGAAAACATATATGCTATAATATTAACATATACGCTGATAACATAGGCTATAATATTACTAACATATTATGCTAAGACTAACTGACTAAAAACGGATCCTTAATCGTGTACAATGTCCATATTCATAATCCAACTTAATAATTGTCCATGAAAAATGTAGCATTTTAATAAAAAAAAAAACTGAAATTTTTTTAAAAAAATGTAAAAAATGGAGTATTAAGGAGAGATTAGGACGGGAGGAAGGAAGGTGAAGAAGGACGAGAGAAGAGATGGGAAATAGAAAGGGGAGGAGACAGGTGAGTAAATATTTTTAGCTTTACGTCCAACTGTTTTGGACACGTGGTTACACTGTTCTTGCGAATGAATACGATGAAGATGATAGATAAAATACTGCCAAAGGAATGTCAAACCAGACCAAGAATCAAAACCGGGACCACTGCTGTAGAAGCCGGTGGCACTGACAACTACTACACAGATTGGGAAAAAATAAAGAAGAAGAGATAAATCAACAAAAAGAGATGTTACTCCGGACCAAAATTCTGGTTACGGGCCTGAGAGGGCAGATCAACAAAGAGGACGTGTTTTTCTTTTAGTTATATGTCCAACGGTTGTGTATATTAAGGTTAATACAGAAGATAAAGATGACAGATGAAAATTAATTATGAGAAAATGTGAGATCAGACCGGGAAAAGAACTCGGAACCCCTTGCATAGAAGCCAGTAGCGGCGACAATTATACTAACGGGGCGAACAGATGGAGCGATAGGGGAAGGAGAAAAGTGAAGAGGAATGTGAGAAATATCAAGGGAAGGAGGAGGATGAGGAAGAGAATAATTAGATAAAG
Source organism: Catonia carolina (assembly GCA_035578175.1). NCBI lineage: Eukaryota > Metazoa > Arthropoda > Insecta > Hemiptera > Achilidae > Catonia > Catonia carolina. Next base: position 7,544,898 of record JAQMRL010000008.1, read on the forward strand.
AGGAGGGGTGTATTTAGAGGAAATTTAAATTTGAATTTTCATATTGCATTTGTACAAGTATTTTTTAAAGTTCGTACTATTATTTTTTTCAAGTATTTAATCCACGTAGTTTTCTCGTAGGGTAAATAAATGTAGGAAAATCTTAGTTTCGATTTTATGTATTTTTCTAGGTTTTGTTCGTATATTATTCTCCATACTTCTTTAGCTCTTTCTTTCCCCTTTCATCGGTAAATTTTGATTCCTTGTATAATTTGATTTTTTAATCTCCTAAGGAATTTCTATCCAAAATAATCTGGAGCGGAATTTTATCAGTGTAATCAGAATCCTTGAATCCCAGTTTTTGCTTTTTTCTGTTCTAATATAAAGTTGAAAGTCGTTTTGTTTTTAGATCACATCAGTTATCGAAGATCTATATTTTTAAAAATCGATTTTTTTTTGTTTAACGTCAGACTGTTGTGCAATTACTGCTAATGCAGACGGTGAAGGATGAAATGATTTTTTTGTAACGTATGAAAATATGCCGTGCCTGAATGGGATTCGAACCCAAGACCGTATGATGAGAGGCGAGCACGTTACCAACTACGCCAATGTGGCTGGCAGAAATCATTTTTGATAAAAATCGATTGATGCCCATGCTTTTCATTTGTGGAAAATATCTGCATTTTCATTTCATGACTGCTTTCATGACACCTGTAGGGCTGTGGTTCCCAAATGGTGGACCGCGGGAAATTCTGGCAGTACATATAAATATTTAGCAAATAAATGAGGATTTTGAAAGCGATGTTCATTGAAAAAGAAGAACTGAATATATCTGATGAATATCAGATCCAGCCTTTGAAATGAAAAACAGCTTACTGACTAGAAACATTGATTTACAGATTATGAAAAATTTCTTAAAACATTATGTTTGGATTGTAGCATTATACGGAAGTGAAACGTGGGTGATAGGGGCTGTAGAAAAGAAGAGGATAGAAGCTTTTGAAATGTGGTGTTATAGGAAAATGTTAAAGATTAGGTGGGTGGACAAAATAAGTAATTTAGACGTTCTTAGGCGAGTGGATGAAAAAAGAAGTATATGGAAGCATCTTACCAAAAGAAGGGATAGGCTAGTGGGGCATATCCTAAGACATTCGGGTATTGGGCTATTAATAATGGAGGGTAATATTAAGGGAGTAAATTGTAGAGGGAGGCAAAGATTAGAATATATAAAGCAAATTACAAAAGATGTAGGGTGTTACAGGAATGTAGATATGAAACGACTTGCGCAAGATAAAACAGGTTGGAGAACTGCATCAAACCAGTCGAGAGACTGATGACAAGAAAAAGAATATCAGATGCATGGGCGTACCCAACGAGGGGACGGGAACAGCTGCCCTCCCCCTAAAAGCAAAAAAAAAAAAGTTAAACGGTTATTAAGTGAATAATCAGTTGTTTCCACACTGAAATTGTGTAAAAATCGAGAAGTATCGAGCCACTAGAACATTTTATTGGAGGGTTCAATAAAATGTCACAACCTGAACGATAATGGCTTGGCCCCCCCATAATTTTTATCCTGGGTACGTCCATGATCAGGTGTTGAATTAAAAATTTTTTCCTGAAACATTTCTGTATATTTTTTTTAAAGGGATATTCCGTGCCCTATACCCACCGGAGGATTCATCCCTCACCAAGTCAAGAATAAGGGTGGTACACACATGGTTCAATTTCTGGCTTAATGGTTCACAGACTTCTACGGGTTGGAAACCACCACCACTAGGGGTTATTTTTATTTGATTGTAGTTCCTTGTTTGAAAGTAAAAATTACATTCCGTGATTTTTAGACCATAGATTTTTTTGGAGGATTTTCATAACTAATAATTGTAAATTCATTATTATAATTATTTTTGCTGCCCATAACAGACAAGTGGAATGTCAAATTATTTACACTCAATCTGTTCGTTGCAGGGCTAAAATAAATAGTTCTGTTTCTTATCACATGATCAGCCAATTAAATGACTGAATCATTTAAAAGAACAGAAGAGGTAGAGGTGTAAAAGACACTAATCAGAGTTATCTCCTCTGAAAGTAATGAATTTCATTATACAGCCAGATCCTGTAGTGAATGAAGTGAAAGTGTCATTTGCAGAGTGGAAAATATGTGCTTTTCAGAGGGCCCGGCATGCTGATAAGCGTACTATTCCACTCAGTGAGAAAGGCTAGGGTAAACCACCTCACTTTTCATATTACTTAGTAAAACCTCTGCAGGTTCAAACCAGCCTTTCGGCTGATGACCTAAACAATAATTATTTTTATTTTGTAATCCCTAATATGTGTACGTTGCAATCTGTTCAATTCAGAACAATAAGCAACCCCGTGACCCAATGAGATGAGGATGATGTGTATGACGTGTAAATGAGGTGTAGTCTTGTACAGACCCAGGCCGACCATTCCTAAGAGATTATGGTTAATTGATCCCCAACCATCAAAGTACACCGGTAACCACTGTCTAGCATTCAAATCCATATAAAAGTAACTACCTTTACTAGGATTTGAACCAGGAACCTTCGTCTCCGAAAATCAGCTGTTAAACAGCTGATTTTGTCGACGACTTTACCTCCAGACCAACCTGGTGAGTTTTTGATTATTTTTAAATTATTTTTTAATAATTATAATTCATACAATTATTATACGATTATTTAATGATTAAATAAATAAAATTAAAGTTAAGAATATAGTAAATATTTTTACAAGAATTTAATAAACAAATTATTGATGAATGTAATTGGTGAAAATTTTGCATAATCCAACAATCGAACACAGTAGGTAGGACCATTGTATGAGTAATCCGTTAAGATAAATCTGCGACCGCTACGTTTTTTAATGACATATTTGCTAATAGTGGCAAATATTTGTACGGCGGACGTGTTTCGCGTCACAGACCGGTGTTTTCTTACGTCTAGATACTAGAGGGGAGGGGTTGGTTGATAATTAGAAAAAGGGGTGGGAGAAGACCGCGTGTGTCGGTCTTCGTCATTGTTTTGGAGTAGGGGAGATTCGTATAGAACAAGCGTACGTCTGATGTGCGGTGCAGTATCACCTGAAATTGTTAATTGTTACGTGCAGTCTGTGGCAGTCAGTTAACCGACTCGTGTATATAGATAGGTGTGTTAAATAGGTTACATTATTCCTGGATAATTCAGACAGAGGTTAGGAGGCATTTAATGTGACGTCATCCGCGAGTTGTCAGCGCGATCTTGTGGTTGAGACGGTAACGAGATATTTTGTGTGGTGTGTGTGTGTGTGTGTGAATTGGTACGTTGTGTTAGTGGGGCCGGTAGGGAATAACAGTAGCGGTTACTCAGTCTGTTCGCCGACTTCACGACGTTAGCATCTCTTTGGAGCTGAAACCGGTGCGCGTGTACGCTCGCGTGTTTAAAATCTCATCTAATTTTTCTTCGGTATTTGTAATTTTTTTTTGATCGATTTTATTAAAATATAAGTGGTTTTTGTGGATGTGTTTTAGTGTACGTAGAGGTGGACGCGCGTGACATTTTGTGTCGTAGTCGAGGAGTGGAATAGCCCCCAAAAGGGGGTTCAACCGAACATGTCCTGAAGAGATGCGAGCAGGATTGGCGCGACGACTCTTGCTGGTGGCAAGTGTTGGCCTCCTTGTAGTCGGCAATCCTTTGCCCGAAGCCATGGTACCCCCTGGACTACTTTTGCTGCAAGGGGCAGCCGCTTCTTCTCTTCAAGTTCCTGCCCCTGATGACCAGTCTGCGCGCAGTGAAAGGTCGGCTAATTTGTCCCACATCACCGGCACTTTTCGAAAATTAAGGATGTTCATCAAAAACAGATATCTTCAGTTGATGCCCGACGGACAAGTTAACGGAACTAATGATCAGCTTTCTGACTACAGTGAGTAACTACTTTAATTACGTTATTTTATTACTTTTTATTACATCAAATAAATCAGGTCACACCTAATGTATCAAACACCAAGTTCAATTACCTAGTATTAATATTTTTCAAAACAAAAACCGTTAAACCCCATCTTCATTACCACCATAATTATAAAAAAATTGTAAAATTATATAACATAAAAAAAATCGGTAAATTGTTTCTTCATGGAAAGTGGATTTTAAGTGAAACGTTACAAAATTATATTCATGAAAAACATTTATATAAAATTTTGAATTGTAATAAATTTCATTTCAATTTTTTTGTACTGTTGTAATTTTTTTAAATTAGGTTACCAGGTTTATATTACATTCATTATAAGGTGTTGTATTACTTTATAAATTAATCAATATAATGTTACAAAAAATTTAATTTTAAATTTAAATATTTTTGTTAAGTAGGCCTATGTGATTTTTAATTTGAACATACCGGGTTCAATTATCGGATTAGGGTAAGAAATATTTAATTTTTTTTGAAAATATGATTACTAATTTCGTTACCTAATGTTACTTATTTAAACGAAATTTTTATTTGAATTTTAAATAACACTTAGAAAAAAAACATAGTGTGGCAACTATTAAATTACTACTTTAAGAAAATTCATAGATATTTTTTAAATTTTTTTATAAAATCATTGTGTAGGGTATGCATAGAGTACATGGAAATAGTTCTTTAATGATATTGATTAAAATTTTATAAGAAATTAAAAATTTAGAAAGATTTGAAGAAAAATCGAAAATTAATTTCAATAAATTTATTTTTAAAACATTGTACAAAATTTTGTTAAATTTTACTTTTTGATTTTAAAAGTTACAATTTTGAGGCATTTCCAAATTTTTTGGGATAGAACCTGGCACACTATAGTTCATTAAATATTTGTTTTTTTTGGTAAGTTTTGACTTGTTATAATTACCAGATGCTAGCCGAGATTCGAACCCAGGAACTTCTAATTTTAGTTTAATGAGCTAACCAATAAGCTGTGGATGCGGTCTCGAGATAATTTTTAATATTTTTTTTTTTTATTTTACTTTCGATTGTTTTACACTTACTGCTAATACAGACAATAAGAAGGGTGATTGATGAAAAAATATCAGACCTAATTGGGAATCGAACCCGGGACCTCTAACGTAGAAGCCAGTTGTACCGACCACTACACCACGGACCCAATCTTAATTTACCTAAAAATATTTTTTTTAAATATATATTTTTAAATTTTATTTATTTATTTATTAAATTCAGAATCAACTGCTTCGTTATTAGGAACTAAGATACGAGAAAAGCATGAGAAAATAACAACGAATTTTTACCAAAATTAAAATTTTCCGAACATCCGGGAAACGAACCGGGAATCTTTAACATCATTATCGAACATTTTACGTTCTGAACCTTTGAAATTTTTTAATTTTTGCTGTTTTCAAAATTTTATCCATCAAAACCCGTTTAATAATTATAAATTTGAAAATATTAAAAATTTTTCACCAACCACTAAGAGTAATAAATTATTATTTTTTAAACTTTATTCTTTGAATCGAACATAAAAAACTTATCATAAAATACTATTGTAATTAACGGTACTATTCTGTAATGACGAGCTGAGTTTGTTACATTTTTTTAAAAAATAACATTAAAAAATTCTACTGGTGTTTAAATAAATCTTCACGAATAAATAATTACTTTAAAATAAAATAAAAATTTATATAAAATTAATTAAATACAAATTTAAATTGTAATTGGGTATTAAATTAAATTTAATGATAAGGGATTACAAAATTTTTTTAGAAAATTGAAAATTTTATTTAAAAATGTATTTTAAATTGTTTATTTATTCATTGACCATCACCGATTTATATAAAATAAATATTTAAATTTTAAATTTAATCCTTTTAAAATTGATCACACACGAAGTTATTTTAGAATTTTAACGGTTAACTTTGACAAAAAAATTCGAATAAATTTTGTTTATTATGTATATATTTTGACAATATAAAATAATACACAAACATAAATTTTTATGATTAATTTTAAATAAGAAGAAAGTATTACGAAATTAAAATAATACGTTCAAATACGTGGTGTGACCTTCGATGGTAAAATTTAAACAAATTTTGCGTACGTTTTTTTATTTAGTTTATTTTAAGTCACTTCGATGTATTGAAAATTAGCGACTACGTTTGGTTTTTAAGGAGAGACTGTTTGATGGTTTTGATTGAAAATTTTGATTTTCGGTTTTTTATGTTTTTCAATAGTTTAGACCTAGATCTACCACAAAAAACATTAAATTACGACAAAAAATTATTTTAATGAAAAAAATTTAAGTTTTTATCAGGTTTACCCTGAAAAATTAACATGTCACCAAAAACAAATATTTTTCATATTTTTATATTGCTCGTTTTAGTGCAAAAAGAAATTTAGTTTTTTTTTAAATATCTGCTTCACTATTTTTAATATTCTTCCCTGTTGGTGCAGCTTTCTAACCAACTGTTGATGGGAAATTTAATTTTTTGTGTACATATTGTTTTTCATTTGTGCCTTTTCCCGTAAATTTAGATTTTTCACATTTAAGTACGTTTTTCTCATGATAAAACATAGGTTATTTTGTTCATTATTTACATTGACAAGTAAAAGTCGTGTGAGTATTTCACATAAAATTTTTTATATCTAGAAATCGGAAGTCACCGTTTTGTAGCAAGCATATTCCATTACTAACTACCGATAAAACACTGCGTTCGATTCCTGGCTAGATTCTGAAAAAAAACTAAATAGACTACATTGAAACCTTTAGCAATTAATAACGAATTGACGAGATATATTAAAAAATTAAATTTATTACTTGATTACTGTAAAAGTAAATTTTTTTTTATTAAAATTGTTTTGTTTTAATATTTCTTTATGAAAATTTTACATACAGTTGGGTCACCTTACCTAATTACTGAATTAACAATTGTAACTTTACTTTTATCCGTAATATTTTGTATTAAATGATTTATTGAGACGCATAAAAATTTGATTTATAAAATAAAAATTTCCCTGACCGTAGAAGCTAATATGTTAAAGTACCCGAAAACAAGTGATCTGTATAAAAATTAAAAAATCTGGTGTGAAACACTCACACAACTTTCTCTTGCCAATGCAAACAATTAACAATAAACCTAACTTTAGTATTAAAACATTAGAAATGAACAAAAACTAACCTCAAAAACATAACCTTATTTTAATCATGAGTGAATGACGCAAAATGACAATCGAACTCAGTTTGGCTTAAAAATACGGAAAATCACGCTTTCACGCTAAACTAGGCTCTGTAGAGAAAAATGCTGTAAACAAAAGTTGTAGATCTTTAAATTTTCTATAAATTTAATTATATACACTTTTGTCGTAAAATGCATACTAAGACCGAAATGTTAAAAAAATCGATTTTTCTCACGTTTTCGTGAGAAAAAAAAACAGAAAATCGCAAATTACCGCTAAACTAAGCGTTATACAAAAAAATGTTTGAAATAAAAGTTGTAGAATTTTACATTCTCTACAACTTTAATTATATAACGTTTTGCGCTAAAATGCATATTAAAGCCGCAATCTTAAAAAGAAAATGTTTTTCGGTAAAAACAGCCTCAAGCAGAATTTTAGCAAACATGGCGCCTACCCTATATTGTAGAGAATAAAAAATTGAGTAAAATAGGCGATTTTAAAAAAAATCGTAGGACCAGTTTTTGAGAAAATCGCAAAAAAGTGAAAAATTATACGAATAAACTACTACTTCCGGTTGACCGATTTTGATGAAAATGTTCGTGTCGCGTCCGGTAGTGGTATGTAACTTAAGTTTCAAGTTTCAAGTTCGTACGACGTTCCGTTCTTGAGATATTCTGTTCACACACAGACACACACACACACACACACAGACCAATCGCTAAAAACATGTTTTTTGGGTTCAGGGGGTCTGAAAACGTATAGATCCGGTGAAAACTCGATTTCGAAAAATCGACATGAAAACAATACTTTCCTTCCTATATATTCATATAGGCAAGAGAAAGTAAAAATTACTTAACCAAATTTTTCCAAAATCCGTAAAAACAGGAATTATTTTAAATAATTACATGATCTGGAAGTGACAAAATTATACAATCCCAAATTTTTCATCCAGTAACTTTTCATTAAAGGGATTATCTTCAGGATTCCTGGAGTAGTTTGTAATTAATTCAGAACTTCACCTTTATGTGATGGGCGTATTACAGATTAATCTAATTTCAAACAAAAATATAGAATACAATTTAATACCCACAAATAAATGAATGTGTTTTATTATAAATTATGTATCTACTTTAATTTTTTTTGTTTAACGTCCGACTGTTCTGCAATTACTGCTAATGCAAACGGTAAGAATGAAATGATTTTTTTTAACGTATGAAAATGTACCGTGCCTGAATGGGAATCGAACCCAAGACCGCATGAGTATCTACTTTAAGAATATTTCAAAAAATTAATTTTATTGTCTACAACAAAGTAGTCGCCGTGAATCAATTGTTTAACAGCTGATTTTCGGAGCAGCTGGTTCAAATCCTAGTAAAATTATTTACTTTTATACGGATTTGAATATTAGACAGAGGTTACCGGTGTTCTTTGATGGTTGAGGTTTAATTAACCATACTCTCTCAGGAATGGTCGGCCTAGGTCTGTACTAGACTACACCTCATTTACACGTCATGCACATCATCCTCATCTGATTGGGTCACGGGGTTGCTTATTGTTCTCAATTGAACAGATTGCAACGTGCACATATTGTGTTGTTTAGGTCATCAGCCGAAAGGCTGGTTTGAACCTCTAGAGGTTTTACTAAGTAAAAACGAGGAGTGAGGTGGTTTACCTATGCCTTCCTCACTGAGTGGAAAAGTACGCTTACCAGCATGCCGGGCCCTCCGAAAAGCACAAATATTTTCACTCTGCAAATGACACCTTCACTTCATTCACCACAGGGTCTGGCTGTATAATTAAATTCGTAACTTTCAGAGGAGATAACTCTGATTAGTGTCTTTTACACCTCTACCTCTTCTGTTCTCTAATGATTCAGTCATTTCATTGGCTGACCATACGATAAGAAACAGAACTATTTATTTTTGCCCTGCAACGAACAGATTGAGTGTACAAATATTATGGATGAAAAAACTACAACAATTTAAAAAGACCTGGTTTGATTTCTTTACATTTAATATTAAAAAGAAGAAATTATAATTTGAAATTTGCCCATACAGGCAAATGGAGTGTTAAATTATTTGCACTCGATCTGCTAGTTCCAGAACTACAAAAAATAGTTTTGTTTCTTATCACATGGTCATACGATGGAAGTTTTTTGCAACAGAAGAGGTAGAGGTGTAAAAGACCCTATGGTGAATGAAATGAAGGGTTCATTTACAGGGTGGAAAGTAAATTCTTTTCAGAGGGTCTGGCATGCTGATAAGCATACTTTTTAACTCAGTGAGGAAGACAATAGTAAACTACTTCATGCCTCGTTTTACTTAGTAAAACCACTAAAGGTTCAAACAAGCTTTTCAACTGATGACCTAAACAACAATAATTTTAAATATGTACAACAAAATTTTATTAAATTTAAATTTTAGAATGAGAGAAATATATTTGTGAAATTTAAGCAATTAAAACTTTTTGATGATTTATGTGAAGGATTTTGGTAAATTTTAGTAAATTTTAACTTTAGTAAAGTTAAGCGGAATACAATATTATGTAGTGAAGTTTAAATATATTCAAATTTTAATAGTATAAATTTTGGGATAAATTTGAATAAATAATTTTAGGAGAGAGAGAGAGAGAGAGAGAAATAAGAGTTGGTTGAAAGTGTTAAAATGCATAAATTTAACTGATGTATTAGAATTGTTAAAGACTGGGATGTTCTGCAAGGGTGACCGCAGCACTATGTACATTTTAGATTAACAATTTACCCTAAGCCATTTGTAGCTATGTACTTTATAACATTTTATAACAAGGGAAGGCAAACGCGGTTAAAATGAGTGCGACGACCTCTCACATACTCACTTCATTAATACTCTGTTAGGCTGTTCAACATTTATTCCTATATACTTTGTTAATAACATTTTAATAATAACATTTATAAAGATTTATAACATTTTAAAATGTTATAAAGTTAAATCATTTAAGTTGAATTTAAATAATATTGAAATTTTAAAATAAATGTGAAAAACCTGTTGACCGACAGAGTGAGCGGTGTATAGGAGACAGACAGTGAAAGCTCTCTCTCCCCCCCCCTTCTCTTTCTCTACGTCCGACACTAGCCGACGAACGATCTCGCTACACCAGAGCTAAGAGGGATGTGTGCAGTTCTTCATCAAACCAATCGCACATTCTCTGTAACCTTCTCCAATGTCAACGTTTCTAATCTTTCTGTTACAATTTTAATTCTTTTACAAATTTGTTTTAAAATGTTTTCCCATTTTTAATCCTTATGTTTTCTTATATTTTATAATAATGTGTTCAAATCAACTATCAAAAATTATGGGAAAAGGGTCTAGAAAAATTCAATTTCAAGAAAATTGCATTAATTGCTTAGAGGAGATCACCCAGTAACAGTATTCCAGAAAATTAAAGTTTTCGTTAATTTTTTTCTATTTTTTACTTTCTCTTGCCCCGTTGTTCAGATAATTATCGCTGATAGATTGGTTTGAACCTCTAGAGCGGCAGTTCTTAACCTTTTTTTGGTCACATGGCCGGCCCGTTGGCGTAGTGGTTAGCACAACTGGCTTCTACGTCGGGGTTCCGGGTTCGATTTCCGGTTAGGTCTGGCATTTTTTCATCACTCATTTTCATATGTCATCGTTCTCCAACGTCTGCATTAGCAGAAATTAAGAAACAGTCAGCAGTAAAACCAAAAAAAAAGAAAAAAAGTTGGTCACGGCACATTATCTTATGCAGAGAGTTCCCGCGGCACTAACGCACTAGTTGGACTGAAACAGTACCCAATGATAGCAATGGACGCAGTTAATACCCTGTTACATTTTCCAACCAACTACTTATTTTCATGCAAGCTGGGCTTTTCGACACAACCAAACATAAAAAATCTGGTGTGAAACACTCACACAACTTTCTCTTGCCAATGCAAATAATTAATAATAAACCTAACATTATTAATAAAATATTAGAAATAAACAAAAACTAACCTCAAAAACATAACCTTATTTTAATCATGAGTGAATGACGCAAAATGACAATCGAACTCAGTTTGGCTTAAAAATACGGAAAATCACGCTTTCACGCTAAACTAGGCTCTGTAGAGAAAAATGCTCTAAACAAAAGTTGTAGATCTTTTAATTTTCTATAAATTTAATTATATACACTTTTGTCGTAAAATGCATACTAAGACCAAAATGTTAAAAAAATCGATTTTTCTCACGCTTTCGTGAGAAAAAAACTGAAAATCGCAAATTACCGCTAAACTAAGCGTTATACAAAAAAATGTTTGAAATAAAAGTTGTAGGTTTTTAAATTTTCTACAACTTTTATTATATAACGTTTTGCGCTAAAATGCATATTAAAGCCGCAATCTTAAAAAGAAAATGTTTTTACGTAAAAACAGCCTCACGCAGAATTTCAGCAAACATGGCGCCTACTCTATCTTGTAGAGAATAAAAAATTGAGTAAACCAGGCGATTTTAAAAAAAATCGTAGGACTAGTTTTTGAGAAAATCGCAAAAAAGTGAAAAATTATACGAATAAACTACCACTTCCGGTTGACCGATTTTGATGAAAATGTTCGTGTCGGGTCCGGTAGTGATATGTAACTTAAGTTTCAAGTTTGTACGATGTTCCGTTCTTGAGATATTCTGTTCACACACAGACACACACACACACACACACACACACACACACACACACACACAGACCAATCGCTAAAAACATGTTTTTTGGGTTCAGGGGGTCTGAAAACGTATAGATCCGGTGAAAACTCGATTTCTAAAAATCGACATGAAAACAATACTTTCCTTCCTATATATTCATATAGGCAAGAGAAAGTAGAAACAAGCAGCGCGATAGACTATTCCCAGTTGAACTGGAAATGCGTGTGTGTTTGTCTTCAATTCCACCACCAATTGATCTTTTGTTGTAAGGCGTAAGCCAATAAATATCACATAAAATAAGTTTAAGTTCTTCAATATTATACTATTCTCTTCACTGTTGTAGAAACTTGACCAAGGAAAACAGGAATGATGTGGTTTACCACTCTTCCTCACTAAGTGGAAAAGTATGCTTATCAGCTTGTCAGGCCCTTTGAAAAGCATCTACTTTCCACTCTGCTAATGACACCTTCAATTCATTCACCACAGGGTCTGGGTGTATAATGAAATTCATTACTCTGAGAGGAGATAACTCTTGAATAGTCTCTTTTACACCTCTATCTCTTCTATTCTTAAATACTTCAGTCATATAATTGACTGACCATGTGATAAGAAAAAGAAGTAATTTTTGCGGCCCAACTATTAATACTACTCTCTTGCCCTATGTAATAATACAGGGTAGGAAAGCATTGTTTTCATATAAAGTTTCACCGGAATTACAAGTTTTCAGGTCCCCTGAATCCAAAAAACATATTTTTACCGATTGGTCTGTGTGTGTGTGTGTGTATGTGTGTGTGTGTGTGTGTGTGTGTGTGTATATGTGTGTGTATGTGTGTGTGTGTGTGTGTGTGTGTATGTGTGTGTGAACAAATATCTTAAGAATGGAATATAGTACAAAGTTGAAATTTAAAACTTCAGTTAGGTACTATTAGAGAATTTGACTCGAACATTTTCAAAATCGGTCCACTGGAACTAATAGTATAATCGCGCGTTTTTTTATGTTTTGCAATTTTTTCTTAACGGCTTCTACAATTTTCTATACCTATTTTAGAATGATCCGAAAAAATCTGTTGTGTAGCTACACGAAAACAAGCTCACTAGAAAAATTTCAATATAATTTTCCAATATGACAATGTGCACACCCGCCTGTCACATATGAGTTACAAAATAATTTTACAAATTTATTTTAGCCGCGTAATGTGTAAACATGATTTAAAACACGTAGCTTAGGCAATTCAGGCTCTTTTAATTAGTTTTAAAAAGTTAATTTTCAATAAAAGACTTGATATATCTCAAGTAGGCAGATATACAGTTAAAATTAATAATTTGATATGATAATTTTTCCAACAAATTTTAACTAACTTACCTGAAACTGTTGAAATGTACTGTATTTGAAGTACCCTACATTTGATAAGCTTTAAGTTGATTTCATAGTATTTTAATAGTAGGCCTATAATTTAATTTTTTTTTAAATGAATATTCTTCGTTAGTTTTACAGCTAGAATAATGATTTTAAAATTTTTGTAATTAATACCTTAATTAAGAACCATCCTGGGGATCATCACGGTGGAAAATTGGAAAAATTTAAGAACATAACTTCTGAATCATTTACAATGGGATTGCACAATTAATTATAATATTATTTTCTTTTACGTTCCCGGTAATTTGTAAAAAAAATTAAAATACTCATTTTTAAGTGTCGTAGATGCAGTTTATAGAAAATGTCTAGGAAAATTTCTTACCGGCCTATAGTTTTAAAACATAGATTTGTAGTATTATATTTAGAACTATTTTTCAAAACTAGCGATTGCGCTTGGGTGTCCGATTATTGCTGACATAAAAGGCGTGTATTATATGAACTGGTTTATTATTGTTTTCGGTTTCACTTCGTGCTTAAATTTTTATTTAGGCCTCTGCCACTTAAAAGAAAAACTTTATTTTAATTCTTTTTGTTTGCTTTGTGTCAAAGGTTTTTATTAATAGAAAACCCAGATACACGTTACACTATTCTTTTATTTTTGTCTTAAAGTAAATGTCTGCTTAATTTTCTTTAACCTCCTCAGTGGAATGTAAGGTTGGTGTCATTTGGAAATTTTGATGAATAAATTATTTTTTTAATTTTTTTTTTAGATTTTCCGTGGCATCGTTTGTATTGTTCTAAGTTATTTATGAAAACATTCGAGCAGATACGGAGAAGGAGGGATAATAGAACATTCAGAGATTTTGTTTTGGAATTTTCCGTACTTTAATTTTCATTTTGTCAAGCCATAACGGGATTTGGTTATTGTATGTTGAAGGGAAAAGAAAGCAACATAAATATTTTCATAACCGTGTAAAGAATTGCAGTGTCATGGGCAAAGTACAGGGGAAAAATTGAACATTGGGGCATTCCAGTTTTAATTGGATGATTGGAGACATGACATTATTTTCTAGCCCTGCGATTAAAAAAAATTAGCCTATTAAGACGATTAGTCGATTATCAATAAAAACGATTAGCGATTACAACGGTTAGCCAATTAGGACAATTAGAGATTACAATGATTAGTCGATTGGCGACTAGGACGATTAGTCGATTGGTGATTACAATGATAAACGATTAAAACGATTAGTTGATTACCGATAAGGTCGATTATCTATTAGAACAATAAGCCGATTTGGACGGTTAGTCATTAAAACGATTAGTCGATTGATGATTAGAATGATTAACGATTAAAACGATTAGTCAACTAGCGACTAAAACGATTAGTCGATTGGCGATTAGCCGATTAGGACGTTAGTAATTAGAACGATTAGTCGATTACCGATTAGGAAAAATAGTAATTAGAACGATTAGTCGATTAGTGGTTATAATGATAAGCAATGAACGATTAGCGATTAAAACGATTAGTCAACTACCGACTAAAACGATTAGCCGATTAGGATGATTAATGATTAGAACGATTAGTCGATTACCGATAAGGACGATTAGCAATTAGAACAATGAGCCGATTAGGACAAATAGTAATTAGAACGATTAGTCGATTAGCGATTATAATAATTAGCAATGAACGATTAACGATTAAAAAGATTAGTCAACTACCGACTAAAACGATTAGCCGATTAGGACGATTAGTGATTAGAACGATTAGTCGATTACCGATAAGGACGATTAGCAATTAGAACAATGAGCCGATTAGGACAAATATTAATTAGAACGATTAGCCAATTAGGACAATTAGAAATTAGAACGATTAGTCATGAAATATTTGATTATCAGAAAATGAGTAAATGGAGAATACTTTTGAGTAGAAGTAGAAGCTCGTGGTGGTAAACTTGGTCTCGACAACATCGAGAAATATGCCTTATCATATTTTATTATCCCGAAAGAACTCGGAATAAACGTTACATTATTTTATAGTAATAATGAGATAAATTTGTTTTGAAACTTCCTGTGCTACGTAGTTAAGTTGTTAGACATTTTTTTATTGGTTAGTAATAAGTATAGTTTGTTTCTTGTACAAACCGTACACAGAAGCTTTATGGTTAGGTTTGTAGTCGTACTTTTATCACGTAAGAGAGAGAGAGAGTGAGAGGGAGAGGGACTGGGTGAGCGGAGGGAGGCAAAAACAATTCTGTCCGCACCTGTATTGTAAGTTCATCGTAAAATGAAACCAGATTTTTAATAAAACATCCCGTAAAAACAAGTAGTAGCTATGTTCAGTAGTTGAAGTATGTGATATGTTTTTTCGGTGTGTGTGTGTGTGTGTGTGTGTGTGTGTGTGTGTGTATTTTTATACTCCCGTAAGAGCAAACATTTTTACCTGGTTATAAAATCTAAAGTGGTTGGCAGCGATTTACAAAGGACGTCTGTCGATAACTACTAAATTACACCTGCCTATTAACTTGTAGTTATTGATACATACTGTATAACTATTAAAATTTACATCTACACGTCTAAAATCTAAAAAATTCACATAAAAACCTACTTGACTTAACTATTTATTTTATACTTCGCAATTTTTTTTTCTTTGTTGTAATATTGAATTTTACACGTTTTTCTGTTAAGAAAACATATTTCTGATTGTCACGAACATTTGTTGTATTTTTATGTGCATGTAAGTTTTAGATATTCTATTGATATTAACTTAAGCAAAGGACTGGAAGTTTTACACAAGGAATTTGTAGAATTTTTATCGTTAGTATGATCATGATCCACCAGGTTGGCCTAGTGGTAAAATCATCGCTTTGAGTCAGCTGTTTAACATCTGATTTTCGGAGACAAAAGTTCCGTGGTTCAAATCCTAGTAAAGATAATTAATTTTATATGGATTTGAATACTAGACAGTGGTTAACGGTGTACATTGATGGTTTAGGTTCAATTAATTATACTCGACTCTTGCGGTGTTACGTGTTTTCCGTTCTTCTGTACGGAGTAGAGTCTTGGACGTTGACGAGGGCGACCACTACTAAACTTGAAGCCTTCGAACTTTGGGTGTACAGAAGAATGCTGAGGATACCATGGACAGATAGGGTGACCAACATTGAGGTACTGCGTCGGATGAACAAGGAACCAGAGGTAATAAACACCATTAAGTGTCGCAAGTTGCAATACCTCGGTCATATTATGAGGAACCACGGTAGATACGAACTGTTGCAGCGCATCCTGCAGGGAAGATTGGATGGTAGAAGACAGCCAGGCCGAAGAAGAATATCCTGGCTTGCTAACCTGAGAGACTGGTATGGGAAAAGCTCGGCCCAACTGTTCCGCATTGCAGATGACAAGACCAAGATAGCCATGATGACAGCCAGCGTTCGAACCGGACAGGTACGCTGAGAAGAAGAATTATACTCGCTCAGGAATGATCGGCCTGGTTCAGTGAAATAACTACACCTCCCATACAAGTCATACACATCATCCTCATCTCAATGGGTCATGGGGTACCTTACTGTTCTCAATTGAACGGATTGCAACGTACAGTATTCAGATGAACTAATGTCCCCTAGCCGTGGGAGTGAGAGAATGCATAACGCTCTCACTCGCACAAGCCATACGCGCCGTTCCAATAACATCGTCTTTAATTTTACTCATTGTTGTGAGCAAGCGTATATCCATGCAGTAAACTAACAAGCAAGATAACGACGTGTATGTTTTCAGGTTTGAATTATAACGGTAAAGACCTTTGAGCGCATGCGTAGTTATGACACATATCTCCCTCTCACTCGCTCGGCTATGGGACATTAGTTCGTCTGATACGTATACACACATTAAGGATAAAATAAAAATTGGATCATAAAACGAATGTTAAATTTTTTTACTTTAGAGGAATTTGAATTAGGAATAACAGAAATCATTCTTTCATGCGCCGTTAACCTCTGTCTGGTATTCAAATCCGCGTAAAAGTAACTAACTTTACTAGAATTTGAATGAAGAAACCTTCGTCTCCAAAATTCAGCTATTTAACAGCTGACGTTGGCGACGACTCTACAGCTACACCAATTTGGTGGGTTAATAATGCTCATAATTAATAATAGGTGGAGTGTCAAATTATTTACACTCAATATGTTCGTTGCAGGGCTAAAATAAATAGTTAGTGTCACCGGATGGCGACATTAAGTGGCAAACCTTATATGTTTGGTGGCCCTGAAAAGGACCGTTTAAGCGGTGGTCGTCTTGATGGGAAGCGTCGGTCGTAGTCGTCGTGGCGGTTGAGGAGCTGGGCGACACGGCGTGTCGTCGTCCAGCAGAGAAGCCGTCTTCTTCCCTCGCAGTAGTGCATTGATGGCTGCTTCGTCGGATCCGGTGGGCGTAAGGCTCGGTCGAGGAACCGCTGTGGGCATCGCTCGCGTCAGCGGGCGATGACGGTCCGGTCGACGGCTTACGGTGACAGGTCGGCGAGCGGAAGCATCATCTTCTCTCTTGCGGGGTCGTCGATTAATCTTCTCTGGAGTCCGGC
The DNA here is from genome assembly GCA_035578175.1 of Catonia carolina. Taxonomy (NCBI): domain Eukaryota; kingdom Metazoa; phylum Arthropoda; class Insecta; order Hemiptera; family Achilidae; genus Catonia; species Catonia carolina. The sequence continues at coordinate 7,562,623 of JAQMRL010000008.1, forward strand.
AGCCGTGTGCCGTGGTGGACGTCTTGTCTGCTGTCTGGTTCGAAGTGAATCCCTCGGAGTCTTGATCGGAATTGAATCGCTCGGCTCAGTGCAGCGCTCTTTAGTCGCCGAGAGCGCTGTGGTAGAGAGTAGCTACTGGCTTGGCCTTGATGACAAAGGCCTCTGTCCGTGCGCAGCCGAAAGATTTGTCGGTATGCCGTCAAAGGGCCTACCGCGCTGACAAAGGCCGGAAGCAGTATTGAAGCTAGCAACGCAGTAAATGATTAATTAGAAGGGGCGGCGGTGACATTATTTTTCTTATCACATGGTCAGCCAATTAAATGACTTAATTATTTAACAACAGAAGAGGTAGAGGTGTAAAAGACACCAATCAGAGTTATCTTCACTGAAAATAATGAATTTCATTATACAGGTAGACCCTGTGGTAAATGAAGTAAAGGTGTCATTTACAGAGTGGAAAAAATGTGCTTTTCAGAGGGCCCAGCATGCTGATAAGCGTGCTTTTCCACTCAGTGAGTTGTGGCAATGGTAAACCACCTCACTCCTCGTTTTACTTAGTAAAACCTCTACAGGTTCAAACCAGCCTTTTGGCTAATCACCTAAACAACAAAAACAATTAATAATTCTAAAAATTCCTTTCTTATTACGTATATTCGCTTATCCTCTCAGTTACAAACCTTCACCGCTCTTAAAAACCTAATTTCCACCACCTACAACCTATTTCGTTACCGCTTCGGAAGTGCCCAAAACCCAGTTCCGTGAAGTATCACACTTTAAAATATTGACTTGTAATTTCATTTGGAGAAGTAATTTCAGCTCTAGGATAAACAAGCTGATCTGAAAACCAACCTGTAGATTTGTATAAGCTGAATTATAAATTTTCATTTCATTACACTAGAAATACATTTTTAACTTCGCACTAAAAATAGAGTAAAAAGTAAGAGTAAATGTATTTCGTAATAATACATAAATTTTATATATATTTATGTTTGTTTATGTAATAGTGTATTTATTTAAATTATACTATTAGGTTAAACGATGTTTAGACTAATTTATTTAAGTAGTCGCTTTATTTTTAAGCATGGGTAGTTAAGTAAGTAAAGTATCAATGTTTTCAGGTCAAAATACTTACTTATTTATTTACATTAAAAATGTTGACTTAATAAATCCTAAGTCGGAAGTAAATAAGTTAAAGAAAATATGCAAACAATTGTACATATATATAATTTGATACTGGGTTACACAAAAAAATATATTTTTTTTGTAATTCCTAATTTGTGTACGTTGCAATCAGTTCAATTCAAAACAATAAGCAACCCCATGATCCAATGAGATGATGATGTTTATGATGTGTAAATGAGGTGTAATCTTGTACAGACTCAGGTCGACCATTCCTGAGAGAGTATGGTTAATTGAACCCCAACCATCAAAGTACACCCGGTAACCATTAAAATCCGTATAAAAGTAACTACCTTTACTAGGATTTGAACCAGGAACCTTCGTCTCCAAAAATCAGCTGATAAACAGCTGATTTTGGCGACGACTTTACCTCTAGACCAACCCGTTGTGTTATAAATATATATATATTTATATATAACATAAAATATTGGGAGATACGCTGTTTTGTTGATTTTAACATTGGGATTTCCTTAAGGACTTGTGTTTGTTGTTTAGGTAATAAGCCGAAAGGCTAGTTTGAAACTCTAGAGGTTTTATTAAGAAAAACGAGGAGTGAGGAGGTTTACCATTGCCTTCCTCATTGAGTTGAAAAGTATGTTTATCAGCATGCCAGGCACTCTAAAAAGCATCTACTTTTCACCCTGCAAATGCCACCTTCACTTCATTCACCACAGGGTCTGGCTACAATGAAATTTATTATTCTCAGAGGAGATAACTCTCTCTAAAAAGCATCTACTTTTCACCCTGCAAATGACACCTTAACTTCATTCCCCACAGGGTCTGGCTACAATGAAATTCATTATTCTCAGAAGAGATAACTCTTTTTAAAAAGCATCTACTTTTCATCCTGCAAATGCCACTTTCACTTCATTCACCACAGGGTCTGGCTACAATGAAATTCATTATTCTCAGAGGAGATAACTCTTTTTAGAAAGCATCTACTTTTCACCCTGCAAATGCCACCTTAACTTCATTCACCACAGGGTCTGGCTACAATGAAATCCATTATTCTCAGAGGAGATAACTCTCTCTAAAAAGGATCTACTTTTCACCCTGCAAATGACACCTTAACTTCATTCACCACAGGGTCTGGCTACAATGAAATTTATTATTCTCAGAGGAGATAACTCTCTCTAAAAAGCATCTACTTTTCACCCTGCAAATGCCACCTTAACTTCATTCACCACAGGGTCTGGCTACAATGAAATTCATTATTCTCAGAGGAGATAACTCTCTCTAAAAAGCATCTACTTTTCACCCTGCAAATGCCACTTTAACTTCATTCACCACAGGGTCTGGCTACAATGAAATTCATTATTCTCAGAGGAGATAACTCTCTAAAAAGCATCTACTTTTCACCCTGCAAATGACACCTTCATTTCATTCCCTACAGGGTCTGGCTACAATGAAATTAATTACTCTCAGACGAGATAACTCTGACTATTGCTTTTTACACCTGTACCTCTTTTGTTGTTAAATGCTTCAATCATATGATTGAGTGACCATGTGTTAAGAAACAGAACTATTTGTTATTGCCCTGGAACTAACAGATCGAGTGCCAATAATTTAACACTCTACCTCTCTGTTATAAGCGAGGAGGTTGTTTAGGATTAAAAATATTGTTCGTTAATTAAAAAAAATTATTCAACGGTTGAATGTATATAGTATATACATGAAAAGTTATATTGTTAATAATTTTTTGGGCCACCCATTTTTTTATGTGAACATATTAAAGTGTAATTTAAAAATAACATCGTTTATCTTTAGTTAGATTTGCCATCTCTGAAGATTTCTTGCACTATTTTTTTCATTCCTTGTAGACAGATTGTCTAAAATTACATATCTATTCAATTTTGTCAGTACAAGATGACTACGTCACCTGTTTACCCACCATTATTTTCATATGGATTTTCATTGCCAGTGAATCTTTTACAATGTTTATAAATACTTAAAAACCGTATAAATCCCTCTTCGAGGGAAGATTTATTGAAAACTCTTCAGAGCTGCAGATAATATTTTAGCTCTGAAGAGCCATTGTATTATATCAATTGTCACCAACTGACGGACCGCGAAGACATCTAGAGAATACTTTTTTTAAATGTAGATCTTATTTTCGTGTGATCTGAGTTTTCTTACCTTTAGCGCTGAGTGTGTAAACTTTAAAATTAGGCAATATTGACAGAATTTTGTTAATTTTTTATTTTCTCTTGCCCTTTACGAATATGTTGTTACTGTTTAGGTCATCAGCCGAAAGGCTGGTTAAAACTTTTAGAAGCTTTACTAAGTAAAACTAGAAGTCAGATGGTTTATATTTGCCTTCCTCACTGAGTGGAAAGGTATGCTTAGCAGCAGGCCAGGCCTTCTAAAAAAGCATCTACTTTCCACCCTGCAAATTACATCTGGATTTCATTCACCACAGGGTCTGGCTGTATAATGAAATTCATTACTCTCAGAAGAGGAAACTGTGACTAGTGTCTTTTACACCTCTACCTCTACTGTTCTTAAATATATCAATTACATAATTGGCTGACCATGTGATAAGAAACAGAACTATTTTTGTAGCCCTGGAACTACTTAATTAATTGAACACTCCGCTTTTCTGTCATGGGCATAAATTGGTAGGTTACTACAATTCAATAAATCATACTTTTGTTCAGGTCGCTCACTGCCTTCTTTATTTAGTAACTCTTTACTGTTCATGAAGCGTTCATGAAACATCTTTTAACTGACACAAAGTGCAACAGTTGGGTACTTCTGCTGAGTACTCGGTAGTCCGGTACCTTGTCCAAGATTTAGTCTTCCATAACTCACCCAATCTATAATCTATCAATAATCATATCAATTTACACTCAATCTGTTTGTTGCTGGGCTTAAATAAATAGTTCTGTTTCTTAACACATGGTCAGCCAATTAAATGACTGACTCATCTAAGAACAGAAGAAGTAGAGGTGTAAAAGACACTAATCAGAGTTATCTCCTCTGAAAGTAATGAATTTCATTATACAGCCAGACCCTGTGGTGAATGAAGTAAAGGTGTCATTTACAGAGTGGAAGATATGTGCTTTTCAGAGGGCCCGGCATGTTGATTAGCGTACTTTTCCATTCAGTGAGGAAGGCAATGGTAAACCACCTCACTTCTCGTTGTGCTTAGTAAAACCTCTCATCTAAGAACAGAAGAGGTAGAGGTATAAAAGACACTAATCAGAGTTATCTCCTCTGAAAGTAATGAATTTCATTATACAGCCAGACCCTGTGGTGAATGAAGTAAAGGTGTCATTTGCAGAGTGGAAAATATGTGCTTTTCAGTGGGCCCGGCATGCTGATAAGCGTACTTTTCAACTCAGTGTGTTGTGGCCATGGTAAAGCACCTCACTCCTCGTTTTACCTAGTAAAACCTCTACAGATTCAAACCAGCCGTTCGGCTGATGACCTAAACAACACAATCATATAACATTGCTAGGTAAACACTCTGCGTGATCGACTAATATATAAATACATTTCCTGTTACATATACACCTGCTTGCCTCTGATCCTTTTAACAACCAATAACCAGATTTTATTTATCTTTTACAGTATTGTACAATATACAAATATCGCACAAACAAACAAATTATCTGAGCAAATAAATATACAAATAAACCGTTTTAATATACGGATATGACTGTTTAATTTTCCTTAAGAAAAAAAACAGCTAATTTTAAACTTATACAAAATACGGTAACTGTTAAATTTTTAACCATACTTAAAAAAACCATCTATCTAAGTAATATGTACGAGATATCCGTGTAAAAAAATAAACAGAAAAGTATAAAAATTAAAAATAGAACGATTTAAGCAAGATTTTTTCGTAGTTATTATGTTTAAAAATACATTTTTAATTAGTACTTTCACCTTTTTTTAAAAACTACAGCAAGATAAAAACAAAATTTTATAGGTATTTTGGTTTAAACATTTTAGTAATTTACTTAAAATAGATTCCCTTGTTTTACAAAAATAAAACAACGTAAATTTTTTAAATTATTGGTTAATTCTCTAAATTAACCTTAACGTCATTATAAATTTTTAATAAAATCAATTTGAATTATTATTAAACTATAAAGTATTTAATCAAAAGATGTTGTAGTTATAGTTACATTATATTGGCAAGAGATAGTCATGTGAGTGTTTCACATGAGATTTTTTACTTTTGTCATTAATGAAATATCAGAATGAAAGTTACGTTTTCATTAAAATTTTTCGAAATCGAATTTTCACTTGAAATAATTGATACGTCTTCAGATCCCCTAAACCCACCAAAAACTTATTTCTACCGATTGTTCTAAGTGTAGCCTATAAGTGTTTGTCTGTAAACGACATATCTCAACGACGGAATATCATGCAAAGTTGAAATTTGAAACTTAAGTTAGATACCACTAGAGGACCCAACACGAACATTTTTATCAAAATCGGTCAACCGGAAGTAGTAATTTATTCGTATCATTTTTCACTTTTTTGCAATTTTCTCAAAAACGGCTCATATGATTTTTTTAAAAAAAATCGCCTTATTCACTACATTTTTTATGTTCTACAAGATAGGGTAGGCGTCATGTCTGCTGAAATTCTTGGGCAGACTGTGCTCTCGTAGAAAAAAATGTTTTTTTTTTTTAAGATTGCGGCCTTAATCTGCATTTTAGTGCAAAAATGTATATAATAAACGTCGTAGAAAATTTAAAAACCTACAACTTTTAATTAAAATATTTTTCTGTATAACGCTTAGTTTAGCGGTAATTAGTAATTTTCCGTTTTTTTTTCAAAAAAATCTGCAAAAAATGGATTTTTTTAAGATTCCAGCCTTAGTATGCATTTTTTGACAAAAGTGTATATAATAAAGTTTATACGAAATTTAAAGATCTACAACTTTTATTTAGAGCATTTTTCTCTACAGAGCTTGGTTTAGAGTGAAAGAGTGATTTTCCGTATTATTGAGCCAAACTAAGATTGATTTTCATTTTGCGTCTTTTACTCATGATTAAAATTAGGTTACGTTTTTTGAGGTTAGTTTTTTGTTTAATTCTAATATTTTATTACTAATGTTAGGTATATTATTCATTATTGGCATTGACAAAGAGAAAGTCGTGTGAGTGTTTCACACCAGACTTTTTTTTAAAGTTTATGTGACCAATTTGCGCGTTTCAACGTAGAGTAAAAGTTGTGCCAATTGGAATTGTCCTCAGTAGAAAAGGTTAAGACACACACAAACACACACACACACACACACACAAACACACACACACGCGCGCGCGCGCACACACACACACACACACACACAACACAACACACACACAACATGTAGTAGGCGTACGTCACATACTGCAGATAACATTACCCACAAATACAACTAGTAACATTATTATTTTATGTTACTAGTTGATTACAGTTAAGTATTTCTTGTTAGTAGACTAAACAAAAGCGTTAACGGGTATAATACTTTGACAGGCGACTAACTCTGATGGAATGCAACTGCAATAAAATGCAAACATAAGGGGAGGGCTGGGTGGTCTTTTCCATTTATGTAAACAATCATCAACCCTATTTTACCCCTTTTCATCCCCCCACTACGTTTATTACATTTCTTAAAAAAATTATTAATCTATAAAATATGCATACAAACGAAATTTATTCACTTAATTATCTCGAATCAGCTCTGCGTCACTTGAAGACTTCTTCTTCTTCTTCTTGAGGTGCCTATGAACCCACCAGGTTGGTCTAGAGGTAAAGTCGTCGCCAAAATCAGCTGTTTAACAGCTGATTTTCGGAGACGAAGGTTCCGGGTTCAAATCCTAGTAAAGGTAGTTACTTTTATACGGATTTGAATACTAGACAGTGGTTACCGGTGTACTTTAATGGTTGGGGTTTAATTAACCATACTCTCTCAGGAATGGTCGGCCTAGGTCTGTACAAGACTACACCTCATTTACACGTCATACACAGCATCCTTATCTCATTGGATCATGGGGTTGCTTATTGTTCTAAATTGAACAGATAGCAAAGTACACAAATTAGGAAAAAAATCTGGTGTGAAACACTCACACAACTTTCTCTTGCCAATGCAAATAATTTACAATATAATTTAACATTAGTAATAAAATATTAGAAATGAACAAAAACTAACCTCAAAAACATAACCTTATTTTAATCATGAGTGAATGACGCAAAATGACAATCGAACTCAGTTTGGCTTAAAAATACGGAAAATCACGCTTTCACGCTAAACTAGGCTCTGTAAAGAAAAATGCTCTAAACAAAAGTTGTAGATCTTTTAATTTTTTATAAATTTAATTATATACACTTTTGTCGTAAAATGCATACCAAGACCGAAATGTTAAAAAAATCGATTTTTCTCACGTTTTCGTGAGAAAAAAACCAGAAAATCGCAAATTACCGCTAAACTAAGCGTTATACAAAAACATATTTGAAACAGAAGTTGTAGGTTTTTAAATTCTCTACAACTTTTATTATATAAGTTTTTGCGCTAAAATTTATATTAAAGCCGTAATCTTAAAAAAACAACGTTTTTACGTGATAACAGCCTCACCGAGAATTTCAGCAAACATGGCGCCTACCCTATCTTGTAGAGAATAAAAAATTGAGTAAAATAGGCGATTTTAAAAAAAATCGTAGGACTAGTTTTTGAGAAAATCGCAAAAAACTGAAAAATTATACGAATAAACTACTACTTCCGGTTGACCGATTTTGATGAAAATGTTCGTGTCGCTTCCGGTAGTGGTATGTAACTTAAGTTTCAAGTTTCAAGTTCGTACGATGTTCCGTTCTTGAGATATTCTGTTCACACACAGACACACACACACACACACAGACACACACACAGACCAATCGCTAAAAACATGTTTTTTGGGTTCAGGGGGTCTGAAAACGTATAGATCCGGTGAAAACTCGATTTCGAAAAATCGACATGAAAACAATACTTTCCTTCTTATATATTCATATAGGAAAGAGAAAGTAAAAAGGTGCGTATGCATTACAGGTGGAGTGTTCAATTATTTGCACTTGATCTGCTGGTTTCAGGGCTAAAATAAATAGTTCTGTTTCTTATCATATGGTCCACCAATTATATGACTGAACTATTTAAGAACAGAAGAGGTAGAGGTGTGCAAAAGTGTAGTAGTAAAAATTATAGGAAATAAAAAATCTACAACTTTTTTATTATTCTTTTAATTAAAAACATTTTCTACTCTTAGTTTACTGTCAAATAGTGATTTTCAGTATTTTTAAGTTCTATAGAAGTAGATTTAATTTTGCGTCATTCACTCATGATTAAAATTATGTTATAGTTTTCATTATTTAGGCCTACATTGAAAGTCGTGTGCAAGTGTTTCACACTAAATTTTTTTACTTTCTCTTGCCAATATGAGTATATAGGAAGGAAAGTATTGTTTTTATGTCGATTTTTCACCGGATCTACACGTTTTCAGACCCCTGAACCCGAAAAACATGTTTTTAGCGATTGGTCTGTGTGTGTGTGTGTGTGTGTGTCTGTGTGTGAACAGAATATCTCAAAAACGGAACATCGTACGAACTTGAAACTTGAAACTTAAGTTACATACTACTACCGGACCCGACACGAACATTTTCATCAAAATCGGTCAACCGGAAGTAGTAGTTTATTCGTGTAATTTTTCACTTTTTTGCGATTTTCTCAAAAACTGGTCCTACGATTTTTTTAAAAATCGCCTGGTTAACTCAATTTTTTATTTTCTACAAGATAGGGTAGGCGCCATTTTTGCTGAAATTTTTTATGAGGTTGTTTTCACGTAAAAAACGTGTTTCTTTAAGATTACGGCTTTAATATGTATTATAGCGCAAAAATTTACGTAATAAAAGTTGCAGAGAATTTAAAACCTTACAACTTTTAATTCAAACATTTTTTTGTATAACGCTTAGTTTAGCGGTAATTAGCAATTTTCTGTTTTTTCTCATGAAAACGTGTGAAAAATCTATTTTTTTAAAAATTTCGGCCTTAGTATGCATTTATGACAAAAGTGTATATAATAAAATTTATAAAAAAATAAAAGATCTACAACTTTTATTTAGAGCATTTTTCTCTATAGAGTACAGTTTAGCGTAAAAGAGTGATTTTCGGTATTTTTAAGCCAAACTGAGGTTGATTTTCATTTTGCGTCTTTCACTCATGATTAAAATAAGGTTATGTTTATTGAGGTTAGTTTTTTTGTTTATTTTTAATGTTTTATAACTAATGTTAGGTTATATTGTTAATTATTTGCATTGGCAAGAGAAAGTTGTGTGAGTGTTTCACACCAGATTTTTTTAGAAAGATTCTTGTTGGTTCAAAATATTTCCTGATAATTTAGATAATAGTTAACTTACATGGTTTTAGTTATTGAAATAACGTTATAAAAGTCCGTTTTAAGGAAATAAACAACTCACGAAAAATAATTAATTTAAAACACAAAAACACACATAAATTTAATATTAACTTAGATAATAAATATTAGTTTTATTACTTTAAATGGTCGATTACTGAGTAATAAAAATCGTTTAAAATATTGGTTGAACAAATGATAGAGGCAATAAAATAAAGTTAAACTAATAAATTCTTATATTATATATTTTATATATTTTATGGTCACATAGAAAAAATTCATTTTCAACGCTTTCAAAATAAATATTTATAAAAAAAATATAAAGCTTAAGTAGTAACCTGTTTGTTTAAATAAGTTCCCCGACGTTTTCTATTTCACTTTAACAATTTTTCCTTTGGAGGTCTCTCCTCCCCCCTCTTTCCATTTTATAAACTGTCTCACTTTAATAATGACCAAAAATTAATTACAAACATAAATCATTATTTTTTTAATTAGGTTTTTAAAATGTATCGTTTAATTTTTTTTATTAGGTCATAAAAATAGTGGCGAAAATATTTTGGGCTCGCTAAAATTTAGCAGTTTTTATTTTCAATTACACGGGTTGAGAATTGTAACTAACCATCGAAGATAAAAAATGAAATAAACTAGTTGATTGTTTATTGGGCAGCACTGGGTTCTTTTCAAACTTTACTTTTTCTAATTATGCTTTTTGAGTATTACCAATTTTGAGAAAGCATTTTGAGAAGGTACAGAAATAATCTGCCCATAACAGACGCGTAGAGTGTCAAATTATTTATACTCAATCTATTAGTCTTCTTCTTTTCTTACTATCAAGGATTAGTCATAAGCCTGTTCCGAACTCACGAACCATCCTGCACGTCTACAGAAATATGAGACATTCCAACCCGTACATCTCGACTACTGCCATCTTCTTCGAGGTCTTCCTACCTCCCTTCTTCCAACTGGAACATATTTCATCACTTTTAGAGGTATTCTCTCCTCTGGCATCCGTTCCAAATGTTGCCGCCATTGATTCCGGTACTCCTCCACTTTTTCATTCAAGTTAAATACACCCAACTCGGATCTAATTTCTTCGTTACGTATTAGATCCAGCCTCGAGCAGCCCTTCACCCTTCTTAAAAACCTTATTTCAGCTGCTTGGATCCTACTTTCTTGGCGTTTTGTGGTAACCCATGACTCACTTCCATAAGAAGGACTGGGGCTGCCATTACCTTGTAGAACTTCACCACTGTCTCTGTTCTAGCTCTGTTACCCAGTGTCCTGTTAATGGTACCACAAATAGCTTCTATTAGTTGCAGGGCTAAAATAAATATTTCAGTTTCTTATCACATGAGCAGCCAATAAATGACTGAATCATTTAAGAAAAGAAGAGGTAGAGGTGTAAAAGACACTAATCAGAGATATGTCTTCTCTGAAAGTAATGAATTTCATTATACAGTCAGACTCTGTGGTGAATGAAGTGAAGGTGTCATTTGTAGAGTGGAAAATATGTGTTTTTCAGTGGGTCTGGCTTGCTATATAGGCATTTTAGGCAAGAGAAAGTAATAGGAGAAGTGAGGTGGTTTACCAATGCCTTTCTTACCTAGAGAAAAAGTATGCTTATCAGCAAGCCAGACCCACTGAAAAGTATACATTTACCACTCTGCAGATGACATCTTCACTTCATTCACCATAGGGTCTGGCTGTATAATGAAATTCATTACTTTCAGAGGAGATAACTGTGACTAGTGTATTTTACACCTTTACCTCTTCGGTTCTTAAATACTTTAGTCATATAATTGGCTGACCATGTGATAAGAAATAAAACTATTTTTCGTAGCCCTGGAGCTAGCAGATTGAGTGCAAATAATTTAACACTCCACCCCCCCCCTTTTATAGGCATAGTCGTACTATAAAGGTACCTTTAACATTAAATGTTAATGGCAATTTTAAGGGATTAGAAAAATGCACCTATTATCGAGGAAGTCGTGGTATTAAGGGTTGTATTAGCGACGGTCTACTAATATTATTTGTTTAGGGAAGTAACACTATTCTACCCTTTAGGAGCAAGTGGTACACGGGAACTGAGATAATACCAATAAGGAAAAACGCTTTATCCTTTTAAATAATAGATAATAATGCTGATAAAATATTTTTCTGTAATTTATTCAGCATTTAAATAAATAAATAAATAAACAATTGAATAGAATTTATTTAAATACCTTTAATCGATTGGTATTTAAAGTTAACAATCGTGAAAATAAATATAGGTTATAAAATAATTTATGGAGGTTATATCGATACTTTTAATAAAATACAAATACAAATACAAAAAGAAGTATTTACTTGTAATATTGTATACTATTTTATAAATGCTGTAGAAAGTACTTGAAATATTAGTTCAGTTTAAATAGCGAGACTTTCTTTAAGCAACTTGTCTACAAGTTGCAAGTTTCTGGTATCCTGTTTGATTTTACATAATATATTAGTTGTCTATTTTATAGTACAATAATTATAATTATAATTATTAGATTTTAAAAAATTGGGTGTGAAACACTCACATGATGGTTTCTTGAAATATATAACCAAATTTTAATAGTGATTGAATAACGTTAATTAAAAATTTAACTGTTTGACTTGAAAATACTCGTACAAAAAAAATCTCTTAATTGACCCTAAACTAGGCTAGTTAGAAAAAAATGCTGAAAGTAAAAGTTATATTTTTAATTTCCTAAAACTTTAATTATACTATAATCTTTTCTCGACAAATGCATACGAAGACCGCAATTTTAAACAATCACAAAATTTCACCGATTTTGATGACCAAAATTCAGAAAATCACTGATTGATGTTAAACTAAACGTTGTAAAAAAACATTCTTGAAATAAAATTTGGAGGTACAAGTGTAAAAGACACTAGTCACAGTTATATCCTGTGTAAGTAATGAATTTTAATATAGTACATCCAGACCCTGTGGTGAATGAAGTGAAGGTTTCATTTGCAAGGTGGAAAGTAGATGCTTTTCAAAGGGCCTGGCGTACTGATAAGTAGACCTCGGATCGATATGCACTTTTTTGACCCAAAATATGCATGCAAATATGCCAAAAAAAGAGAAAATATGCACCAAAAAAGTTGAAATATGCAAAAATTAATGCAAAAATAACAAGCTATTTTTAATAATTTTGTTTAATTAATTTAACTTTGAAATACATTATATTTATAAAATGTTTTAAATAATGAATATGCTAATCTAATCATAATTTAACCACTTTAACCGCAATCATCACATTTTAAAAAATTGAAGTTTTAAATAAATAAATTATGTTAATTGCATAAAATAATCAAAGTTTTTTTCCAAATTTTCCACTTTGTAGCTCCGTCTTTTGTCAGACAGGACGTTGTTCATTGCGGAAAAGGACCGTTTAACATCATGAAACAATTGGTAGGAATTTCAGAGCTGAAGTTGCTAGGGGGTCACTCATTTCCATTTCATCCGCAAGCTCTCCCTTCAAAATTCTTGAATGCCCTTATTCTGCTCGGTGCCTTCACAAATTTTTTTGTTTTTTACAAGTTTTCTGGAAATTTGTGTAAAATATGCTTAAAATATGCAAAAATACCACAAATATGCAAAAGGGTCCGAAATATGCACAAGTATTCAAAATAAAATTGGGGTTTTTTGGTCGCAAATCATTCAAAAACACTCAAAACAAATTATAAACTTATTTTAGAACTTAAAAAAAAGATACGCAAAATATGCAAAATCCGAGCACTACTGATAAGCATACTTTTCCACTCATTGAGGAAGTCGTTGAAGTTGTTTTTGAGAAAATCGCAAAAAAGTAAAAAATGACACGAATAAACTACTATTTCCGTTTGACCGATTTTGATTAAAATGTTCGTTCGGGTCCAGTAGTAGTATCTAACTTAAGTTTCAAGTTTTAACTTCGTACGATGTTCGTTCTTGAGATATTTTGTTCACACACGCACAGACCAAACGCTACAAACATGTTTTTTTTTGGGTTTAGGGGGTCTGAAAACGTGTAGATCCGGTGAAAACTCAATTTCTTAAAATCGACATGAAAACAATACTTTCCTTCCTATATACGAGTATTCATATGGGCAAAAGAAACTAAAAATAATATATCATACAGATAAAATGATTGTTCAATTAATAAATGATTAAAGAAAAATATTTTTAATAAATATACAATTGGCACAAGTAATATAGTAGTATGTATAATATAAATATACTAAAGTGATTTAATTCCCGCGTTTTTTTGTTTTATTTTTTAATTATTTGGCGTTCAATGAACCCGACTAGATCTAAACAAGGTTATCAATTAATGAATTTAGTTACACTGTTAATATCGTCTTTTAATAATGTATAACACTGGCATATGTATATTTAGAATGAGATAGTAAATAAACAAATTGAATGAGTTAGACAGAGAAGGAGTGATTATAAGATAAAGAGATACAATTATCTATTTTTTTTTTATTTATTTATTTTTTTTGTTAAAAGCTTAAGGCACTGTAAAGTGATCCGCCAAACTGAAGGCCAAAATTTAGACTACGCTTTTTAAAATCTCATTAAATCTAATAGTGAAGTCTAACACAAGAATACGGTAATAAAAATTAATATCATATTCCGACATAATTATTAACTGTTTTATACTTAAAACTATTAATGCAACATAAAAATATTAATTAAATAGTAAAACAATTTATAGTTTTTTAATAGTTTACTTAATTATTTTTATTATAATCATATTTTTAAAAAAAAAAAAACCTTTTTTATACGAAAAGAAGTTTTTAAATGTAGGGGAACCCGGGGGCAGAACGGGTACTCTAACAGTTAAACCCCTACAAAAATGTTATTACAGGGTGAAACAAACGGACAATTGTGATTTAATTGAACTTAATTTATTCTTTTTCTAAAAATATTACACACTAAAGAAAATAATTAACCTAAAAGAAATATTTTAGTAAATAAAAAAAAATGGTAAACGGTCCATTCTGCCCCAGCACTGGGGCACAATGGACCACCGTTTGAGCAGAATAGAAAATGATGTACAAACATAATTAAACTGCTTTACAAACTGCTGTACAATATTAAAAAATTGAAATAGTGCTAAACTGTATGTTAATCTTAAAGTTAAATCTAAAAAAATACAAAAATCTAAAAAAAAAAATATCATATATCATCTAAAAATCTAAAATTTACCATCTAAGAATCTATTTAGCTGAGTTAGCTTCAGAGTTTTTACAAATAGTGCTAAACTGTATGTTAATCTTTAAGTGAAATCTAAAAAAAACCAAAAATCTAAAAAAATATATAACAACTAAAAATCTAAAATCTACCATCTAAGAATCTATTCAGCTGAGTTTGCTTCACAGTTTTTACAAATATGAGGCGTTTCATCATCGTCACTATCAACTTGAGCACAGGAATTGTGTGCCCATTTTAAACACGAAGCACAGGCCACCCAGCCCTCAGTAGATTTTGAGTAAAGGTCTTTGCAGTAAAGGCATTTGCAGTCACCATCATCTTCTTCACTCGATTCACTTTGTTCCTTTTCGGGAGTTTTCTTCTTAGACCTACCGCCAAATTTTTTCTTCTTCATAACCTTTCCCGGGTTCCTTTTAGGGGAAGTTCTAGAATTCTTTTCTAATGACAACTCTAATTTCCTTTTTGCTTTCTCTTCTTTATTCTTGGCTTTTAAATTGGCCAGTTCAATAGTCATTTCGAGTTCGTGTTTATAAGGCGATGAAGTCAAAATCACGGTTTGCCCTTTTTTGCAGTTTCTTTTCTTCTTTACCCTTGACTTTGCTTTTGGAACAGCCATAAGATTTTGTGGAGATACGCTGGGAAACGATGAAGAAATTGCCGGTTTACTAAAACTGGAAGTTTCAGCAGAAGTGGGTCTAGTGGATGGACCAAGTAAAGAATCATCACCCGCAGGAACTGAGATACCAGGTCTACTCAGATAAGAACTCGGTTGACTTTCTATATTAGTGGGTTCATCAGGCAAAGTTTCAGGGTCAATATCTGTTGGTTCAGATGGCATAAAATCAGCGTCTGTAAAGACTCCCATGTTGGGAGGCCAAATGCCAGAAGCTTCAAACCCCTTAATTGCTGTTTGCATGGATGCCGCACGTACAAATGCTAAACCGAAAAGTGATGCTACTTGCCACAGTGTTATTACTTTGCCGGGATTTTAGCGTAACCACTTCCGCGTTTCCTCTTCATAATACAAACTGATTGGTTTCATAACAGAAACGTCTAACGGTTGAAGTCGATGCGACGAATGGGGAGGAAGACATAACATTATAACTCCATTTTCTCTCGCGTAATCAATTAGGTGGAGATTTTTCGTGTGAGTAGTGTGGCCATCTACAATCAAAAGAACCACATGATCCTTTGACGCTCTCGAAAATTCAACAAATTTCTTGAACCATTTTAAAAAAAGTTCGGCAGTTACCCATCCGCTTTGATTACATTCTGTCCAACCTCCGGGTGGCAGACCAAGTTCAAATTCTTTTTGCATTCTCACTCTCGGAAAGACTAACATTGGAGCCATATAAGCACCGGCCGCCGAAACACAAATCTCAGCTGTCACATTTTCCCCTCTTTCAGATGAAGTTAAAACGCCCACTTGTCGTTTTCCCTTCAATGCAATAATTTTTGAGTGTCCTTTAGGGTTAACGGAGATACCGGTCTCATCGGAATTATAAATACGATCGGCTGTTAGTTGGTGTTTATCGATAACTTGTACGAGCAAGTCAAAAAACTTCTTTACATTTGGGCGATTAAACCCCATTGCTCGAGCACCAGAAGTTGACTCAGGTTTCCGAGTACTGAGGTCCTGATGCCTTGACAGAAACTGCTTCACCCAATCCTCGCCTGCCATCCGCCCGTCTTTATTAAATGGGTGGATCAAATTATTTTTTTCAGCCAACTGAAAAGCAAGGGAACGGAAATCCATCAGTGTTAAGCCGAACAACCGTCCTTCCATATCCTTTAAATATTGAACGAGTTCCAACTCTTGCTCAGATGTAAACACACACTGAAATTTACCTCTCGATTTGTCAATTTGAAAACTACAGTCTTTAAGTTTTTTCTGAACAGCTCTTTGTAACGTTGTCTTAGGTACGTTAAATTGAACAGATGCTTTCCTTAGCCCCATTTCTTTTTTTATAACTGCATCGATAGCCGCCTTACACATGTCATCTAGAGACCATTCTTGTCGATTAGTTTTGCGTAAGTGTTTACGAACCATCTGTGAACAAACAAAAAATCATATTAGTGCTACTTAATTAAGAGCGTAATATGACTTTTTTATTATTTACCTATATTTACTTATGTTTCGTTGAAAATTTTATTAAAAATCTAAAAAAATTAAATATTTAAAGCGATAAATATAAATAAGGGGCAGAACGGCACCAAGGTCCGTTGTGCCCCGTTCCATTCTGCCCCACACGTTGAGGTTAGGTACAATTCCGATTCGACAAGAAAGGTCTTCGAAATACGAAAGAGTAAATACATGAAATAGTAAAGAAAACATAGTAGTTTAAGAATAGGTAAATAGTAATGCAGTAAAATAACTCATTTTTGCTTACCTTAATTCAATCAAAGGCTCGTAGTTACAACCAACTGCGTTAATTTATCACTGACTCACAAACAAACTAATTGTACGCTCTCACAATCTCAACTATGGTGTCCCAATCATCGTTAGCACTGTTTTCGTAATACTAAAACGTTCCGCTAGAGTGAAGTACAGAACAGAAAAAATAAAACGGCTGTTCCGTTGTGCCCCGGTATTCCGTTCTACCCCGGGTTCCCCTATTTATTATCAAAATTTAAAAATTGTGTTATTATTTTCGGTTTTTTTTATTCCTAATTTGTGTACGTTGCAATCTGTTCAATTTAGAATAATATGCAACCCCATGACCCAATGAGATGAGGATGATGTGTATGACGTGAAAATGAGGTGTAGTCTTGTACACACCCAGGCCGACCATTCCTGAGAGAGTATGATTAATTAAACCCCAACCATCAAAGTACACCGGTAACCACTGTCTAGTATTCAGATCCGTATAAAAGTAACTACCTTTACTAGGATTTGAACCAGGAACCTTCGTCTCTGAAAATCAGCTGTTAAACAGCTGACTAGCGGCGACGTCGTTACCCCTAGACCAACCCGGTGGATTAAATACAGAAATTAAGGGGGTAGTCAACCCAGGAAAATCAAAACTTCAGGCTATCATTTATCATTATTTATTTTAAATGAAAGTGTAATTTACTAGTAATGATCTACCATTTGGACCAAGCCAAAAAATTAATTACAGCCCCTAATATAAGGGTAAGGTTGCAAAAGTGGGCTTTTACGGGGAATCAAATATCTCAGGAAGCAAGAAAGATATCAACATGATTCTTATGCTACAAAATACAGAAAATTGCTGTCTATTATCTGTTGTATGCGCTTGTATGTTTTACAAGAAATTTATTGAAGGAAAACCATATTTTCAAAAACAATTATTTAATATACTCACAAATTATTTTTTAACAAAATCCCTATTAAGGTTTTTGTAATAATCATTCCACAGATAATAGAGCAAAAAATTATGAACATTTGAAAAAAAACATCATCCAAATATCTCCAATACTAACCAAAATATTTAATTCCCGAGAATGTACAATCTTGTAAAAACCACATTTCCGGAAAACTTAAAAGTTGAAGAATATTCAACTCGCCTTCCTAGTGAACTTTATTTTAAACAGATGTTTTTATAACTTTTTGTCAACGTACAAAGTAAACAAATGCCTGTGATTCAGAAAATTTTAAACCTCAAATAAATGCAAAAAAACAATCGAAATTTTTAAAAAAATCATCTTCTTCAGTTGATTACCCCCTTTTTTTGATTCCTAATTTGTGTACGTTGCAATCTGTTCAATTCAGAACAATAAGCAACCCCATGACCCAATGAGATGAGGATGAAGTGTACGACGTATAAATGAGGTGTAGTCTTGTACAGACCCAGGTCGACTATTCCTGGGAGAGTATGGTTAATTGAACCCCAACCATCAAAGTACACCGGCAGCCACTGTCTAGTATTCAAATCCGTATAAAAGTAACTGTCCTAGTAAAGATAATTACTTTTATAGCCTACGGATTTGAATACTAGACAGTGGCTGCCGGTGTACTTTGATGGTTGGGGTTCAATTAACCATACTCTCTCAGGAATGGTCGACCTGAGCCTGTACAAGACTACATCTCATTTACACGTCATACATATCATCCTCATCTCATTGGGTCATGGGGTTGCTTATTGTTCTGAATTGAACAGATTGCAACGTACACAAATTAGGAATAAAAAAAAGGGGTAATCAACTGAAGAAGATTACCCCCTTAAGCGCAAGAAACAAAACGAACAATTTAATAGTAAATTTATTTATAAAAAAAATGTGTCACCAAGAAA
The DNA here is from genome assembly GCA_035578175.1 of Catonia carolina. Taxonomy (NCBI): domain Eukaryota; kingdom Metazoa; phylum Arthropoda; class Insecta; order Hemiptera; family Achilidae; genus Catonia; species Catonia carolina. Next base: position 7,581,663 of record JAQMRL010000008.1, read on the forward strand.
AATTTTCTAATAATATATTTTAATAATAGATATGGTTCCATGCATTTGAATGCGTATAAAATGGATGCGTGTGTTTTATCCATTTTAATGGCATGTCTCATGTCTGATGTTGAATATAAAAGCCAGAAGAAAAGTAGTGTATTGGTCACTGTGTCTATGTCAGATTTTAGTGTCGTTTTTTCTTTCTTCAAGTCAGTTTGTTTTTGTTTTTAATGCGGTCGTTTTTGTAGTAGTATTGGTTATGTAGTTAAGTTTCCCGCATAGTTTGTCACATAAATCTGTCCTGATATTCTATCTGTTCTCACTCAAGTATTCTTTCTCTCTCTCTTTCTATTACCCACCTTACTCTCTCATTCTTCCTCTTGTCATACATTACAACTACATCCAAAGTTTGTTCGTCACACTACATTACCCAAGAAACACACTTGAGGAACACCTACCAAATATCTATTAAAAATTCGTCCACCAATATCACTCCGATGTTTATATTTACTTAACTGAATTTAAAATTATTGTTTAAATAAAAATTAAAGATAATTTAAAAAGTTAAATCATTTATGTATGAAAATGTTGGTGTTTAGGTGATCAGCCGAAAGGCTGGGTTGAATCTCTAGACGGTTTTGTAAATAAAAAATAAAAAAATCTGGTGTGAAACACTCACGACTATCTCTTGCCAATGCAAATAATGAATAATATTATCTAACATTGGTAATAAAACATTAGAAATAAACAAAAAACTAACCTCAATAAACTTAACCAAATTTTAATCATGAGTGAAAGACGCAAAATGAAAATCAACCTCAGTTTGGCTTACAATACGGAAAATCACTGTTTCACGCTAAACTAGGCTCTGTAGAGAAAAATGCTCTATATAAATTTGTAGATCTTTTATTTTCTTATAAATTGATTAATAGGCCTATAGACTGTTGTAAAATGCATACTAAGGCTGAAATCTTTAAAAAATAATTTTCACACGTTTTCGTAAGAAAAAAACCAAAAATCGCTAATTACCGCTAAAGTAAGCGTTATACAAAAATATATTTTTGAATTAAAAGTTGTAGGATATTAAATTATCTACAACTTTTATTAATACATTTTTACGCTAAAATGCATATTAAAGCTGCAATTTTAAAAACATTTTTTTTTTACGAGAAAACAGCCTCTCCAAGAATTTCAGCAGACATGGCGCCTACCCTATCTTGTAGAGCATAAAAATGTAGTAAATGAGGCGATTTTTAAAAAAATAGTAGGAACCGTTTTTGAGAAAATCGCAAAAAGTGAAAAATGACACGAATAAACTTCTACTTCCGGTTGACCGATTTTGATGAAAATGTTCGTGTCGGGTCCTCTAGTGGTATCTAACTTAAGTTTTAAGTTTCAAATTCGTGCGATGTTCCGTTCGTGAGATTTTCTGTTCACACACACACACACACACACACACACACACACACACACACACACACACACACACACACACACACACACACACACACACACACACACACACACACACACACACACACACACACACACACACGCACGCACACACTGATAAGCTGCTTTTCCACTCAGTGAGGAAGGCAATTGTAAACTACCTTCATTGTTAATTATTTGCATTGGTAAGAGAAAATCGTGTGATTGTTTCACACCAGATTTTTATCATATCGTTTACTCTCACGATTTCCATTTGTATAGAGGAATGTGACATATGCGCCATTCTGTATAAACATAAAGAACAGTAGCAGTTATGTTGAACGCATTAAAAAGTATGATTATAAAAAGTAGAAAGCTATGGAAGATATTTTGCGTTCGACACAGCAATGGTCCGGAAATTGTTTTTCTATACGCCTGCAGTCTACTTATTTATTTATGTTTGTTTTCTTTTTCTTCTCCCTCCATTTTCTTCGTCTTATATTCTTTTTTTTAGTACATGTTTTTTTTTGTGTGCAGTTAAACAGTTTTTATGTGCAGTTCTATATTGTCATTTTGTATGACTAACAGAGCAACCAGTTTACTGCACATAAAATTTTTATTATAGTGAGTGTAATATCAATTGGCGGGTGATTAATACCAAATTGATATCTTATAAGTATATACGAAAACAAATTGACAAACGACGTTTAATATATTATATTAATTTTATGAGTGCCAACACATATATAATTTGGCACAGTGTTAAATGAACAATGGGATAATTCTTAGGAAATAAAACCCAGAATTGAAAAAAAAACAAAGAACAGCGTTTACGCAAATGTCCAAGCTGTTCAAAACCCATAATTTGAAATTGAAAAATGGACTCCTTTGATGCTACATATTCTGCATCTGATTGTACGGAGTGGAATTTTGAACTTAACGGACGCAACAGCAAAGAGACCGGAAGCGTTCGAATTATGGACTAACCTCAAAAAACATAACCTTATTTTAATCATATGTGAATTTTTTTTCCTAATTTGTGTACGTTGCAATCTGTTAAATTTAGAACAATAAGCAACCCAATGACCCAATGAGATCAGGATGATGTGTATGACGTGTAAATGAGGTGTAGTCTTGTACAGACCCAGGCCAACCATTCCTGAGAGAGTATGGTTAATTAAATCCCAACCATCAAAGTTTACCGGTAACCGCTGCCTAGTATTCAAATCCGTATAAAAGTAACTACCTTTACTAGGTTTTGAACCAGGAACCTTCGTCTTCGAAAATCAGCTGTTAAACAGCTGATTTTGGTGACGACTTTACCTCTAGATTAACCCGGTGGGTTAATGAGTGAATGATGCAAAATGAAAACCAACCTTAGTTTGCCTTAATAATACGGAAAATCACTCTTTCACGTTAAATATAGGCTCTGTAGAGAAAAATGGTTACAATAAAAGTTGTAGATATTTTAATTTCCTATAAATTTTATTATAACTTTTTTGTCATTAAATGCATACTAAGGCCGAAACCGTAAAATTCTATTTTTATTACAGATTTTCATGAAAAAACAAACAACAGAAAATCACTAATTACCGCTAAACTAAGCGTTATATAAACAAATGTTAAAATAAAAGCTGTAGTATTTTTAATTTTCTACAACTTTCATTATTACAGTTTTGCGCTGAAATGCATATTAAAGCCGCAATCTTAAAAAAACAACTTTTTTACGTGAAAACAGCCTCTCCAAGAATTTCAGCAGTCATGACGCCTACCCTATCTTGTAAAACATAAATAATTTAGTAAACGAGGCGATTTTTAAAAAAAAGCCGTTTTTGAGAAAATCGCTAAAAGTGAAAAATGACACGAATAAACTACTACTTCCGGTTGACTGATTTTGATGAAAATGTTCGTGTCGGGTCCTCTAGTGGTACTTGACTTAAGTATCAAGTTTTAACTTCGTAAAATGTTCCGTTCTTGAGATATTTTGTTCAAACACACACACACAAACTAATAGCTAAAAACATGTTTTTTGGGTTCAGGGGGTCTGAGAACGTATAAATCCGGTGAAAACTCGATTTCGATAAATCGACATGAAAACAATGCTTACCTTACTAAAGTAGTATATTCATGTAGGCAAGAGAAAGTAATAAACACTCAAAAAACGCTGAAAAATAATTGGATATTACACTAAAACAAGCAAACAGTTTATTAAGCATACCTACTTCCGCCTATTGAAATAACAAGTACTATAAAACATATACTACGGTATAAAGATAAAACCATATGTTTTTGTTGTTACTGTTATTGGTGGCGTGCTTTTCCATGTTCAATGTCTAGTTGTATATGTCCCAGTTGGATGTCTGCTATTGTTACAAATTAAATACAACTTTATGCTGGTAGGGTGTTCCAAAAACTATTGCATACAGTCGGACCTCTATTTATCGAACTTCTATATATCGAAATTCTCTATATATCGAAGTATTTCCTGAGTCCCGTGAAATTTTAAATGAAAAATGCTTCTGTATACCGAAAACAAATTCTATATATCGAATTTAATTTCAGTGAAAATATAAATAGAACTCCATATAGCCCTCCCATGACACACTAATCAATTCGAAACATATATATATATATATATATATATATATATATATATACTTTCAGAACTTTCAGAAGAAGACTTTCAGGACTTTCAGAAGAAGGAGAACACGATTTTACGGGCACATAAAGAGGATGAGCAATGACAGACTGACAAAGAAAATTTTGAATAACTTTGATAATACTAAGACTACTTTGAAGTGGTTTATCAATACTAAAGATGATCTAAAAAAACTTCGAGTTGAAGAAGAGGACATTTACGATAGAGACAAATTTAGGCAGAAGACAAATGACAAAAGGATAAGTCTGCCTGTGCAATCTGCAAGAAGAGAGGGTACTGGTGGGAGGTGGACGGATGAGAGAAGAAAGGAGCATTCCGAACGAATGAAGGCTTTTTGGGCAGATAAGAGGAATGACATCCTGGGAAGAAGAGACCAGAATGCATAGTGCTTAACGTGATCCTTAGTCGGTCGATCAACGAATTAATAATAATAATATATATATATATATATATATATATATATATATATATATATATATATATATATATATATATATATATATATATATATATATATAGATAGAGAGGGAGAGAGACACACACACACACAGAGAGAGAGAGAGAGAGAGAGAGAGGAGGTGAGAGAAAAGGTGGGGAGGGGGAGGGAGAGAGAGAGAGAGCAACGTGACAATACAGTACGTCAGTACGTTGACCACTGTGATCCACGTACAAGGGTAGTGTGATACGTTTATACTGTGTACGATCAAAAATATGTAAATACGACGAAGAAGTTTTCAAATGGGTACCCAAAACTGTTACGAGATAAAAACATGCCTAAGCAAAAGAGAAAAGTTTTTCTTTCTGTGGAGAATTGCCCTTCACACCCGTGTTTACAATAAAACAAACTTTATTGTAAATAAATACTGTTTTAAGGTAATATGGTTACGGTCGAGTAATCTCACTTAATATAAGTAGCAGTGATAATGAACAAAAATAACAGCGTTTATCTTTATCGAAGTTTCTATATATCGAATTTTTTATGAGGAACGTACAATTTCGATATATGGAGGTCCGACTGTATCTGTTGTCCGATGTAGTCATGGCTTGGAACCTAATGATACTTGTACCAGTACTACTAAATACTGTATTTATTACTGTATTTACATTTTTTACATTACATTTATTACTGTATTTATTTAAATACTGTAATTACCATAACAGGATTTAACAGTAGATAGGCCTAGTACCTGCCCATAACAGACAGGTAGAGTGTCAAATTATTTACACTTAATATGTTCGTTGCAGGGCTAAAATAAATAGTTCTGTTTCTTATCACATGGTCACCCAATCAAATGACTGAATCATTTAAGAACAGAAGAGGTAGAGGTGCAAAAGACACTAATCAGAGTTATCTCCTCTGAAAGTAATGAATTTTATTATACAGTTGGACCCTGTGGTGAATGAAGTGAAGGTGTCATTTGCAGAGTGGAAAATGTGTGCTTTTCAGAGGGCCTGGGATGCTGATAAGCGTACTTTTCCACTCAGTGAGAAGGGGCAATGGTAAACCACCTCATTCCTCGTTTTACTTAGTAAAACCTCTACAGGTTCAAACCAGCCTTTTGGCTGATGACCTAAACAACAACAGGCCTTGTACTTCTGACAACTGGTGATGTATCAATGACTACATTTATGTAGATAAATAATGATCAATAATATTATAAATTAGATTCATTATTTTATTCATACATAAATGAATTATACATACATGTATAGTGAAAATCATTACTCTCAGAGGAGATAACTGTGATTAATGTCTTTTACACCTCTACCTCTTCTGTTTTTAAATAGTTCAGTCATATAATTGGCTGAATATATGATAAGAAACCGAACTATTTTTTGTAGCCCTGGAACCAACACATCGAGTGCAATTAATTTAACACTCCAACTGCCCGTTATGGGCAATAAAAAAATTAAATAATAAACGAATATAAACTTATTGTTTAAATCTTCATCGGCCTTCGGGCCAGCCCAGTCAGTCAGCTGGTAGAAAGACGCTATTATTTGTTTAGTAACACCGGTTGGGCAAGCGAATTTGTATGGTGACCAGTTGACAGCCATCCATGAACGAACTCTACTGGGGGTCCCTGTTCAAACTCCATGTTTAATCTACGTAAAAAAAAAATACAGCAAAAAGCAGCGATCAAATTGGGTAGCTGTCAACAATGTACAGTTCCCGATAACAAATAAAAGTTAAAAAAAGTTATGTTATGCGTTGTTATTAAGTTTATGAGGTAATTTAAAGATGATTAAATTTCAGACCAAACCGGGAATTAAACCCAGAACTTTTAACATAAAATCCAGTAGCACTGTTCACTATGGCCACATAGTATTTTTTTTTCTTTAATTTTTAGGTCATCAGCCAAAAGGCTGGTTTGAACCTGTAGAGGTTTTACTAAGTAAATCGAGGAGTGAGGTGGTTTACCATTGCCTTTCTCACTGAGTGGAAAAGTACACTTATCAGCATGCCAGGCCCTTCTGAAAAGCATATATATTTTCCACTCTGCAAATGACACTGTCACTTCATTCACCACAGGGTCTGGCTGTATAACGAACATTACTTTCAGACGAGATAACTCTGATTAGTGTCTTTTACACCTCTACCTCTTCTGTTCTTAAATGTTTCAGTCATTTAATTGGCTGACCATGTGATAAGAAACAGAACTATTTATTTTAACCCTGGAACGAACAGATTGATAGTATTATATACAATACAAAATAAATAATTTGTACTATGGAATTTCGACGCGAAAGTTAAAAAATAGGTTTCTAAATCATTGAAGACAAAAAATAAAGGAATACACGACGAGATCTTCAACATCTTCTTCATCTTCTTCTTCTTCACATTCGTTGTTCATCATTTACAGATTCCTGGGTTACATCCGGTTTTACTTCTTTGTATATGCTTCGCAAACATATATTTAATGTGTATATATTTTTCTATGTGTGTGTGTGTGTGTGTGTGTTGATTTTAAACAGAAGAACAGGTCGTCCGCACATCCGATGCGTTCAGTTATTTCTCTATATTCGTATAAAAAATATTTGTAGCATCTTGTCTGTTTGAATTACTTTGTGCGCGCAGAAATATTTCATTTGTATTTCTGTGTGTATGTTCCTTTATATGTATTTTATTAACCTCAAATAAATCCGTTACTACATAATTTTTGTACAAATTACTGTTTAAAATGAACGATAGAATCGTTACTACAAAAAAATAAAATAAATAAACCTGTAATATTTTTGCTACTATTTATGTTGTTTAAAAATGTAATTTTATAATTGAAAATGTAATTAGTGATTTAAATTAATGTAGATTTACCATAAATATAATTTATTGTTGTAATTTAGTAAAGAAATTTACTGAGTTTATTGTGATTTTAAACCGAAAATCATAAATTATTTCTAAAAAGTTTACACAAAGGTTTTAAATTACCATAAATTGTTAGTTTAAAATGCACCAAAGAGGTAAAGTTGTCGCCAAAATCAGCTATTTAACAGCTGATTTTTGGAGACGAAGGTTCCTGGTTCAAATCCTAGTAAAGGTAGTTACTTTTATACGGATTCGAATGCTAGATGGTGGTTACCGGTGTACTTTGATGGTTGGTGTTCAATTAACCATACTCTCTCAGGAATGGTCGGCCTGAGTCTGTACAAGACTACACCTCATTTACACGTCATACATATCATCCTCATCTCATTGGGTCATGGGGTTGCTTATTGTTCTGAATTGAACAGATTGCAACGTACACACATTAGAAATTTAAAAAAAAAATTATTTTGTTTAAAAATGTAATTTTATAATTGAAAATGTAATTGGTGATTTAAATTAATGTAGATTCACCATAAATATAATTTACTGTTGTAATTTAGTAAAGAAATTTTTTGAGTTTATTGTGATTTTAAACCGAAAATCATATATTATTTCTAAAATGTTTACACAAAGGTTTTAAATTACCATAAATTGTTATTTTAAAATCCACCTTCATCTCGCCATCACACTTTTAGATAATTCAAATGACACTCGCCGACTGAAACGAAGACACCCTATGGACTTATTTTAGCTGCTTATTATTGTGCGTAAGAATAGATTGCAGTTTTCGCTGAAATTTTTTTTTTTAGCTTTTATTTGTTATTGGGAACTGTACAATATTGACAACTACCCAATTTGATCGCTGCTTTTCGCTATATTTTTTTAAGTGGATAAGGCATCAGTTTGAACAGGGACTCGCAGTAGAGTTTGCTCATGGATGGCTGTCAGCTGGTCACCATACAAAGTCGCTTACCCAACCGGTGTTACTTAACAAATTATAGCGACTTTCTACCAGCTGACTGACTGGACTGGCCTGGAGGCCTTCGCTGAATTTAAAAAAAAAATGCATCTGGTGTGGTCTAGCGGTAAAGTCGTCGCCGCGAGTCAGCTGTTTAAAACAGCTGATTTTCGGATACAAAGATTCCGTGGTTGAAATCCTTTTTTTTTTTTTAATTCCTAATGTGTGTACGTTGCAATCTGTTCAATTCAGAACAATAAGCAACCCCATGACCCAATGAGATGAAGATGATGTGTATGACGTGTAAACGAGGGGTCTTGTACCGACTCAGGCCGACCATTCCTGAGAGAGTATGGTTAATTGAACCCCAACCATCAAAGTACATCGGTAACCACTGTCTAGTAATCAAATCCGTATAAAAGTAACTACCTTTACTAGGATTTGAACTAGGAACCTTCGTCTCCGGAAATTAGCTGTTAAACAGCTGATTTTGGTGATGACTTTACCTCTAGACCAACCCGGTGGGTTAAGGTTGAAATCCTAGTTAAGGTAGTTACTTTTATACGGATTTGAATGCTAGACAGTGGTTACCGGTGTACTTTGATGGTTAGGATTCAATTTATCATACTCTCTCAGGAATAGTCGGCCTGGGTCTATCAAAGACTTAACCTCATTCAAACGTCATACACATCATCCCCATCTCATTGGGTCATGCCTTTGTTTATTATTCTGAATTGAACAGATTGTAACGTAAACACATTAAGGATAAAAATATAAATAATAATTACAATTGAAATTTGACTGCGAAATATTGTTCTCGAACGCACTTTTACATATTTTTACTTTCTCTTGCCTATATGAATATTTAGGAAGGAAAGTATTGTTTTCATGTCGATTTTAGAAATCGAGTTTTCACCGGATCTATACGTTTTCAGACCCCCTGAACCCAAAAAACATGTTTTTAGCGATTGGTCTGTGTGTGTGTGTGTGTGTATGTGTGTGTGTGTGTGTGTGTGTGTGTGTGTGTGTGTGTGTGTGTGTGTGTGTGTGTGTGTGTGTGTGTGTGTGTGTGTGTGTGTGTGTGTGTGTGTGTGTGTGTGTGTGAACAGAATATCTCAAGAACGGAACATCGTACGAACTTGAAACTTAAGTTAAGTACCACTACCGGACTCGACACGAACATTTTCATCAAAATCGGTTAACCGGAAGTGGTAGTTTATTCGTGTAATTTTTCACTTTTTTGCGATTTTCTCAAAAACTGGTCCTACGATTTTTTTAAAAATCGCCTGGTTTACTCAATTTTTTATTCTCTACAAGATAGGGTAGGCGTCATGTTTGCTGAAATTCTGGGTGAGGCTGTTTTCACGTAAAAACGTTGTTTTTTTAAGATTACAGCTTTAATATGCATTTTAGCGCAAAACTTTATATAATAAAAGTTGTAGAGAATTGAAAATTCTACAACTTTTATTTCAAACAATGTTTTGTATAACGCTTAGTTTAGCGGTAATTTGCGATTTTCTGTTTTTTTTCTCACGAAAATTTCTCATTCACTCATGATTAAAATAAGGTTATGTTTTTGAGGTTAGTTTTTTGTTTATTTCTAATATTTTATTATTAATGTTAGGTTTATTGTTAATTATTTGCATTGGCAAGAGAAAGTTGTGTGAGTGTTTCACACCAGATTTTATAGTTTAAAACAGACCAGAAGAAAGTTATCCACCATATTTCTTTTGTATAATATGTAAACAAATAAAAAATAACTGCTACATGAAATAAATCTTAAGTAAATATACATAAAAAAAATTATAAAAAAATATATAACTTCTTTAATATTTATAATGTTATAAAACGAACGACGAATATATCAAGACACCCTTGGTTAACTTTAAAATTATATAACCTATAAAGGGATATTATATTGCAATATAAACGTATTCGAAGCACGTGCTTCTATGGTTTAATACTACCCGACCAAATGGGGTGTGAGATGAATTAAACGTGGTTGGTTTTTAAAAAAAAAAATATATATTTTTTTATTTATTTATTTATATATTTATTTATTTCTATTCATAGTTGGAAGCTGAATTTGAATATCAAGATTTAAAATGTTGTAATATATATTCTTTGATAACGCTGTATATCAATTGAACCATTGTCGTCAACTTGTGTTTTGTCCGACCATAAGATCCGCACGCTTAAATTCGATGCAATAAATTTAAAACTAAAAGTAAACCGCCAAAGTTTCTAACAAAAAGGGTAACACATAATTTTTTCTACAGACCTATAATCTTATATAAAATATAGGTTAACCCTTTTATGGTTGTTGGTGTTTGTTTTATACGTTTGGAAGCGCGGTGTGTTCTTCGATCTTTAACGCTGATAAGATTGACCCCTGTAATTTTTATCGAAAGGTCCATCTTTTACCTTGCTACAAATGTGTTGATATCTTTTTTATATTTTAATTTATTGATTTATATTTTAAAACATTTATCGTCTTCTTTAAGATCCTTATGGTGTATGAAATACTAACTATTACGCCTGCATTTTACGTCGGTTTATTGCTTACCTCAAAGAGATGTATTAAATTACGTAGTTTATTGATTTTCCCGGATTGATTCTATACTTTATTTTTCCTGTTGTTTAGGTCATCAGCCAAAAAGCTGGTTTGAATCTGTAGAGGTTTTACTAAGTAAAACGAGGAGTGAGGTATTTTACCATTGCCTTCTTCACTGAGTGGAAAAGTACACTTATCAGCATGCCGGGCCCTCTGAAAACCATATATTTTTCACTCTGCAAATGGCACCTTTACTTCATTCACCACATTGTCTGGCTGTATAATGAAATTCATTACTTTCAGAGGAGATAACTCTGATTAGTGTCTTTTACACCTCTACCTCTTCTGTTCTTAAATGATTCAGTCATTTAATTAGCTGACCATGTGATAAGAAACAGAACTATTTATTTTAGCACTGCAACTAACAGATTAAGTGTAAATAATTTGACACTCCACCTGTCTGTTCTGGGCAATTTAAGAGCCTTATGGTTTATAAAATACTAACAATTGCGCCTGCACTACGCGTCGGTACTATTATTTACCTCAAAGAGATGTATTAAATTATATAGTTTATTGATTTTCCCGGATTGATTCTATTCTTTACTTTTCTTAAGTATTTAATTTATTATTCCTAATCACGGTTTTCTGGACTTGTAGCTATGTTATTATTACTACACCTACCGGGTTGGTCTAGAGGTAAAGTCGTCACCAAAATCAGCTGTTAAACAGCTGATTTTCGGAGACGAAGGTTCCTGGTTCAAATCCTAGTAAAGGTAGTTACTTTTATACGGATTTGAATACTAGACAGTGGTTACCGGTGTACTTTGATGGTTGGGGTTGAATTAACCATACTCTCTCAGGAATGGTCGGCCTGGGTCTGTACTAGACTACACCTCATTTACATGTCATACACATCATCCTCATCTCATTGGGTCATGGGGTTGCTTATTGTTCTGAATTGAACAGATTGCAACGTACACACAGTAGAGATTAAAAAAAAATTACTACTACAAAATAAAATAAAATGACAAAACGAAATTATATTTTTGTATTTTAAAGTTTTACAGAGTCCATTTTTGTTCTTTTACTCATGATTAAAATTAGGTTATGTTTTTCATACATTGTTTAATCACAATTAAACATAGGTAAGAGAAAGTTGTGTGTTTCATGGCAAATTTTTTTACGACTATAACTTCGTGAAAATATCAAGATAATATGTATTATTTTAGTTTTGTAACCCCATGGTTTGTCACAATTCTCTTCAGAGGACATTCTGAAATTTGTGAATTCTTAATTGGAAAAGAAATTAAATTTTTACTAATTTACCACTGACTTTTATTGGAATTTCATTTTTAAAAATTTTGTAAACGCGTGAGAAATATATAAGCAAAAACAACTCCTTAGCGAGTATTTAAAAAAATAAAAACAAAAGAAAGGAAATTTTTTTTTTGTTTTCTCCACTGTTAAGAGACCTAAGTGACTTCAAATACATAAAAGAAAAGAACAGAACCGTAATCAAAGTGCACTGAGTAAGTTTTATTACATTTTTATAGTTTTTTAAACACTTTCAGTGTTTAAATGGAGTACCTATTTATTTTTCCAGTGAACTTATTACTGAGAACAACAGACCTCCATTAATGTTAACTTATTTTTTTATGGTTTTACATTAAAGTTGCATGCTTAGTCCTTCTGCCACACCTCCTAGCTCTCTTTTTCCCCTCCATCTCGTCACCCTGATCCTTTCCACCTAACACCACCTCCTTAATTTTAAATTGAAATATTTTAACTTTTTTATTGTTTATGTAAAATCTGTTAAATACGAGGGTCGTTTATTTCAACCTCTGTTATGTCATAAACAAGTGAATTTAGACAAAAATGTTTCATTACTAAAAGTTTTGTATACTTTTGGCTACTTTTCCACGTAATTACAGAGCCAAAATTCGCAGTATGCGAGTACTACGACCGGCAATGGATTGCTGGACGACTCTTCCGCTTCGATATCAGAATCAGGGGAGCTGACGAACGTTTTCCCGACTTGTTCTTGGATAAATTTGTCGATGTCGACATTCTTTAGTAATCGTATCACGTTAACGATTGACGCATTTTTCGTACCCGGGGATGAGCTTTTCAATAGACTCTTTATAAGAAATTCCCACAAAATGAATTAAAATGAATCTTCACCTTGTCATTTTGCCCATAACAGACTGAATCATTTAAGAACAGAAGAGGTAGAGGTGTAAAAGACACTAATCAGAGTTGTCTCCTCTGAAAGTAATGAATTTCATTATACAGCCAGACAGTGAAGGTGTCATTTGCAGAGTGGAAAATATGTGATTTTTAGAGGGCCCGGCATGCTGATAAGCGTATTTTTCCACTCAGTGAGGCATGGTAAACCACCTCACTACTCGTTTTACTTAGTAAAACCTCTACAGGTTCAAACCAACCTTTCGGCTGATGACATAAACGACAACACGTTGTCATTAATCATGAGTAAACAATGAAAAATAAAATATATAACCTCATTTTAATCATGAGTGAATGACGCAAAATGAAAATCAATCTCTGTACAACTTGAAAATACGAAAAATAAGGAATTGCCGCTAAACAAGGTTCTTTAGAAAAAAATGTTTAAAATAAAAATTGTAAAGTTCGGTATTTCCTATAACTTTGATTATATGATTTTTTGACGTAAAATTCATACTAAGACCGCAATCTTAAAAAATCCCATACGTTTACCGATTTTGATGAAAAAAAAACAAAAAATCATTAATTGCCGCTCAAGTAAACGTTGTAGAAAACATCTTTGAAATAAAATTTGTTGGGTTTTTAAATTTTTACATTTTTAATTATTATTTATACTTTTGACCTAGAGTGTAGGCTATATTGAAGGCAGCAATCTTAAAAAAACCATTTTTTTTCTACGAGAACACAACCTTCCCAAGAAA